>JAEQBH010007363.1:0-129915 GCA_016808115.1 Tetrastigma voinierianum | reverse complement strand
GCTTTCATGTAGATAATATGAATTCAAGAACAAAAAGATAAAACAACTCACACATACATAAGGTTTTAACATGGTTCTGCCAACCATGTCTATATCAATGGATGAGAGATAATCTTTCTACTATATAATAGAAAATGTTATAGAGATAGAACAACATTGTTCTCGAAACATCTTATGTTTTTCATCCCTTCATCGAATTATTGAGTTAATACTCTTGTCTTTACACTATCCAAATTAAAGTGATATTCCTAACAACTTTCTTTATTACATAAAGAATATTTCCTTATCGATAAAGAAGTCTAATATTACAATAATATAAATATAGGATTTATCCTATAAAATATTATACAAATAAAAATTAATATTAAATTTAACTTTTACGAAATGTATTTTGGAAAGAGAAAGACATAAGGTATTTTTGTGGGAGAAGGTTTAATGATAATAATAATAATAATAATAATAATAGTAATCATCATTATACGCTCTTCTTTGATTTTGCCTTTGACTTATGTCCACTTAATTTTCATTTCCTCAAAAATGGCCATAAGACACCATTAACTCTTCTTGAATTTCCTTGAACTATTTCCACATAATTTCCGTTTTCTCCAAACATATCCATAGGCATTCTCATCCCCCTTTTCTTCATGCGTATTGATCCAAATGTGTTTGTAAACCTTATGCACCATTCCTCATCCCTTTTCTTCCAGCGTATTAGTCCAAATGTGTTTGTAAACCTTATGCACCATTCCTATTCCTTCTACATTAGTATGATGTGTTCGTTTTGGGTTTGAGGCTTCCCTTAATTTTTAGCACTAGGCTTTTAACATAAAGGCAGATCGGTGGATGTTATTCATCTTTATATCTTCTTAAGTCTTTTCATTCGACTAATGAGGCTTTGTGGACTTTGAGTGCACACTCAACAATCCTCTCATTGAACAAAGTTCTATCAAACCTCCCATTAAACCAGGACTTCCTTATTTTTTTATTGCGTTTGGGCACACGCTTTACATGAAGCACTACCTACCAGAGGCTCACCACTCACCACCATTTTGTTTGACATCCACTCATACGGTTAAGCATGAACTTTACTTTGATACCACTCTTTGAGAAACCTCATGAACTCTTCCCTCCATATTAGTATGATGTGCTCCGTTTGAACTAGCACTTGTCATGATTTATTTTTAGGCTTTGCTCCCAAAAGGCCTCAAACCAATTGAATGTTAGTCATACATATATACTTATAAACTATTAGATTTATATGGAACTTTGGCGCACACCCGACAAAATTAGGTGAAGCCCTTTATTTATTTGAAGAAAACTAGAGCGACTAATCTTTCACATTTTATTAAATGAAATACCATAGCTAATCTTTGAAATTAAATTTTAAAATATTTTTCACTAATTTATCACTATTTACTGCATGAATCACAAGAATTTCCTAGTTTCTTAAAGCCAGACACTTGTTACTACCACATAGGACTAAGAATAATATGTGGAATTTGTGAACGATTTTGAAATAATGAATATTGTGTTGTGGCCCATAAAATTAAGAATGTGACCATCATGACAGATCAACATGCGTGCAATTTGGACAAGTATGACTATTGATGCAGTGTTTTTAAAGGCTTGGCGCGCCTTGAGGATTAAGGCGGTACAAAATGCTTCTAAGTTTCAAAACAGCACAAATGCACTGGAAGACCCGTCTTCTTCCTTAAGGCGTTTTTCAAAAACAGCGTGCTCTTCTTTATGGGAAGGGTGAGTACGGCTTAAAAAACCCGAACCCTAACCAAGTTCTCAGCGACCTTGCTCTTCTCGAGAAGGTGAAATGGCTTAAGAAAAAAGAAAAAAAACCCCTAAAAACCTAAGAACCCTAACCAAGTTCTCGGCGACCTTGCTCTTCTCTAGCGTCACCGATCTCTTCTTCTTCGTCTGTGGCTACTCTTTGGCGTCATCGTTGCTTCTCCATTGCTCACCCCTCTCCTCTCCCCTCCTCCTTGCTGTCGAAGACCTTTTTAAATTTCGCTGTTAACACATCCAGCAGCTCATAAAACATATCTCATTTAACCCCTCTCTCATTAAAATCTCTAATTTGACCTCCTCGATTAAAATCTCTCATTTAACCCCTCTTTTATAAATCTCTCTCATTTTTTGGTCCTCTCTCATTATTTATTAATTTAGTTTCAAAATCAATTAAAAATGTGACACTCAATTATAAATTAAAAATATAAAAATACGATGATTTGGGTAAAATATAATAATTATTATTATTTTGATATGCACCTAAAATATTAAATATCATAATATACGTTTTAGTATTCTATAAAATATAAAAATAAATTATTTTGGTAAAATGAGAACAAAATTTTATAATTAATTATAAATTATATTTTTATAAAAATATAAACTGTTTTAGTACTATGTTAGAAAAATGGACATAAGCATGTTTCAAATATAATTTATTTTATTATTATTATTATTGTTTTTAATATATTATAAAATATTATTTATTTTATAATGTGATCCTAAAACCCTTATACCTTAAAGTCTCAAAGCTTATGCCTGACCCCACACATATGAAAACGCCTCAAATTATGCTTCCTTCTTTGAAAACATTGACAGTAAAAGTTCACACCAAGAAAATGAAATCATCAAAAGATAGAAAGATAGAAAATGAAACACAATGTGGGCCATGAAAGATAGAAAGATGATAAAGATTCCTCAAAAGCTAGTGGAAAGAAAGTTCAAAAGAAAATAAAGTAGATACTATGGAGGCCAAACAGAATGGGAAAACAAGAAAGACGATTACCTGTTGAGTTTTGAGTCGTTGAGAGACGTGTAGAAAGTAGACCTCGATTCAAAAATCTAGTAAAAGACAATTAATAAATATATAAGAAATGGAAGTAAAAAGGTTTTAAGTGTAGGGTCCAGCCCCATGCATTCTGAGAAGGAGAAAAACTTTTCTCTCACTGCCACAATCAGCTTCATTAGGCTCCAATAGAAGAGTTTTATATTGAAGTATTTTGTTTGAAAAAAATAAAAATAAAATTAGTTTTAATCAAAAGTAATACCCAAAGTAATCCGTTCGGACCACGGAGGATTACAACACAGAGGATTATAATTTTAAGTACCAAATGCCGCTCTCATGGATAATGTGCTTTTAATTAGAGTTTGGTCTTCTTTCTCCCCCATTTCTCCTCCCCCTCACCTATTCTCTTCTTCACCCACAGAGACAACGAGACTAAAGACACATTAAATGCTTTGGAGAGGCGTATAGAGCATTAGGTATGAAAATCTTGCGTGTTGTTTTTATGCGTTGGCCAGTCAGAGGTGAATGAGTACGAGAAGGAAAGACCGCGACGATTCAGTGAAATCCCAGGCTCACGGAGTTGAAGTAAAGCTTATCACTGCGTGCATGAAATATATTTGTCTTTTGTATAAGCTACGATTTTGTTTATAAATATTTTGGTATTGAAAACGGCTTATAAAGTCGTAATGTATAAATGTGGTAAATGGACCAAATGGGCATATAATGCCATATTTAATGAAAAATGTGTATTGAAAACAAAATTATGGGCCCCCTTTAAGCTGAATTAGTATATACAAATATATTTTCATAAGATAAATATCATTTTACAAAATAGTAATTGGAAATGTGTTTTCTTGACAAAGAAAAATTGGATTTGAAAAGGACCGCGTCGATCGGTCGGCCTCGAGGTTGGAAATTTCGGGTATGGGGTCCTTGGCCGAATCACATTTTAGTGGTATCAGAGCCTAGGTTTAGGCGGTTCTACAAAATGATTTTGAAATTTTTGTAAATGATTTTTAAATTGTTTATGACATGCATAGCATTTACATATAAAGGATGACATGACTCTGATGCGGATCTTGTCGGTCTTGCTTCGAGTAAGCATGGAAAGTTAGGAGCCGATAGTGTCGGTTGTGAGATAGAGTCTATAGAGATTGTCCCATTAGATTATGAGTATGATTTTATGGGAGATTTGTTGAGTTGTCATTTAGAGTTTGATGTGATATTGGGGATGGATTGGTTGTTAGCAGTTTCCGAATTATCTTTGTGAGTTTTATAACGTGTTTAGGGTATAAAAGTAAATGTATATTTTTCGAATAAAATAAAATAAGCCAACTTAGAAATTAATTCAAAGTCAAGGGTAAATTGGTAAATAGCCAATTAAGGACCCAAATGACATAATAAGAAAAGATTGTATGTTAAAGTAGGAAATTGAATAAGTTAGAATGACAAATAGATGAGAAAGGGAGGACCAAATAGCAAAAATTGAATTTGATGTCAAAATTTGGATAAGGCCCAGACATGGCGCTATCTTGGAGCAAAATATCCCGTTTGGTAGGGGAACTACGTAGAGGAAGAAGAAGAGGAAAAAAGAAAGAGAAGAGAAGAAGAGAGGAAGAAGAAAGGAGAAAGGGAAGAAGAAGTTGAAGGAGAAGAAGAAATCGGAGTATGGATATGTAGGAATTTGGTATGAATTTGTGTATGGAATTGTTTGGATGGAACTTTTGGTAGGATTGTGTATGGATTTGTATGGATACTTGTTTGGAGGTTTGAAATACCTCTTTTTGATATTAGAATCAGAGACAGTTGAGGTCTTGATTGGGAGAACATGAAATGTGATTTGGAACATGCGACTTAAAATTGTTTAATATAACATGGCCAATCACTCATTCAAGATGGTGGATATATTCTAAGTAAACAACACTTCTAGAAAAACAAATATTCTTGAAATAGGTGTATGCAAATTTGGACCCCGATTGTACTTGAAAATTCGATCAAAGTGAAATTTATGTTTTGGTCGATTTTGATAAAGTTTTGGGTTACGAAACGATTTTGGTATTAGGCCGTAAAGTTGAGTTATTTCATTCGAGTGGAGTGATTCAAATTTCTTAGTAAACTAGGCTTAGAAAAAAAATATCCGTGAAATAATTATATCAAATTTGGACCCATTGGAGTCCGAAAAATTCACAATTAAAGGGAACAATTATGTCCACGAAATGCGTCTCATAACGAGTCCACAGGCTGGAGTAATTAGGTTGTTTAAATCATAACTTGAGTTATACTAGTCCAAATCAGGTGATTCAAATTTATGTACAAACTAGACATTTGGGAGAACAACTTTCATGAAGAAAATATGGTCAAATTATGTCTCTATCATTCCCAAAAAAATTTCAAATATAGGACACAATTCCATATTCTGTTCCTGGAAACTGTCCAGGAGTAGTTCGGAATGTTTAGACCATATCTCCCAAATTAAAAGTCCAATTGACATGATTTTTGAACCATAAGAACTTCAAACCTTAAGGAATTATATTGAGTTAGAAGATCACTTTCTCCTATGATCACATTTTTATAAATTCGAAAATTGTAGTCGAAAATGGACTTAGTAGTTGCCTCGAATTGTTTAGGCAGAATTGGTTATGGAAATTGAAATTGTATAAAGGTTATATAAATGTATTGTTATATGAAATAATGCATCATAGTGATATGATCATGATAACATGTGTTATGAAAGCTAAAGAGAATATACGTATAATTTTGTTATATGAAAAATACGATTAAGTATTTATAAAAGATTATTTGATAATGAATATCTCATAAGTATATGATATCGATAGTTATTCATGTATATGAGATATCTTTTCATCTTGAAAAGATTATTAAGAAAACATAATAAGCCCGATTGCTTGCTTATGATCGGGTAGTTGGATGAATGGCGTCTTTGCTATAAAGATCTGATTGCTACAACATATAGTTTATAGATATCGAGGCCCTGTTTCGGTCGATGACATAGATCCCGTTTGGATCATTATAGCGGCCCCGTTTGGGTCATACAGATAGAGATTACTGTCTCATACAGTGATAGTACCTTCGGGAACATACAGTTCTTTCCCGTATCCACTTCTAAGGTTTATACAGGCATGAAACATAAAAGCAAATTACAAGTATATGCAAATGAGATGTATATAATATGACATGATATAGAAGCATGCTTGATGCTATGTGATGATAGTATCACAGTTACAAGAACTAAAGTAAATTATAGATGACACAAAAGTATATGAAATATGATAAATGAAACATGTTATGAAAGAGTAGATATGAGAAGTGATAAGTATATATCTGCATCTTCATATTTGTCATAGTATATTACATGTGTTTAAAGTGTGATGATCCTTATTAGGGGTCTTCCACGAGTATTTATTCCCACTAAGCTATAAGCTTAGCATAGGTGTTTCATCAGGTGTAGGTACGAAGAGCCCGGGAGGAGACCAAGAGACAATCACGCCTTTGTCAGTGGTGAAGTCAACGCATCACTAGGTGCCGTGGAGAGACCGTTTGGTGTAATGTATATGTATTTTTGTTTCTTTTATGCTTGATGTAAATGTGTAAACGTTGAACACTTCATATATTTTTTAATTGACTGTACATAATATAGTACAAGTTAAATGTTTAACATTATATGAATGAATAAGCTTAAAGTTTATAGTTTATAGTAAACGGGGAAAAAATGCCTTACTGTGACACTAGGTCTTAGGAGTTGGGGGCGTCACGGTTTAGGTGATATCAGGCCTAGGTTTGGCGGCTGGAATAGAGTATATGATCGAAAAGCATGTGTTTAGTAATGTTGGCTGATGTGAATGTCTTTGTGTTTTGTATAGATGGATCGTCCTCGAATTTGAGCGATTGAGTGTTAACCCGGGGAGATCAAGGGTTGCGCCCGGATCCTTACGAATATGTCAGGCCCGATAGTCGTACTTGGCCAGGCAAATGGAGTGTTACTGAGGATATTTCAGGATATGACTCGAGTATTAGAAGATTCTTGACTCAGGCCCAGATAGACATGAGTAAGAAGACATGGAGCTAAGGAATTCCATGAATTCGAACATGGAAGAGTTCGATAAAAATTGATTTATGGTTGGAAGAATTTACCCAATGAATAGTGAAGGAGGTGAGATGCCCTCCCAATCAAAGAGTGACATGTGTAGTTTCTCTATTGTAAGAGCGGTGCTTTCGTGATTGTGGTGGGAAAGCTAGTGTTGAGAATTGGGGCTTGAGATGCCATACCATGGGAGTTTAATCCCCAGAGTTAGCGTATCTGTTCTCTGATGTGTGGGAGACAGGCTGAAGCAGGTTCTAATCGAGCAAAGGAACTTATCAATGGCGAATATGAAAATTCAACCATCTTAACAAGTATGCACTTGAATTAGTCCCCATTGAGGCATTTTGGTGTAGGAAGTTTGAGGATGTATTAAATGAGTCCATAAAAAGATATCTAGCGCCAGTGACAGTACTCCAACAAGTATATTTCTATCAGTTGGTTCAAGCGGCAATGAAAGTGAAATAATACGAAGTGGCAGTAGAAAGATTTCATAAGAGGAAGCTTTCTAGAACTCTTCCTTCTCGGGTAAAGAGCCCTTAGAGTCTGGCCCGAGTCAGTACATAGTTCTGCCATAGGGGAAGAAGACAAGGAAATACAGTAGTACCTAGTACTGGTAGAGGTGCTTCAGTGGGACCAGGAGAAACTCTAGAGTGCCCTCATTGCCATCGACGACATTTGGGAGTTTGCAGATTGTTGACAGGAGGGTGCTTCAGATATGGAAGCACTGAACATTTAATAGCAAATTGTCACCAGAGTGAGGGACGATAAGATCCTTAGAGTAACGTGGAGGGAGGTCACGGCACCACGGAGTCAGCTCGAGATAGAGGTAGAGGTTGGGGGCCAGGCCATCATAGGATGAGGAGGCCACGATGTGGGAGACCGGTAGATGGAGTCACATGCCTTCAACGCCCGGCACGGGCATATCTATGTGAGGCTCATGGGGACCGAGATGCACCCAGTAATTCTTTGGTATAATTTCTCTTTATGGTATTAGAGTATGGTATCGACCACAGGCTGCTCATTCATATGTATGCATTGAGCATGTGTTTTGATAAGATAGCCAATGATGGAGTAAGCTATCATATGATATGCATGTAACCGATCCGCTTTGGGAGCCTGGAAATGTCAATGTGAATAGAGTTTATAAGAATTGCCTTATAATTTCATGATAGGGGAATTTTTAACGGTTGATTGCTCACTGCATTTCGTGAATTTGATTTGATTTTGGGAATGGATTGGTTGTGCAAACACGGTATAATTGATTATGATAAAGGCATTAGTGCTTAGATGTTACGTCCAGTCACATGGTGTTGGTCGTGATATCAGTGTAGTTCGACTGTCTGGCTTGAAGCGATTCTTTGAGAAAGGATGTGAGACCTTTTTGGCTTTGGTGCCAGTGACTCTAAAGAGGTCAAAATAGAATTGGAAAATATTCTAGTTGTGAAAGATTTTCCGGATGTGTTCCTCGAAGGTTACGGTATTCAACATAAAGGAAGTGGTTATCTATTGAGATTTTCTTTGGGAACTTGGCTCCTACTCTAGGGCACCATGGGATGGCTCAGTGAGGTTGAAAGAGCTAAAGATTCAACTCTGAGAGTTTGGATAAGGGTTTGTCAGGCCTGATATTTTCTCCCTAGGGTGCACTATTTTATTCTTGAAAAAAAGAAAAATTAGCTCTACGGATGTGCATTGATTATCGTGAATCAATAAGGTGGCAGTGAAAAACAAATGCCCATTACGAGGAATTGAAGATCTTTGATCGAGTTAAAAGGGTGATGTCTTTACCAGATAGACCTGCGATCATGATATCGGTTAAGAGTGAAAGACGTCGATGTGCCAAAGATTGCATTTAGAACTCGATATGGACATTATGAGTTTTGGTAATGTTTGGGTTGATAATGCACCAAATGACGGTATGGTTAATGAATAGGGTATTCAGGCCTTATGTTGATCAATTTGTTGTAGTTTTTATCGTGACATCCTGGTGTGTCTAAGGATGCAGGAACATGAATAGTATATGAGAATAGTCTTGGGGCGTTAGAAAGAGGTTATATGCTAAACTCAACAAGTGTGACTTTTGGCTAAAGGAAGTTTCCTTCCTAGGTCATATTGTGTCGGCTGAGGGAATAAGAGTGGACCCTATAAAAATTGAGGTAATTGTAAATTGGAAACCGCCTCGAAGTGTAATCGGGGTAAGGAGTTTCTTGGGCCTAGCAGGATATTATAGAAGATTTGTGAAAGGATTTTTACGTCATAAAGCTATAAACTCTGATTCTTTCGGGAAGGGAGTAAAGTTTGTGTGGTCAGATAAGTGTCAAAATAGTTTTGAACAATTGAAAGAAATGCTGGTTGAAGCACTAGTATTGACGCAACCTACCTCGGGAAAAGAGTACACCTTATACAATGATGCTTCAGGCATTGGTTTGGGATGAGAACAAATATTGTGGAAATAGGTGTATGCAAATTTGGACCCCAGTGTATCCAGAAAATTCGTCAAAGTGAGACTCTGTTTTCGGGTCAATTATGATACAGTTTTGGGTTTCGGAATAGTTTTGGTATTTAGGTCATAAGTTGAGTTTCACTCATCCAAATTGAGTTATTCAAATTTCTAGGTAAACTAGACTTCTAAAAAAACAAATCTCTAAAATAAGTATATCCAAATTTGGACCCCATTGGACCCAGAAAATTCATCAAAGTAAGGGAACAATTATGTCCCTTAAATATGTCTCATAACAGTCCCTTGAACTGGAGTAATTCTGGTTGTTTAAATCATAACTTGAGTTATACTATTCCAAATGAGGTGATTCAAATTTTTGTACAAACTAGACATCTGGGAGAACAACTTTCATGAAGAAATTATGGTCAAATTATGTCTCTATCATTCCTAAAAAAATTTCAAATATAGGACACAATTCCAGATTATGTTCTTGGAAACTGTCCAGGAGCAGTTCGGAATGTTTAGACCATATCTCCCAAATTGAAAGTCCAAATGACATGATTTTTGAACCATAAGAAACTTAAGGTATAGGGGTATATTGAGTTAGAAGATCACTTTCTCTAACAATCCAGGTTCTGGTCAAAATTGTAGTCGAAAATGGACTTAGGGCCTCAGTTGTTTGGCGGGGTGGTTATGGAAATTGAAATTATATAAAGGTTATATAAATGTATTGTTATATGAAATAATTCATTATAGTAATATTATCATGATAACATATGTTATGAAAGATAAAGAGAATACACGTATAATTTTGTTATATGAAAAGAATGCAGATTAAATGTTATAAATTATTTGATAATGAATATCTCATAAGTATACATTATATCAATAATTATTCATGTATATGAAAAATCTTTTTCTGATACCTAAAAGATTGTTAAGAAAACATAATAAAACTGATTATCTGCTTATTGCCAGGTAGTTGGATAGATAGGCATGCCTATAGGGATCTGATTGCTTTCTGACATCTGATCTATAAATATCGAGGCCCCGTTTCGGTCGATGACATAGATCCCGTTTGGATCATTATAGCGACCCTGTTTGGGTCATACAGATAGAGATCATTGTCTCATACAGTGATAGTACCTTCGGGTATATATAGTTCTTTCCCGTATCCACTTTTAAGGTTTATGCAGGCATGAAACATAAAAGCAAATTACAAGTATATGCAAATGAGATGTATATAATATATGACATGATATGAGAAACATAAGCGAGTCATTCATCAGTGATGATAGTATACGGTTACAGAACAAAGTAAAATTAATAAGATGACACGAAAAGTATATGAAATATGATAGAAATGAAACATGTTATGAAAAAGTAGATATGAGAAATGGATAAGTATATGTAAATTTTATATTTGTCATCAGTATATGCATGTATCTAAAGTGAGATGATCCTTATTAGGGGTCGTCCACGAGTATTATTCCCACTAAGCTATAAACTTAGAACGGGTGTTTAAATGCAGTAGCAAATTCTGTAAAGGAAACCAAGAAACGGGACAGTCGCATCGTGATCAAAGTTAACACATCACTAGGTGCCCACTGGAAGACCATTTAGTCTAATGTATATGTATTTTTGTTTCTTTTGTAAGCAATGTAAATATTGTAAATGTTGAACACTTCCATATATGGAGCTTGTATATATTTTGTAATTCGCTACTATGAAATATAGTACAAGTTAAATGTTTAACATTATATGAATGAACAAGCTTAAAGTTTATAAGTTTATAGTAAACAGGAAAAAAAAAAATGACACCCTCTCTTGACAGGGTCTTAGGAGTTGGGCGTCACGGGTTAATCGACACCCAGTGGTAGTTGATTGTAGAATGAACACTACCTTAAGGACAGAGTGTGATAAAGTGACTTTCATCGGCTAGAGGTTGAACCACCCATCTCTAATGTGATATCAGCCACTCTTTGCTAGAGCATTGGTTCGAAAAGGGTGTGAAGCCTACTTGGCATATGTGATTGATACGAAAAAGGTGGAGCCTAGTTTATTAGATATCCCTACAATTTGTGATTATCCGAATGTGTTTCTCGAGGAATTATCGGGATTGCCTCCACAGATAGAGATTGAGTTTGCAATTGATGTTGTTTCGGGTGCCACTCCGGCATCCATTACACCGTATCGAATGGCTCCGGTGGAGTTAAAAGAATTGAAGCTTCGGTTGCAAGAATTATTAGAGAAAGGATTTATTCGTCCGAGTGTATCACCATGGGGAGCTCCAATGCTCTTTGTTAAAAGAAAGATGAATTACGTTTCGAGTTATTGTGTGATTATAGGCAAATGAACAAAATGACCAGTGAAAAACAAATATATCAGTTACCCGAGATTGATGACTTGTTACGACCCGATTGAAAGGTGCAAGTGTCTTTTCGAGAAGAATGACTTGCGATCGGGTATCATCGATTAAGGATTAATGATGCGGATGCGTAAGGCCGGCGTTTAGAGCTATATGGACATTATGAGTTCCTTGTAATGCGTTTGGAGTTGACAAATACTCGGCTTTCATGGACTTAATGAATCGTGTTTTCAAACATGTAGATCGGTTTGTCTTGGTGTTTATATATGACATCCTTGTGTATTCAAAGGATCGAAGATCATGATACACGCAGCCGGATTTAGTCTTTAGAGACCTTGAGAAAGGTGATTATATGCAAGCGAGCAAATGTAGTTTTGGTTGAGAGAAGTGTCCTTTCTTAGGCACATTGTATCAGAAGAAGGAATTTGAGTGGATCCAAAGAAGATAGAGGTGAATATTGAATGGAAACCATCGTGAAATGTCACGAAAGTGTGTAGTTTCTTGGGATTGGCAAGTTACTATAGAAGGTTCGTTAAAGGGTTTTCAATGACTGCAGCCCCTATGATGAGATTGCTCTAAAAGAATGTGAGATTTGAGTGAAGTGAAAAGTGTCAAGCTAGTTTTGAAAAGTTGAAAGCATTTTTTAATCGAGAACACTTAGGTTCTTACCCGGTAGGCTACGGTAAAAATACGTGATTTTTAGTGATTCTTCATTAAATGGACTTGGATGTGTCCTTATGCAAGAGGGTAAAGTGGTAGCTTACGCTTCAAGGCAGTTGAAGCCGCATGAAAAGAACTATCCTACGCATGATTTTGAATTGGCCGCCATTGTGTTTGCATTGAAAATTTGGAGACACTACCTTTATGGAGAAAAGTGTTTCATCTACACCGATCACAAAAGTCTTAAATATTTGCCCTCGCAAAGAGAGCTTAACTTAAGACAACATAGATGGATGGAACTGAGATTGTGTGATCGATTATCATCCCGGGAAGGCCAATGTAGTATGGTCTTTGAGTAGAAAGTCGGTACAAGCGCTTGGTGAATGCTCATTGTCATTATTCGGGGAAGACGGTGCAATAGTAGCGGAATTGATAGCAAAACCGGATTTGTTGAATTGAGTGCTAGAGGCACAAAAGAATGATGAGAAAATTTCCGTAATTGTAAATCAAAGTAGAGAGGGGAAAGAAACCGAATTTACAGTGAATGAGGATGGATTTGTGTATTATAGAGATCGGGTTTATGTACCCAATGATGATGAGTTGAAGAAATCCATTCTCGAAGAGGCACACAGTGAATCTTTTGCTATTTATCCTGGTAGCACAAAGATGTATCAGGATTTAAAGACTTCATATTGGTGGTTTGGAATGAAAAGAGATGTTTCGGAATTTGTGACCAAGTGTATGGTGTGTAAGGAAGTGAAAGGCTGAACATCAGAACCATCCCCGAGGATTATTCTGACCTATCGAGGATACCCGAATGAAATGGGACGAATCCTGATGGATTTTGTGGTCGGGTTATCGTTGTGAAGAAAGCATATTTCGGTTTGGGTAGTGGTAGGTAGATTGACTAGGCAGGCTCACTTCTACCGGTGAAGCAGGCTATTCATAATGGTGACGAGCTTTAAATAAAGGAAATAGTTCGGTTACATGAAGTTCCGATATCGATCATTTCGGATAGAATCGGAGGTTTACCTCGAGATTTTGGGGAAAGTTCTGAGAAACACTGGCCTTTCGGTGATTTTTAGCACAACGTTCCGCCCCTGACAGTGGACAATCGGAGAATTCTAAGTGTTGGAAGCTATGCTAAGAAGTTGTGTGATTGACTATGAGGGTAGTTGGGATAGACACATTCCTCTAGTTGAATTTGTGTACAACAATAGCTTCCAGTCAAGTATTGGAATGGCGCCTTACGAGGCTCTCTACGGAAGAAAATCACGAGCAATTTAATTTGGACCGGAGTTAAAGCGAGAAGAAGATAATTAATACGAGTTGATTCAAGAAATCAAAGAAAAATTGAAAATGATTAGAGAAAAGATTGAAAGTGGCCATGGATAGAGTAATCTCTGTAGGCATGAGAAGAAAGGACATTTGATATGAGATCGGCGAGAAAGTATTTTGAAAGTATGGCACTTGGAAGAAAATGTGAGATTTGGGAAAAAGAGACGAGTTTAGCCCTAGGTTCATTTAGGTATGAGGTGATAGAAAGTGGGTCCAGTGGCATACGGATTAGCTTTACCTCCAGAGTTGGAAAAGATTCATAATGTTTTCCATGTGTCAATGTTGAGGAAGTACAGGTCAGACCCATCGCATGTAATCTCTTCAAAGACAATTGAGCTTAGACAGGATTTGACCTATGAAGAAGAGCCAGTGGAGATCTTGGCTCGGGAAGTGAAAAGGATTCTTGGAAAAGCGAATCCATTGGTCGAAGTGCTATGGAGGAGCAAGTAAGACGGAGGAAGCCACGTGGGAAACTTGAAGAAGTTATCGTGACAATACCCTCAACTTTTCAATGAAGGTAATTTCGAGGACGAATTTCTTTTAAGGAGGGGAGAGTTGTAACACCCTAAAAATACCCTAACAGTTTTATAACATGTTCAAGGTGTAAAATAAATTAAATTATATTTTTCCGGTGTTTAAACGGCTAAAAAAAAAATGATAAAAACTCGAAAATTTTATAGGAGCCAAATAAATTTGGTAAAAATGTCAATTGGGGACCTAAGGGTCATCAATGAGGAGTGTAAATGTTAGAATGAAAATGAAATGAAAATGAAATGAAAATGAAATGAAATGAAGTGAAATGAAGAGTTAAAATGCAAAAAATGGGAAAAATAGGAATTAATGTGTAAGCCAAACATGACCTTATGAAGGTTTAGAGTATTAAGACCAAATTGGTCTTTAGAATGAGAGAGAGTCTCTCATTTAGGCATTTTTGTTGGGCAAATCCGGTTGAGAGAAAAGGGAGATGAGTGGGTGATTTGCTCCATGAGATCAAGAGTTTAAGTGATCGAAAAGAAGAAGGAAGAAGAAAGAGAAAGGAAAGAGATTTAAGGTAGAAACAAACCACTAACCCTCTTTTCTTGTGTTTGAGTTAGGAGAAAAACCCTAGCTTTGTGTAAAGTGTTCTTGGATGGTTTTAGTTCAGTTTGAGATTGTTTTGCATTGTTTTGATTGGTTTGGATTGATTTTGAATAATTTTTGTGTAAAGGAAATGATGAAGTTTCAAAGGAGTTCTTTATTAAAAATTTTCAAAACCCTTGTTTTTTGGCTATAAGTTAAGGTTATAATCATCCCAAATTAAGTGATTCCAATTAGTATAGAACCACCAAATCTAGAGCTACAAATGTATAGAAGGTACAAAGACAGAGTGTAGCTATAAGACTCCCAAATATGGGCTTAAAGGTAAGTTTTGGGTAGCTAATGGGTATGCTCTGTTTTGGGTGTGGGTGTGGTTGTGGTGTTTTGGCCGTAAGTTGAGTTTCACTCATCCAAATTGAGTGATTAAAAATTCTGGGTAAACTATAATTCTAGGGGAATAATTTACTTGAAGGAAGTGTATGCAATTTGTAACCCCAAGTTCCCATAAATTTGTAAAATTAGGCTATGTAAGAATAATACGGTGCCTTTGCAAATTAGAGTAGTACGGATGTAAATACAATAACTTGAGTTTTGGTGATCCAAATTGGATGATTCCAATTGGAGAGGAATACATAGAACTGCTAAACTTGAGTGTTTTAAAGACTTGTTGCAATATGTGGGTTGGGCCATAATTGATAACTGATGGCTTAAGTGAGTGACCTCCCAGTAGTTGTATTAAAATAAAATGTTAACTTTTTTGAGGACTTTTGGGTATTCAAGTGGAGATGCTTGATTAAATAGCTCATAGAATGTTTTTTGAGAAACATGAACTAATCTCAGGTCTTATTCTGAAAATTTTCCATTAAATTATATGGTGAGCATCCTTCATCAAACATCTAGTGTGTGTTTTTTTCTTGATTAATTCTTTGTCGTGACATATCTTTTGGCAGTGGATTCAGGTTTAGGTGATGAAACTTGATAAAGCAGGATTCAGAAAATAGAGAATGAAGGAATAAATCTTTTAGGTTTTATTATTCCTTCTTCCTTGTTTTTAGGTTTTATTTGACATTAAAAATAAAATCTAAAGGTTTCTGTCTTGATCTTCATTATTATAGTTGAATATATTCAATTCCAGTTTTGTTCTCCACTTCCTCTCTATTTCATGTTTGAAGATTATAAATAATTAGTTTGTTAAAAATGAATTGATCAAATTTATATTAGATTTAGTTTTAAATTCGTTTGTTATATTGATTATTTGAACTAGTTGCTGAAGCCCATGACTATTGAAACTAAGTATTTGAGATATATTTTACTATTTAATTTATAAATAATTTGGCGACATTCCTTATGGGAGATATTCTTGTTCAATTCAGGTTAAGATTCAGTTAGTATACCAAAGTATTCAATGACCATCTTGACATAATGATGTTACTAAATCAGTCTTTGCGTAAGTGATTCTCAGTGGTGCGTAGTAAAATGAGTTTTAATAAGCATTCATGACTCAATGAGGACAATCTTTATGTTCTCAACATTTTATCTTTAGCCTCTTGATAAAGACCAGTCTTGAGTTATTTTCAAAGTCATAAAGTTGAAGAATTAAATGGTAAATAAATTATAAATATGATTTATTGTTTGATCAGTTTATTTCCATATAAGCCCTTTAATTAGAAGCCAGTGTGATTTAATTTGAATATTATAAGATAAACCTTATCTATGTATATCTGCATTTCAGTCATGAAAAAAATTCATACAAAGGCATGGATTAGAAAAATACATGGTTTACTTAAAGCGAAATGAAGAAGGCGTATAGAACCACTAGGCATGAAAATGCTTAGCGCGTTGTTTTATCATCGCGCAGGTACCGAGTGAATAGGTACGAAGGAAAAGACCGCAGCGATTCATAGTCAACGTCAAGGCCTCACGGAGTTCAAGTAAAGCTCCGACTCTGCATTCATGAAATATATTTGACACTTTTTGTACAAACTCTTATTTTGTTCTGTAAATATTTTGGTATTGAAAACAATTTATAATGTTGTAATGTATAAAGGTGGTAAATTGACCAAATGGGCATGTAATGCCATATTTAATGGAAAATGTGTATTGAAAACAAAATGATGGGCCCCTTTAAGTTGAATTAGTATATACAAATATATTTTCATAAAGATAAATATCCTTTACAAAATAAGCATTGGAAATGTGTTTCTTGACAAAGAAAAGGTGGATTTGAGAAAGAGAATGGCGTCTCGGATACGGTTGGCCTGCGGGTCGGGTCGAGTCGGTCTGAGGGTGCGTAAAAATCACAATGATATTGTTCATTTTGGGCCTGAGACTTCATAATTTTGTTTTTAGACTTTTTCTTATAAAAATCTTCAAACCAATTGGATGTTATTCATACTTTATATACTCATAAGTCTTTTCATTCCCAACCGATGTAAGACTTTGTGGACTTTGAGTGCACACTCAACAATCCTCCCATTGAACAAAGTTCTATCGAACCTCCCCTTAAACCAGGACTTCCTTATTTTTTTACTAGCGTTTGGGCACACGCTTTACATGAAGCACTACCTACCAGAGGCTCACCAGTCACCACCATTTTGTTTGACATCCACTCATACGGTTAAACATCAACCTGACTTTGATACCACTTTTTGAGAAACCCTATGAACTCTTCCTTCCACATTAGTATGATATTGTCGAACACTGGAACTCAAGTTTGTCATGATTTATCTTTGGCTTTCCCTCCCAGACCTGAGCCAATTGAATGTTAGTCGTGCGTATATACTTATAAGCCCAGCCGAAATTTCTAATACTGGCTTTCATGTACACCTAACAAATTGAGTGACCCTTTTATTTATTTAAAAAGAAAACTAGAGGCGACTAATCTTGCACATTTTGATAGTAGCCTGATAATTTTAAAATTAAATTTTAAAATATTTTCATTAATTTTATCACTATTTGTTACTTACGAATCACAAGAATTTCCTAGTTTCTATAGGACTTCAAAGTCGGGCTACTTATTCTTATAATGAGAGGACTAAGAATAATATGTGGAATTTGTGAACGATTTTGAAATAATGAATATTGTGTTGTGGCCCATATAATCAGACATATCAGCATGCGTGCAATTTGGACAAGTATGACTCTTGCTGCAGTGTTTTTAAAGGCTTGGCGCGCCTTGAGACGGTACATAAATGCTTCTAGGCGTTTTCAAAACAAGTGGAAGACCCACGTCTTCTTCCTTAAGGCGTTTCAAAGGCGCAAAAGCATGCTCCTTCTTTACTTTATGGGAAGGTGGGAAATGGGCAAAAAATGAAAAAAAACTAAAACACTAACCAAGTTCTGGCTACCTCATTCTTCTGGGGAAGGTGAGATGGAACTGAGAAGAAAAAAAAAAAAACCCCTATAAACCTAAGAACTCTAACCAAGTTCTCGACGACCTTGCTCTTCTACAGCGTCCACCGTCTGTAGCCTTGCGTCTACAGATTCTTCTTTGGGCGTTGTCCTTTGCTTCTCCATCGCTCACCCCTATAAACCTAAGACCTTTTTTTTTTCAATTTAAACATTTAACCCCTCAAAACTCTCATAAAACGTATCTGATTTAACCTCTCTCATTAAAAATCTCTAATTTGACCCCCTTTGATTAAAAATCTCTCATTTACCCCCCTCTTAAAAATCCCTCATTTTTCAGCCCTCTCTCATTATTTATTTATTTAGTTCAAAATCACTTAAAAATGTGACACTTTCGATCATAAATTAAAAATATAAAAAAAATACAGTGATTTAGGTAAAATATAATAATTATTATTATTTTGGTATGCTACAAAATAATGAAATATAATAATATTTGTTTTTAATATTCTATAAATGTAATAATAAATTATTTTGGTAAAATGAGAACATAAATTTTATAATTAATTATAAATTATATTTTTATAAAAATATAAGCTATTTTATTATATGTTAGAAAAATAGATATAAGCATATTCCAAAAATTATAATTTATTTTTATTATTATTACTGTTTTTAATATATTATAAAATATTATTTATTTTATAATATGATCACAAAACGCTTACACCTTAAAGTCTCAAGGCTTATACCTGACCTCAGACGTATGAAAACGCCTCCACATTACGGTTTCTTCTTTGAAACATTGGCAGTGAAAGTTGACACCTAGAAAATGAAATCATCAAAAGATAGAAAATGAAACAGAATGTGGGCCATGACAGATAGAAAGATGATAAAGATTCCTCAAAAGCTAGTGGAAAGAAAGTTCAAAAAGGAAATAAAGTGAATACTATGGAGGCCAAACAGAATGGGAAAACAAGAAAGACGATTACCTGTTGACTTTTGAGTTGTTGAGAGACGTGTAGAAAGTAGACCTCGACTCAAAAATGTAGTAAAAGATAATTAATAAATATATAAGAAATGGAAGTAAAAGTTTTAAGAATTGAGGTCAGCCCCATGCATTATGAGCAGGAGAAAACTTTTCTCTCACTGCACCAATCAGCTTCATTAGGCTCCAATAGAATTCCGGCCATAGTGTTTGCCTTCGTTTCTGCCAATGCGGAAGCCATCCGGGATCAAGCAACTTGCCTAGAAATGAGTATTTAGGCAAAGTAGAGATCATCAGAGATTAGCTTTCAACCACATAGGGTAGGACAAAAAAAAAAAAAGTGTGAAATAGTTGACGGTAAAAATACTCCACGGATAAAGTACTAAAAAAGTAAAACTGAGAGGATCGAGCATATCTAGGTGTGACATCATATCAATATAATAAAACTAATTTAAACTTTTGTTTGCACCTAAATTAAATTTGACCTTCTCCATAAAGTCTATTTAGGCCTGAGTCCAAGCCTTTGATTAAAATCCAAGTGATATGGGTTTAAAATCCATTTGATTAAGCCTATATAATAGTTCAGGTGTATTTTTGAAAATTTTAAAAGAATTTTGAAGTCAAACAAGTCATTTTTTCTCAAATATTAGAAGTAACAAAGAATATGGATAGTTATTTGAAGTGATGAAAAAGTTGAAAAGCGAAATCTCGCTAATGAAGACGTGAATGAGTTAATTGAGAAAATGGGAGGAGTAGAGAAAAGCAAGGCTTGAGTAGTTATCGAAGAACAGGTAAAATGAAGAGGCTACCATATAGAAAGGCCACGTCATTAATAATAGCCAGTGTCAATCAGCTGGCGAAGCCGATGATGTCTAACTTGATATTTAACAGATTTTCAATTAGAGCACATCCCGATTTCGATGTGTATTTTTTAAGTTTTAGTCAAGTTTTTTTAATTCTTCAACATATTTTAACAATTTATTTTCAAGTTCTAATCAATCTTTTATTCCTAAAATCTTTAAATTTTATGGCATTATCTGTTTAGATTTTGGAGAACTATAAAGGAAATTAGGGAATTCGCTTTATCTGATTAAGATGTTTAATTTTTAGGCATAGTCTCATATTAGAAATATTTTAATTTTTTGACATACTCCCAATCACATGCTTTTATTTTATATACTCGCGTGAAACAACTTCACAATCAAATATTTCTATTACCCTATAATATATACCAATGATATGTGGCTTGTCGAATCGACTAAACTATGAAATGGACATAAAGGTTTGTGGAAATTTTTAACAGGATGGAATTTGGGTGGAAAATATATAAAGCAAAAGGATGGAAAAGGTCACAAAAGATGGAAGAAGTTGTGATTCATTTTGGGTCCAAATTCTTAATAATGATTTCCAATGCCTATTTATGATGGAGAAAGAAGACTATCAATAGTGCGTGGAAAACTGGAAATGGACATAAAGGTGTACGGAAATTTGGAATTTGTGTGGACGATAGATCAGTACACGTGGAAGTGTGTGAAAAACTATGAAATGGACATGGTCTATTTGATTTCTGTTTTCGAAGTTATTGTCTTCTTGGAAATTGTTTTTTGTTCCTAAAAATAAAAACAACAAGAAAAATGGTGGAAACACATTTAATTCATAGTTTTTTTTTGTTCTAAAAAAATATAATAAACATTAAATTCAAATAATAAGAATAATTTATAAAAAAAAAATATCAAAATAATGTTTTATGTATTTTTAAAAATAGTTTAAAAACAGTTTTTAAAAATAAGAACAAATAAACCCAAGGTTAAGGGAATTTGGAACTTTTTGTGGTACGTGGAGATTTGTGTAACGACTGAGGAGGATGGAACTTAACATTTTTTTTATTTAGTCAGAGTCAAAATTAAACTTGTGGAAAAAAAGTTCAATAATATAGATAATGAGCAACGTGGGCCGTGTTTTCAAAATTATATAATAAGTCAAAAGTCCTACACGGATATCTTAAATGGAAGTATTCTGGCAATTCAAAGTTTCAAACTCGGCAGCTGTTAAGGCCTTGTTTGGTTTTTATTTTTTAAAATTGTTTTAGAAATCGGTTTTGAAAACACAAACTCTGAATTTAAATGGTGTTTTGAATTTAGTATTCTTCATGTTTTAAAAACAAAAAATGGGAATCAAACAAATTATTAGTGATCGTCAGGTTTTTAAAAATAACAGTTTTGATAATAGAATTTAAGCAATCACGCAGGAGTTATTTAGTTGCAATTTTAAAAATTATTTTGAGAATAGTTTTTAAAAATACAAAAAATATCATTTTAATGTTCTTTAATGTTTTCCTTATTCTCATTATTTTTCATAACAAAAAACAGTTTTCATAAATAGTAACCAAACTGTCCCTAATTGTTCTAGCCTCAAATTGACCGTCATCTGCAGTGTGCTCAAACCCCATCCCCAAGGATGAGAACATAAACATAAACATAGAGTCAAACTTAAAGCTTCCAGAGCTGTGAAAGATGGGTGCAGTCACTTGGGGTTTGTATAACGCAATAATACTTTATGCTTCTTTTTTATGGTTACTACTAGTAGTTGGTTATTATGGATGTTTGGGGTGCTTGGAAGACGAAAGAGTTGGGCTTTTGAATCTTAAAGCTTCAATCAATCACCCAAATGGCACTGCCCTTTCCTCTTGGGGAGGGGATATTATTGTTGCTGATTGCTGCCGATGGGAACGTGTCACTTGTGATAACAAAACAAACAGAGTCATC
Organism: Tetrastigma voinierianum; assembly: GCA_016808115.1. Classification (NCBI taxonomy): domain Eukaryota; kingdom Viridiplantae; phylum Streptophyta; class Magnoliopsida; order Vitales; family Vitaceae; genus Tetrastigma; species Tetrastigma voinierianum. The sequence continues at coordinate 108,026 of JAEQBH010007363.1, read as the reverse complement.
CAACTTGATCTTAGTCTCATCAGAATATTTCAAAACTTGGGAAATTGGTCTTTGAATGGCTCCCTGCTTCTTCCCTTCCACCAACTTCAAATTTTAATTCTCTATGGAAACGAATTGACAGGTCGTGGTTCTCTCCCTCACTCACGCCTATGGTTTTTTGTTTTCTTCACGCCTATGGTTTTTTGTTTTCTTATATATATATATATATATAACCGTTTCATCTTCCATAAACTAGTATGATATTGGCTTTTGGCTACATCAACACAAATGGTCAGAATTTTGTCAAGTATTTTAGCTAGGCTGGTTTCATTACTGTTGAAGAAATTTTTTGATTTGAAATAAGAAGAAATCCAAAAATAAAATTAATTCTTTGATAATTTAAAATCCTCTATTTCTTTTCTTTTTTGTCATTATATAGTGGGTACCTCTACTTTAATTTCTATACTCTAAAATTACATTCATTTCAATGTTATTTAATTGTTTACAATATTAAAAGCAGAACTAGCAAGTAAATAATTTTATTTTAAGTTATACGGTGCTGTGAGGAAAGTTTTATTTTTTCTGTCATATCTAATTAATAAAAGAATTAAGTAAACTACTCTATTTTGGTTGAACAACATAAATCATTACGTAATTTATGTCTTTTCTTTTATTTTTTTTTTATTGTTGTTATTATCATTATGTAAACTCTCGATTTCTCCTTCTTCCTACTACTATTATTTATTATGTTTTTTCACAATATATATCAGTCACTTTTTGTTCTTTCTTTCTACACCCTCATTCTCTAGTTTGCATTCAAATTAGTTCAAATTAGTCCTTAAATAGTTTCCCGGGGTAAAACATTAAGGTAATCTCAGGGATCATTTCTTTTTTTCGTTTTACAACAACTTCTAAAAATTAACTTTTTTAACACACTTCTAAGAATTAACTTAAAAGTTATATTTAAAACTATTTGATTTGAAATATGTTATTGTCTTGGATTCCCTTGTTCATGCTTCTATTGTGCTCACTAACTAAAAATTAGTTATGAGTATAACTTTTATGTCCATAACCAATACATGTGATTATTATATATTTATTAATCACGGGTTTTTCAAGAGCTTGCCCAGATGTCGAAGAAATTACGAGTTTTGAATGTTAGTAAATGATTTGACAACAATTCGAGTTTTAAGTGCCACTGCAGCCGGCTTAGGTTACATGTCTCGAGGTGGAATCATTATAAATTCTTCCCGAATTAAGAGGTGTGTATATCTTGATAGATATAAATGTGTGTTCTAGGTCCGCAGGTCATAATATTTGGATTGTGGTTGGTTGGACATGCTACCATGTGTCCAAACTCCCCACAATAGGACTTCCGATGTGTGTAAGTAGATGTGATATATTTTAATAAAATAAACACACACATTTATAGTGATTGCAATCAACTTTGCCTCGTCACGGAGTTGTGTGTGCCTAGATACGAATTTTCGTTGATACGATTGGTTTACAATTAGTCTTGTGTGGTTCGAGGCTCTCTCTACCACGATCATGAAACCTATTAAATATAGTGGAATTCATAATGAACTCCTTCATTCCCTCTCGATAGTATACTTCAATCACAACATTACATTAATAAAATAAAGAATATAAGAACCATCATCTTTCACCAGAGGTGAAAGGCTTTTAACATGCAATACCTTAGAGAGTATTTGCACTCCGAACTCCTTCCTTTAATGGGACTTAACATTGTACTGAATTTCTGTTTCACGAAATCCAGCATCTTCCAAAGTCCCAAATATATAGCCTTGTATATTTGGTTAATGTAGACTAGATAAGGCTGGATCATTATCTTAATATGACTCAAACCCTACCTTGAATTATCTGAACTTTCCTTTAAAATATTATCGTGGAAATAGGAAACTTGCTGCCCAAAAATCCTCTTCAGAATAGAATCCTTATTTGATTCCAATTTTGGTTTGATAGCCTAGAAAATCTAATCTTCTTGATTTGATCTCTAACCGCTTGCCTAATTGATCTTGACTTGATCTTTATTCGCTTGCCTAAAAGATCTCGGGCCCATAGGTTACTTGCTCCCCAAGTACCTCGACCTCTAAGCTAGCAGACTCACGTGCGCCCCACAATTGCTTTGCTTCTATTCCGGACTTCCCATTGCTGGCCCATCCCTGCAGCATAGGGTTGACATAGTTTGAACTATTTCTTGGTCTTACCGGGGACTTCTTGCTTGACCATTCAAATCTTCATCGATTCGATCTTCAAAAGTCTTTTTCTTGTAAACCACTAGGAATGAAGATATGGACAATCTCAAACCCAACATTCTCCCCATTTTTTTTTGCTTCGGCAAAAATATCCCTTATAGAATGAGACAAGAAGATGCATTGAAGAGGAGAGACAAGAGGGACTTGACACTTTTGAGATGAAGATTTTCATTTCATTGATTGTCTACCCTTTATACATGTCCTAGCGTACACTATCGAAGGGATCAAAAGTAAAAAAAATAAAGTATTCCTTTTACCCCTTTTCCTTCATCAACACATTTCTTTATACATTTTTGGTGAAGACTTAGAATTAAGGGGATTGAGGTGATGGTAGGTCCAAAGGTACTGTGTCACCGCTCTTCTCACCATTATGGTCGGACATTGTTGATTGTAAAGCACGAGCGATAGTGAGGTGTGAAGATCGGTTAGACGATGTGGTTCCAAAAGTAAGAACTTTAATCTTCTGTGACGAATCAGCCATGGTCGTAGGTTTGGTTCTTGGCTCGGAGTCTAAACTTGTAGTGAGGTCCAACGAAGGTATGGGGTCTATGTACTCCCCTTAATGTCTTCTCCTTCTGAAGTGGAGAATATTACCTCTTGAACCTTGGTCTTTTTCAATTCTTCGATGAGGGTAGTGAGCTCCTCTCGCCTCTTCTGTATTCCTTAGAGCTATCCATCAACTGTTATTGCACGTATAGATGACCCAACATGCTTTCGTGAGACCAAATGGTCCTATCCAAAATTTCGGAATTCGTCAAAACTGTTGAGGAGGATTGTCCCATGGGTGCAACTACTGGTTCGGACTCTCGAATGGTCTCTGAAACTTTCTCCTTCATTTTCCATGTTTTTTTCCCTGAATGGACATCTTTAAAATGATGCCCTTAATACAGTTTATGGTTGATGCGTATCTCTACTACAGGAGGCCCCAAAATGTCAATGGGGCTCACTAAATCTAGTTTTTAAGCCATAAGAATCCCAAATATAAGCGACAGGTACCCACTGCTTTCCAATATGCTGCTTTTTCGGCATGTCATAGTATATGTTTGAACACAAGATTCTCTATATTGAAATTTTTCTTCATACCTACTTGGAAGAGCAAGGTGGCGAAACTCTTCAATTCAATTGTGTGGTGGGTAGTAAATGACCAATTGCACCTGAGATCTTATGGGATAGAATATCAGAAGGTGAGATAAGAGAAGTCGGCACTTATAGGCCACATCGGACCTTTCTCCGAGTTATAACCAAGACCAGTGGGTCTATCTCCAAGCACTTCTTCTTCTTCTTCTAGAATAATAGGTACATTCCTAATCTTGATTTATTATGCTATGAGAAGAGTCGAAATGCGATCCTCGCACCATCGTCTTTTGGAAGTTCGGTTGGTCGGGTTTCCATGTCATAAAGAGATTTACATAGAACTCGGGATGATTTAGGACATGAAAGAGTGGCTTGATCTTTGTGCCAAATAGATTCATCTCTCCACCCCAGAGTTTCCACTATCCCGGTTGCGAAGTCCGCGCTATGCAAGGTACGTTCGCTAACAAGGTTCTCTTTGATATAGAGGCCCACAACTTTGCATGGGATGAGGATTTGAAAAAGATGGATGGAGAGACACTTACTTTGGGAGACATCTGGACTTTCTACTTCTTGGTCGTAGGCTTCTTAGTTGTTGCTTTCTTTGCTTGGGCTGATAGTCGGGACGACTTTCGTGTTAGGAAGGGGAGATGGTAGAGACTCGAAGGAGGACGTGAATCCCTTGTTCTCTGGTTCATTCGATATGATTCGAACTCTCATCCCGGCCGGTTAATATTTGCTTTGTAGGATTTGGAGATCTTTTACAACGGGACACGTCCTCCGTACCCATCCCATCCTTTAAGCGGCCGAGATAGTTTTCTTCTTCCATACTAGGCATCGGCTTAGTATTGGTTCAAACTCTGGTTTATCAAGGTTTGGATCATGGCTACCTTATTTCTCGATGGGAGAATTCTCCCTTGAACCTGAAGGGTTAGCCTCGGATTCGATGTCGTTACCACCATATCTATCGTTCGAGTTGGATTGTCTTAGTTTGAACTTTCGACATTTTGACGCACTTGAAGGAAGCTTTCTTCTCCCCCAGCGCCCAGCCCTTTCACGGGGTCACATCTTCATAAGTTCCATTGGGCCGCAGTGTGGTAGCGGTCTTAAATTCGAGTTCCCGCAACAATTGGATCCATAGCTAATCCTTCTTAATCAAAGGTCTCACCTTTGGAACTAGAACTTCCTTTCATAAGCTTTCTTCTTCCAGACCCATCGGATCTTGTCATCACCATTTTAGAAATCAAAGAAAGAATCAGAACAAGTGAGAAAGTTCGGACCTTTGAAATATTCTTAAGAGAATATGTAGCAAAGGGCAAAGTGCTTTTGTCTTCTACCATTCTCCTTTATATAAAGTTCCCACCGCCTTTTGAAAAACCCTAGGGTTTTTGTTTCTAATGGTTCCCTATTTAATAGGGGCGTTAGGACTCTCCTCGAGCGCACTGTTTCTCAGCCGTCTTTTCGGTTGCAGTAACTCCCCGCTTGCCCTAGTAGTTGTAACGGTCGAATAGGGCGGGATGACACCTATTCAATCTTTCCGCTCATTTTTATTTTCAGAAAAATATTATACTCAAACCAAGGGATGATCCAAAACCTTCATACCTGGTAGCATCCATCCTTGGGTGGGGATCTCAATCCTTCTAGGATCGACACTATAGAGGGTTGGGACTCTTTCTCGAACGACATGGTCCTTAACCATCCTTTTTAACCACTTCAAATTTGTCCATCCGCTAGCTGCCTCTACATGTCTTCCCATGCAGTTATGTTTTTTGCTGAACCATGGCTTACACTCATTTTTACAGCTTCCAAGCGTATTCTTCCCTTCTTCACAGGTTTCCAACCCAAGCGATATGTTCCATATGGTCTTCATGATGATTGGAGAATTTACCAGCCTTAGTGTCTTAATCATCGAGTCTGATGTATTCCTTTGGCGATTCGAACTCTCGTATTTGGATGCTTAGTTTGGTGTGGTACGGCCCGGGTGTAATCGAACTTCTCTTGAGACGGAAATTTGCTTCCACATTTGGAATGACCAAGGATCTACGTCCACATGACTTTTCCTCGTACCATCTTCGAAGGACCTGCCCAGTCACACAGCTAGAGGGTTGTAGATTAGATAATATGTGCTCGTTTCCCGTCATGTGCCAAGAACATCCACTATCAAAATACCATTCTTCTTTAATCATATTTCTAGTGGAAGGGAAGACACTAAGACTCTTTGTTTGTTCATTTTTGACCGTCTTTGATCGAGAAGAACCTTTTTTCAAATCTTTCTTAATACCCTATCACATCTTTTCTACGTGCTTTCCATTCTTTCTTAACACAGGTGTCTGGTTTTTGCATTAGTTGGTATAACTTTCTTGATCGAAGGCTTTGGTTTGCACAGTCTTCAGAACTACAACTTTTGAATTAGAAATATCTCTTGTCTGATCTTTACTTTCTTTCCATGTACCACTAATGTGGACTATCAGATTATCTTGTGCGGTTGTTGTCAAGTCTAGATGATTCTGACAATTTGATAACTTTGCTATCTTCCCTTCTACCCTTGCGAAGTAGCTCCTTATGTTATGACAATTGCAGAAAGAGCTTCAAGACGTTCGATCCTTTCTTGATCTCCATGATCTTCTCCATTTTAGATCTCAGATTGATCTCTTTTCAAGGTTTTGTTGTTGTATTCCTTCTTCAGATTTCTACATCTTGACCGCTCAAATATTTTCTAGAGAGTATCCTTTACTTCCTTTGTAGTTTTTGAAGAGGCAATGAGTTCGAACATCTCCATCCATAACATTGGATAGCATAAAGAGATGTGGAGTTTGATGAGGCTGCTCTCTTTTCTTCACAACTCCGATACATTTTGAAGCGATAAGCTGATTTCCCATAATCGGTTTTGGTTGGCCAGAGCCATCTATTTACATGTTAGCTAGACTTCAATCACAGGGACTTGATGAATAAGCTCATGTATTTTCAATAGGCGTAGTTTATACTAGTCCTGGTCGATGAGAGGTCACCATAGGAATATTCCATTCTTCGTCAGATCCATCTGATTTTAATACACAAAAGGTTGGGGTAACCTGTGATCTCACTTAGTAATTTAGAGTGGCTCATTCTGTTTCCAATTGATAGATATAAGTGTACGTTCTAGGTCACCGTCCTCAATGTTTGTACTATGATTTCGTTCAAACTATGCCACTGTGTTTGAACTCCCCCTGTGGGACTTTGTTTGTGCAAAGCAGATGTGATATATTTTGCAATAAAGTAAAGGCACACACATTTTTTATGTGGTTCGTGACACTTTATGTCAGGGCTATTCGAGAATCTGAGGATTCCATTGGCCTGATTAAGGTTCTGATTTGTCTTATATGGTGCGAGGACTTCCTCTCTACCCGTGACTCTTCTTGAAGCCTGTCAGTTCGGTGGGTCGGAATGAACTCCCTCTATTCCCCTCTCAACAACATTGCACACCCAATCCCAACATTACCTTAATAAAATGAAGAATATAAGAACCATCATCTTTCACGAGGTGAAGAAAGGCTTTACGCGTCATAATACCTCGAAAATTATCTACGCTCATATTTTTCGTGAGTTCAGTTTTGTTTGTTCTTCTTCAAGCTCTGCTCCTAAAATCCGTGTCGAGCATCTTTCAAAGTCGTAGATATATTGTCTTGTATATTCAGTTATGGAAGACTAGATAAGGTTGGATCATTAACTTAATATGACTTCAAACCTACCTTGAATTATCTTAACTTTCCTTTAAGATATCACCTGGAAATAAAAAAACTTGCTGCCAAAGAATCCTCTTTAGAATATAATTCTTATTTGATTCCAATTCTGGCTTGATAGCCTAGAAAATCCGATCTTCTTGATTTGATCTTTAACCGCTTACCTAATTGATTTTGACTTGATCTTTATCTACTTGCCTAAAAGATCTCTTAGGCCCATAGGTTACTTGCTTCCCAAGTACCTCGGCCTCAATATGAGACTCACGTGTGTCATGGCTATTTCTCTTACAGTGCGGGCTTAAAAGTAAGCTAGCACGTCCACTGCGGCATAGAGTGCCATAGTCCCGACTACTTCTTGGTCCTACTAGGGACTTCTTTAACTGGCCTTAATCTTAGTGAGTTATGATCTTTGAAGGCTGTCTTTTCTTATAGAGGAAACGCTAGGGACGAAAGATATGGAAAATTTCAAACCCAACATATCTTAGTTAACTCCAATAAAAGCATATCTTATATCTCCTGTTCACTCCTAATGCTAACGTATTTGTCCATTGTTTGACAGGACAAGAATATTTGAGCAAGCTAGAGGTGTTAGATCTTGGCTACAATAATTTGAATGATTCTTTATCCATAGAAGGTAACTGGTAGGAATTTTAATCTATTTTTAATTGATTCCAAACATAAATTTGCTAACTAGCTCTCGCGTGAGTTTTTATTCTATATAAAATGAATTTACTCCAATTTATATAAAAAAAACTTTAATGCAGTTAGAAAAATATTGAAACAGACTTGGAACGTTTTAAGTACTTTTCACATTGTATTTTTTATGCTTTATTATGGTTTGATTAATTTAAACAGATAATATTAATTATACATTGCCATGTACCTTCTTTTTAGTGTTCATCTTTATTTCAATGGAAATCAGAACCAAGGCTTATGGAAATGAGTAGATCTCATATCAGTAGTAGATCCATAATCAAACAGGGTAGAATTTAGGGTGAATATATATGGAAATATCCTAGATCAATCTATTTCGTGGAACCTACTTTTTGTTTTTGGATGGGGTAGGAATAAATGTAAATGTCATGTGACAGGTTGGGATAGCAACCACTCATCCAGCTGCCCCATTACCATCCTTTAGTTAAAGCTGTCGTTGTTTTGATATAAGTGATTAGGTTGCCTTAAAATGAGGATGAGAAGAGACAAAAACCCTTGTTTTCTTATATTAGAAACATAATTATTCTCATAAATTTTGCAATTGTTGACTTGTATATTATTCAAGTTCTCCTCATCCGATACAAAACTGATTATGCATAACATGTTTCATTGTTGCAAATTGTAGTTCTAAATTATATCCTGTTGTGCAGGCTTGTGCAAATTGAGTGACCTTGAAGAGTTGGATATCAGTGGTAATGGGATTGACGGGAATCTTCCTCCGTGTTTCAATAATTTGACATCCCTCCGTACGCTTGACCTATCCGATAATTTCAAGGGAACCATCCCTTCATCTCTCTTCTCTTCCCTCAAGACACTGCAGTATATTTCTCTTTCTCATAATAGTTTTGAGGGTTCATTCGATTTCACAACCTCTTCCAACCTCTCCAAACTTGAGGTGTTCGAACTACTTAGTGATAACAAAATTTAAAGGTTGAGACTGAAAACTCAACGTCCCAACATCCGCTGTTTCAATTGAGAGTCTTCCGCTTATCCGAGTGTGTTCTCAACGGGGAAAGCCGAGAGATACCCAGCTTTCTTTCAAATCAATATGAGTTGAGAGTTGTGGACCTAAGAAACAATGGCATCATAGGAGATATCCCGACTTGGTTGTTAGTCAACAATTCGAAATTAGAATCCTTTAGTTTAAGTGGTAACCAGTTGAGAGGCCCTCTTGCTTTCGAGCTTAATGCAAAACATGTCTACATGAAACATTTTGACATCTCATCCAATCTCATCCAGGGAGAGATTCCACCTGATATAGGTTCTATTCTTCCAAATTTGCAAGCCTTGAACATGTCTCAAAATGCACTTCATGGTAATTTCCCTACCTCCATAGGCGGCGTGAAAAGTCTAGACCTATTAGACTTGTCAAATAACAATTTATCAGGACCACTACCCCAACACTTGCTCAGGGACTGCATTTCGCTGAGATTCTTGATCCTATCAAATAATAATTTTGATGGAAATTTTCCTGCAGAATCCAACTTGACAAGATTATTATATTTGTTTTTGGACAACAATAGCTTCTCTGGGAAGAACTCCCGTGGACTTCTGAAAAGCAGTACCCTAGAAATGTTGGATCTTGGCAAAAACTCATTTTCTGGTCAAATACCTGATTGGATCGGAAACTTCCCCAACTTGATTTCCGTTGTTTTGTCCAAAAATCATTTGGAAGGTGTTATTCCGACCGGCTTTTGCAAACTTGGCAAACTACAGCTTTTAGACCTTTCGTCGAACAAGGTTGGTATGAGCATACCACCTTGTTTCAATCAATCAAACATGATGTTTTTACATTTGCAGAGCAACGAATTAATCGGAGATATACCAAATGTCCTGTCTAGACTTCCCTCCCTTTTTATATTGGATTTGAAGGATAATAAATTTTGGGGCACCATACCTCCTTGGATTGGTTCACTTACAAGTTTGAGGGTTCTGCTATTGAGAGGAAATGAGCTTCATGGTTCGATCCCTCTTGATTTGTGTCGCCTCAGATCAATTAGGATGATGGATCTTTCTCATAACAATTTCTCCGGGTCTATACCACCTTGTTTGAATAACTTAACATTTGGAGCACAGGACGGAATGTTTCTTACTACTGCTGGATCCGGATATTGGGTAGGTTCTGATTTAGCAACGTATTCATATGAAAGTCAAATTTCTCTTTACACCCTTTATATTGAAATTCAGAGTGGCCCATCTAATGAGGCTGAAAAAGTTGACTTCACCACAAAGTGGAGGTTTGAATCTTATGAAGGAAAGGTTTTGTCCATAATGTCTGGAATGGATCTTTCATGTAACAATTTGACAGGTTCAATACCTCCAGAACTCGGAGATTTAAGCGAGATGCAGTCCATAAACTTGTCAGGCAACCATTTGACTGGATCAATTCCAGAAACCTTTTCCAACCTTAAGGCAATAGAAAGCTTAGACCTGTCCCACAATATGTTGATTGGCCAAATTCCTCCACGAATGATGGAGCTCAACAACTTGGCGGTCTTCACAGTAGCTTACAATGACTTGTCCGGTAAGCTTCCAGATAGGAAGGCTCAGTTTGCAACATTTGAGGAAAGTAGCTATGAGGGCAACCCTCTTCTTTGTGGACTCCCATTAAACCGAAGTTGCAGTCCAGCAACAGCAGCTCCAAAAACACCGCCAGCTAATTCAGATAATGAAGAAAAGGAATCATGGGAAGTATCATTCTTGTGGAGCTTTGGAGGGTCATTCGGAGTGGCATTCTTTGGCATAGTGCTTTTCTACTTCAACTCCTATTACAGAGCTCCTCTTTTATTTCATTGCAAAGAATCTCTTTTCTTGGTTGTGAGGTTGATAAAAGCGAGGCTCCCGATCTTGTGCGAATAAATGAATTCATGTTTGTGTGGATACCGCTATTAAAATGTACTTCGTCTGCTGAATAATTTTATGTTTCGTTTCTAGTACCAGAGTGTGGTTCCTACTTAACGGGTTTTTTTGTTTCAAGTTCTCCATTATTACTTCGGGGATGACAGTCCTCCTCGAGAACCACTCAAAACCCACTGAAACATTCCTCTGCCCATGTCATAGAGCTATTGCTTTACTATCAGATTCTTTGTTAGTACTCGACTAGATAACCACGAGTCCGTGCGGCGTAGTATTTCTTGGCCCCATTGCCGCCCTAGGGAAATCGGCGAGCGAAGGAAGCAAATTAATGCGGAGCTTGCGGCGTGGGCAATGCCTTTTTGAGGGAGCTTGTAGTGTCCGGTGGGACGGCGCACGGTGGCTGTCACGGCACTCCACGGCTGGGGGGCTGGGGCGTGGCCTTGAGGCCACGAGAATCGGTGTGGGAATGTCGACAATTTATAGGCGAGAGCGCGGCGGCAAGGCCTGTCAGGAGTCACAGCCAAAGGTCCTCTGGCCTAGGAGTCACATGCGGGAGGACTCTTAGGCGGGAAAGTTTCAGGCGAGGCGGGAAGGACTCCTACTCTAGGCGGGAAAAGACTCCTAAGCGAGTTGGACTCCTAGGCGGGAAGGTCTCTCGGGCGGGGGAAGACTCTAAGGCGCGGAGACCGGACTCACAGGCGGGGAGGACTCCTCGTGGTGGGGTGCGTGAGCGTATATAGGAGTTTCATTCGAGTCGGACTCCTAGAGCGGAAGGATTGTCTTGGCTTCTTGGATTTGAAGACTAGAGTTAGAGTAGGACTGCTTGGTCGTAATTGTATCGGGATTGCCCTTGAGCATCCTATATAAAGGGCACGTGCCCACTTAGTTAATACATGTTACGGAGTTGGATCCACGAGAAAAACGTGAGCCGAGATGTGGGGAGCTGTCTTGAGAATTGTCTTGTGTTTTAGTAGGCCCAATAAAATCTGAGTTGGGGAGAGTGTGCGCGCTTGTGTTCGAAGTGTGAGGCATTGAAAGGGTGCTGCGGGGTTCTAGGCGCACTTCCTGAGCAGAGGGCGTGTGACGGTTAATTATCGGGGCCGGGGATGGCGGCCAGCGAGGATGACGGTTGGGCGGCTGCGTGAGCAAGTAGCGAGATGGGGCGGTGGGCACCCGGGTGTCTAGACGGCGCGGAGATAGGCCGCAATGACTGGGGCGAACTGCCCTTTTCGACTCGGATCGGCGTGCCGTCCATCTTGACTCGCGTGAATTAATGGAACCGAGAAAGCGTTGAGAGCGGATGGGGTCATTCCATGACCGAATCACGGACCATGGCCAGGAGTTCGAGGAGCGGATCAGATCTCTAGAGGGGGAGATCGTGTTGCTGAAGAGAGCAGTGGTGCAGGGCACACCAGCTGCTGCGGTCGCCTCACGCAAGGTGCGAGTGCAGGAGCCCGAGACTTTTGGTGGCGCCTTGATCTGAAAGACTTGGAGATCTTCCTCTGGGATATGGAGCAATACTTCATCATTTGCTTTCGAATCTGGAGTGGGTGAGCAGTGTGACTAACCGCACTATGTATTTGGCGGAATTGATGCAAAGCTTTGGTGGCGGACCCGAACGGCGGCAATGGCTAGCGCTGTAGACCGAATCGAGGCTGGGGAGATCTTGAAAAGGTGAAGGATTAGTTCTTGCCCGCGAACACGGCGTGGATGGCGGGAATCTCACGGCGAAGCGGAGCGGACTCGGTCGAGGAGATTATGTGAAAGAGTTTGGCTCGTTGATCCTTGACATCAAGGACGTGCGAAGTAGACAAAGGCTGTTCGACTTCATGTCGGATTGCGGGGATGGGCTCTGGCGGCGAGGCAAGGTGACCAAGACTTGCCCTCGGCCCGTGACGCGGCGGTTGCACATCCAGACTATAGAGTGACCTCTTTATCTACTCCCACCCGAGGGGAAGGACGCGTGAGTCGAGCCGGAAGTCGGATGGAAAGACCTTGAGTGGAGCGAGGTTGGAAGAAGCCGCGGGGATGCGCGAGGTTAAAGTGGGGAGAGAAGGGGACTTCTTCACAAGCTACCGGGCCGTCGGGATGCTTTATGCAACGATGGGCCACATCGGGCGAGGATTGCCCAGAGAAGGAGAAGCTCCCGATGCACTCGGGCGTGATGGGGAAGATAAGCGGCGGAGGTCTAACAAGAGCTGACCCTCTTCGGTTGTTGAATCACGATGCGGCTGAGGCGACACCTGAAAGGAGCGGTATGTGGGCTGGCGGCCGGAGGCGAAAAATTGTGGCATTGGTAGACGGTGGGTGACCACAATTTGTAATATCAACAAAGGAAGCTGACCAGGACTTCGGTTTAGTAACAAAGATGGCCGACAAGCTCAATGAGTAAGCGATAAGCGAGAGGCTATGGCATGAGGCGAAGAACATGGCAGTCGGATGGGGGATTGGAAGGTGCGATGGGCTTCCTTAGTGTTCCTTGGATGATTTTGATTTCATTTTAGGCAACGATTTCTTCCCAAAAACCCAGGCGACCTTGTTGCCGCACTTGAATGGTATTGATCATGGATGAGAAGCTGACCATGCAATGGCCGACATCGACAAGAGCCTAAGAGACTACGGGGAGAAGACTTTGTCGCCTATGACTCGAAAGGCCTTAGGAAGGGTGAGCACACATATGTCGCGACAATGATCGAGATCAAGCGGACAAGCAAGTCGAGAGTGCGGATGCCATAGCCATGCGGGGAGATTTAGATGTTATGCCTCCCAGGAGTTGCAGCGCCAGGAAGGCTGACGGATCATCGAGATAGAGCTCGTGCGGTTGAGACCTCACCTTGGCTCCTTGTCGGATGACTCGCAGGAGGATTGAGGGATTGCGGAAGCGAGTTGTGAGTTGCTGGATGCAGTGCAGTCCGGCCCTCAGCGATATGGAGCACGGGTCTTTGTTCCCGGAAAGCAGATGGTATGCTTCGGATGTGTGTGAATTCTGGGACCTTGAATAAAGTCACGATCAAGAACAAGTATCCGATACCGTTGGTTGCGGAACTGTTCGATCGATTGAGCAAGGCCGAGTACTTCACCAAGCTAGACTTGCGATCGGGATATTGGCAAGTGCACGTGGCTGAAGAGGACGAGGCAAAGACTACATGTGTAACACGGTATGGAAGTTTTGAATTTTTAGTTATGCCTTTTGGTTTGACTAATGCTCCTACTACATTTTGTAACCTCATGAATGATGTCCTATTCGACTTCCTGGATTCATTCGTGGTGGTATACTTGGGCGACATAGTGATCTGACCCAGGCTTTACAGATCCGTGTACGCTTGAGATGGTGTAATGGTGGCGAGCTGGTTGTATGTCAAGAAAGAGAAGTGTGAGTTTGCTCGAGGCCAAAGTCAGAGATTTTTCAGATGTTTGATTTCAAAGTCGAGATAAGGATGGATGGTGCGAAGGTGGCAGCAATTCGAGATTAAGGCGACCCCGGGCAGGTAAACGAACCGATCGTTCTCGGCAACAAACTACTCTGGGGAGATTTATCTTTGGGATATTCCAAGATAGTCAGTGCTCTCACGAACCTTTTGAAAAAGGAAAGGAAGTGGGAATGGGATCGCGAGTGCCCGGTGCCTTCGAGAATTCTCAAGATCTACGATCACCTCGAGTAGGTTTGAGGCTTGGGCATGGGTTGTCGTTTAGGTGCACACGGATCGTCGGACCAGGGGCCCAGGTGGAGTCTTTGGTGCGGGGGCATCCAGGTAGCCTTTGAGAGTCGGAAGTTAGATGCGAAGGAAGGTACAAACGCCCGTAGAAGAGATGAGTGCGGTCATCCATTTATGAACTTGGAAGCAACTACTTGTTGGGAACTCGGTTCGTGTAGTGATTGTGATGTTGCAAACACCTTCTTCCTGACTCCCGGAAAACTACTTTGCCCGAAGCAAGCTCGATGTAAAGTTCTTGGCCGACTTTGATTTACTGTGTGGGTGCCTGGCCGGGTCGACACAACGAGTGGCGGATGCTTTGAGTAGGAAGGAAGTGGCAAGTTATGTGGGATCATTGAGCTCGGTTGGCGGATTTCAAGCGGCGGAGGTTGGGTGGAAGGCGCCTGGGCTACGGCGTATCAAAGGCGGTAGGCGGGTGAGAGATGGCACCACGGCGATGCGGCTCGAGAATGGGGTGCTTTACTTCGGAGGAGGAAAGGTATATGTGCCTTCGAGCGAGCCCGAGGCTGAGGCTGCTTGAAGGAGACCACGTAATCACGAGATAGGTACAGTCACGGAGAGGAAAGAACTTTGGCGTTGCTGGCACGGTCTTTTCATTGGCCTAAGATGAAGGAAGACGTGTAAGCATATGTCGAACATGCCATGTTTGTCAAGTTGACCAAGGCCAGGCGGAAGGAAGTGGGATTGGTGCATTTTGTCATTCCGGAGAAGCCATGGCAGTGTGTATCGATGGACTTCATCAGTGGGTTTACGAAAGTAGAGGGCTTCGGATCAGTTTTGGTGGTGGTAGACAGGTTCTCAGTCGCAGCTGTCTTCATCGGCCCAGTGAGTGTCTAGGCGAAGGGCGCGCGCATCTTCTTGACAATGTTGTGAGAACATTTTTGGGATACTTGAAGACATGTAGCGATGAGAATCCTCTTGTGGTTTCTGAGGCGGGGTTTTTGAGTTGAAGTATTGAGATGCTGGAAATTACGAGAATGCAAGTTCTGTTGCGAATCCCTCCCGGACTAATGGTCGAGCGGAGAGTGTAGATGGGGTGTTGGAAGAGTATTGCGCCGCCGTGACAGCCTCTCGGAAAATTGGTTGGAACTTCTAAAGCGCGGGTTATCCTACATGATATGGCCGAAGTTCGGCCCTTTGTTATAGACCGCACCCAGAGGTAGCGATCGGGTTTCGACCCACGTGCGCCCACTGGACATGCGAGTTCTGACAACTGGACATAGCGTTAGCCCGGTGTGATACAGAGTTTGCAAAGTCTCGGTAAGATTTGCTTGATGAAGCCCGAGCTGACTGGGAAGGTAAGAGTAGGCCTTGTGAAGAAGTATGAGGGCGGAAATGGGGAGACCTCTGGAATTTGAACGAGGAGATAGTTTGTTGAAGCTAACTCCTCAGATCTGGAAAAAGATCAGGAATAAGCAGTTTCAGAGAGGTTTGATTACGAAATACGATGGACCCTTTGAAGTTGTGGGCGTATAGGGGCATTGGCTATTTGAAGCTCTTAGAGTTGAAGCTTCACCGAGCATTCCATGTAAGCTTCTTAAAGCCTTATCACTTGGTAGTCCTAGTCAGACGAGTGCAAACCAAAGCGAAACCCGCCTATGGTTAGAGTCGAGTTCAACAAGAGATTGCCGGCATCCTGGGGATAGGAAGATGGGGGTGGAGCAAGTCGTTGAATACTTGATTCATTGGAAGGGGCGCGCGTCCGTGAGGCAAGTTGGGAAAGGTGCTGTTATAAGCGGTTTAGTCAGATCCTTGAGTATCACGCGGTTGAAGTCACGGGGCGTTGAATACCTCCTAGTGGGGAGGGTTTGTGCTTCGACCTAGATAACACGAGTCACGGTGCGGCATGAGGGCCAACGCCTTGGCCCCAGTAGCCCGCTGGGAAATCCCGAGCAAAGCGAAAAGGGGAAACAAGTGTCTGGAGGCCTGAGCGTGAGCCAACCTGCCTTTGAGAAGGCAAGCAAGTAATCCCAGTTTGGGACCGCATAGTGGGCGTCACGGCACTCACGTGGGGGGCTGGGGCGTGGTGCTTGAGGCAAACGGAATCGGTGTGAAATGTCGTGATTTGGCGGAGGGGCCTTGGGCGCGAGCTTCCTGTCAGAGGTGCAGCAAGGATTCCACGCCAGCCTATGGAGTCCTAAGCAGGAAGGACTCCTAGGCGGGAAAGACTCCCAGGCGAGAAGGACTCCTACTCCTAAGCGGGAAAGACTCCCAGCGGTCTGGACTCCTAGGCGGGAAGGTCTCTCAGGCGGGAGAAGACTCTGGGCGGGGACAGGACTCCTAGGCGGGGAGGACTCCTACTCGTGGTGGGGTGCGTATTTGTGTATAGGGTTTCGATCAATGGGACTCTGGCGGGAAGGATTGTCTTGAAAACTGCGGATTTGAAGACTAGAGTTAGAGTAGGACTCTTAGTCATAATTGTGTCGAGTTGCCAGGCATCCTGCTAAGAACTGTGTGCCCACTTGGTTAATATGTTAAGGTTGGATCCCCTGAGAAAGCATTGAGCCAGGATGTGGGAGCACGTGAAATTGTCTTGTGTTTAGTAGCTAATAAAATCTGAGTTGGGGAGAGTGCCGTGCGCCTTGTGTTCGAGGAAGGGTGTGAGACATTGAGAAAGGTGACCTAGCCTTCTGGGTTCCTAGGCGTACTTCTGAGCCAAAAGAGGGCGTGTGACCATTGCCATCGATGAAAAAAGCTGGAAAGAATGTCCACATCATAGGTGTCAGTTTTATCCATTCAACCCACTTCATTCCTAACCCAGAAGTTGTTTGTAATGAAGCCCGAACACGAAGAAAGAAAATAGAGAAACGGAGAGGAAGAATCGGTATAGAAATTCAGTAGTTAATATCGAAAAGGATACAGTCATCATCACATACACAACTAACACAATGAAAACATGAACTAAGCTGAAATTTGAGACTCTTACATTGCAGTGCATTGCAAATCATTAGAGAGGGAGGATTGGTGGTTAGAGCTTGGTGTACTCGTATCTAGAAGTTTCTTGAGTTGCTTCCAACGAGGCCCCCTCCAGGCTAAATTCAACAATAACATTGTTATCAGGAGTAAATTTGGATATGCTAATAAGATTCTTAGTAATGGAAGAAACCAACAAAATGTTTTGAGCAAGAGACTTAGGAGGAAGAGTAAGCGGTGCAGATGTGAGATATCGTGGCAGGGCCATCATGGATTTAGTGTGCTGTGCTGGATACTCAGTTGGAAACAAGCAATTCCCCATTGGCGGTGACATGATGAGTTGCACCTTATTTGTCGGTCTAAGCTTCATCTGAAACGATTGTGAGGGGATTACAACATATGCTTCCTGGATTAGGATGAGTCATTATAGAAAAACATGTGAAATTTGAAGCAAGGTTTTGGTAGCTGAATCAAACCTATGATAGCATTTTAATGCTATGTGACCCGACTTTACCCACAGTTTGACACATTGGTTTGCCAGCGCCAAATTCTTCGTATGCTTTATCACCTCAAATTTGTTGAGGAGTTACATTACTTCGGTTTATTGAATAGCTTCTTACCCAGCCTCGATTGATTGTGACCACGATTGTTATCTTGAAAAACACGATGACGAGAAAAGCGGTGTGATTCTTTGTGAACCATATTTCTTCTTTGTGGAGTTGGAAATATCAAGCATAAGCGAGAGGCACTAAGATTTTCAATTCTACCTCGGATGTGCGAAGAAGGTATTGAACTTCTTGAAGAGTTAATGACTCTTGTGAGTTAGATTTACAATAATGGACTCAAATTCGGGTCTGAACCATAGGATGTAGAGAATTAATTCATCATCGAAATTTCTTGACAGCCATTAAGTCATTAGCCCTAGCCTTCATTTTGAGAATATAATCCTCTACATTGAACTGGATCCTTTCTTTAGGGTTTAGTGAAGCGTAATTGGAAAGTGAGCTTTGGATTTGCGAGAATAATTGCTCTAAAGTTTTCCATACCTCTGCCCAGATGATTGACATTGAACCACATGACCTAGCATCAATATCGGATCAGAACTTCTTTGTTTGCTCGGTCGAAAAGTTCCTTAAAAGCACAAAGGATCTAAATCGAAGATGAAAAAGCGATTAGCCAGCTACTGCCGAAACTACAAATCAAAATGGAAGGAGGTTGCATTTGGATTACACACTTTAGGAGAATATATCTTTGTATGTATCTTGTTTGTAAGTAACTGTAGCTTAGTTCCATGGAACCAAGTTCACTTACTAAATTTGTAATGTTTCAAGGCATTTTCATTGTTTGGGAGTGATGGAAGTAATGAATTTCAAGGTGAATGATAAAGCGGTGAAGATCTAGGAATGTTCGAGACACCTTGATGGCAACCGAATGTGACAATGATATTTTGCGTTTGAACATCAATTTGAGCAAGAAAGTGAGTCTTTGTTCCATCTTGGTTGTCATACTTTTCTATCAATTCCATTTCGATATTTGGTATCGAAACTTCTCGCTTCAGGAGTCGATTGGCTTTGTTCAACTCAGTGGTCGAAAACCTGGATCTGTGACACAACCAAAGTAGTAAGGTTTTATACCATTTCATGACACAGATTATTATTCCGGGAAAGCATGTATTTCTATCCATGGCGCGATGGCCTTACATTTTGTATCGATTACGAGCGTGTGGGTGATGGATTCATATCTAATCACGGATTGTATATAGGGAAGATTTATGGTTCCCGAGCTAAGAAGCACGGACGGATACGGCCACGAGAGATATAACACGGCGAGGACACGGGAACCGACAAATTTAAAAAACTAGGATACGAAATGAGGACATGGCATAATAAAGATCTGATAAAATAATTATCCTTACAAATATTGTCCTTAAAAAGCAATTTAGATAAATGAAAAACAAATGTTAAAACATTATTTTTACAATTATTCAAACACAAACATAAGTAATACTAAAACTAAAGACTAGCATTTCCTTCTGAATCAAATAAAATGGCTTCCAATTCAGGTTCATCAAGAGAAAGATCATGATCTTAAAATTCCGGCCCATTCTCTATGTCGAATTTAATTAAACCATCTCCTCCAATGTCCCACATTTTCAATTCGTCTTCATTATAGTTTGGAGATCTCTTTGACATAAGCCAAGTCATCAGCTCTTTGTGGTGTCAACTTGTTTCTCTTCATGGAGTGAATGAAATTATATGTGATCAAATTTCTTTCACACCATGAGGATGAACAAGGTTGCAATTTCAATGCTATAGATTGAAGCATTGGTGCGGAAGTTCCATGAACAACCTACCATTTAACAGGACTCATGTATCCTTTGTCATTGATGGAATCACTACTAGAAAATCTTCGAGCATGTCTGAAAAGTAGCATACTCCTCATTGCTCACCTCTATCAACTTCATTTGAAAAATATCTCTCAAAACATTTTTTTTTGCCTACTTACTACTTCCATATCTCGATGTGGTGGAACACGGTGTGAGACTCATCAAATCCATTATTAACTATAATACCTCTGAGTTGAGTTATTGTAGCGCTGACTGGCACCGTGGGTGTCAAGTGAATGTCTGCCAAGGTGGACTCTTTAACCTTTTCTTTCCTGGTGACTCCTGTACTGTTTTCTCATTCATATGCACAATTTACGTAATAACAAAAATATGTTACATATCGTATACATACCACCATAATATTCTATACACATATGTAGGTCCCTTTACTTGTACTATTACAAAACTATATATAAAATGGGTGCCCGGAGCGATGCGGTGAGCACACATCTCAGATGACATCATCTTTGCTGATGTAGGATGTCATGTCCTCTATCATTGTCTTCTGCTTCTATACCTACAAGGATTAAAAACCCGTGCTAAGCTTTGAGCTTAGTGGGAAAACATATACATGGACGACCAATAACATTGATCGTCGCAAGCTTAATTGAATACATTCTTATACTCATACAGATCATATACGTATGCCTTATAACACTCATCATCTTGTCTAATGCCTTTCATGTGGTTCGTATGTGTGCATATATTATATCATTCCTTATCTATCACATATACTTTACCTATTTCTTGTCATTTGCTTATATCGTATACTTGATCTATTTCATATTATTTATTGTATCATGTTCTTTGCAAGTTTCCTATACTTTCATGTTCATTTCCTTTCATGTTCGTATACTGTGCATGTATCATATGCTCATATTTCGTATGCTTTCATATAACTATCTTATCTTTGTCTTTGTACTTTAATTTACATTCTTATACTTTTCATATCACGGTACTTTTATGCCTTTCATGTGCTTGTACTTTCGTATATCTTTTTACTGTTTCTAGTCTTTTCATCTTTTAGTTCTATGACTTATTACATTCTATGTACTATACATATATCATTTCTTATCTATACCTATATCATGACTCTTTCATGCTTAGTGGCTACAGTATACTATTCATTTCTTATATATTGTTTTATCATATATTTTCTTATACGATCTTGTATAGTCATAAACTTTACATTTGCGTTTTTACTCTGACTATAGAATTGGCATTCACGACAGATTCGAGAGGGAATCTCTTCATGTTTGTCATTCCCTATATTTTCATCTTGTACTTTTCATATACTATACTTTCCTATGATTTTCATATACTGTACTTTCATATTATTTGTCATATACATTTTGTGTCATTGACACTTTATTTCTTGTACTTGTATACTTGTCATATACTTTTCTCTTTCATATACTGTACTTGTTCATATACTTTTCATGTATTGTATTTTGTACTTTCCATATACTGTCATATACAATTCTTTGTCCTTTTCATATACTTTCATGTACTATCTACTTTTCATATACTGTAATATTTCATATACTGTCATCTTGTACTTTACTTCTTGTTCTTGTAAGCTTGTATACTATCGTAGCATAAGCGATTATTGCCTTCTCATATCATATCATATACTTTATACATTTCCTTTACCTATACTTTTCATTTCTTTTATGTTCATGCGCAAATCGCGCGGCGGATACGAAATAGCTGTATGTACGAGTACTCTCATGCGAGACCGGTGATCTCTATATATATGCAGAGTATCATCAGCATGCGAGGCAGTGACCTATGTCATGTAATATGTGACCAAAGCGGGGGCCGTGTATATGCAGAAGTGCTATCATCGCTGTATGAGCATTGACTATGCCTGCTGATGATCGAAGCGGGATCTATGTCATCGACAACGGGGCCTCGATATCTACGTAAACCGTATCTTTGCGGCAACTATATCCCTATAAATAATACTTTATCTATCCCTCTTAGGGTTAAGCGAATGATTAAGTGTGTATTTTATGTTCAATACATATCTCATATTCCTAAATAATTATTGTTATTCGGTAATCATATGCGATATTCTATTAATCTATTATATGCTGCATTTTTCATATATCTTTTAACTTCAATTCTTGTATTCATAATTCTTTACCATACATGTAACTATTTTCCTATCATTTGTGCATTTCTAGCATGTGTTAATACAATCTTTTCTTCCTAATCTCATGTAGTTCTATCATATATTAATTTCATATATTCCTATATTCATATTATTCATGTTATATCATATCATATATTCATATATATTTATTCTTATTCTTTATCTACTTTATATCCTTTAATAGGTTATTCGGGATTGCACGGAATCCAGGTCGAAATTTCAATGTCGATCCCAAAATCTTGGGACGACTAAATTACTGCAACTGTCCGGCCTCGAAACAACTATGCCATTACATGAGCTTTATGTTAAAATATTCAAGTAGGGAAAATTCGCCTCGTAAGGTTGTGAAACTCAAGATTTTGGTACCACGCACTTAAGCTTGCGTCGTGGATCAACTTTGTCTCTTGGTCCGGCCAATTCTGACATTCCGAACACAGTAGATCTGAGAAAATACCAAAAATTAGGATTTTCCGAACTTCTTACTTTAATTCTCGATGAAATCCCATGTTTTTGGTACTCATGCATAGCCCTCATCGAGTAGATGAACTTTCGTTCTTGACTCGACAAATTCCGACAATCAAAACTCCATGTATCGAAGAGAAAAGAAAATAAAAATAAAAATCTATTCCTTCTCACGCTCAGTCGGCTCTCTCCGTCTCATCCAATTACGAGACCAGAATTTTCAATTTTATCCTTTTTATTTATTTATTTATTTGTTTATTTTTATTTTATTATTATTATTATTATTATTATTATTTGAATACATAACTCATTAACCTCATTCAGGTCCCTTTTTGCCCCGAAAATTTTATTTCTTTTGATTAACTTTATTTTAAATGAACTTAGCGTGATTCGACTTAGTTTTCGTAAAATCTTGTCTCTGAAAATCGTGAAAAACTATAGAGAAAATCGTAAAATATTAAGCGGATACAAGGAATTTGTGAAACTTTTACGGATCGCTGGAGCTTCGCGGGCCGAATTGATAGGCGCGGTCAGTTTCGGTCGTCAGGATCTAGAGAATTTCTAGGCTTTCTGAATCATTACGTGTCGATTATTATTCTTGCTTTTAAGTTTCTCTTATTTGCATTCTAAATCAGTAACAACCACATTTACACATTAATTTCTCTTAATTCCTCTTGGGACCTATCTTCTTCTTATATTATGACATTTGGGTTACCAGTGGTAGTGCCACTTTACCGCAGTTACAGTACTAATTCCAGTTCTCTCATTTTATTTTTAAAAATTCAATTTAGCTTTTATTACACCTAACATGTGGCTGTTAGGGTATATTTCAATTATTCTGATTATGACATAATTTATAAAAGGTTAAACATCGAAAAATATCATTTATATTTAAATTATCAAAGCCTACAATTTAAACTCTTAAGATTACCTTGAATTTAAGGAATGAGATAAGGAATGTAAAGGTGTGTGGATTTTAGTCCATCTTTCCACCAAGATTTCATTCACAATATCAAAAAACCTACAAGTATAATTATGAAACGATTCATATAAGTTCAAATATAATTAAAACATTCAATCAAAACTCAATTATTTAACTAATAAATCTTAATTATACCTTGAATTTTTTGTGAAGCTTTTATGTTCTTTCTTATAAATGGCTTCTTTCACTTTTTCGATCATTGAATCCGTCACTCATAAATATTGTGAAGCGGGGTTTGTGGTGTCGGTAATAGAAGCGTCATACATGGGAGTTGTAAAGGCGAGGATATAATCCACATCCATCAAAAGTCTTCATTTAAGTTTTATCAATTTATAACAGCTTTCAACTACATCGTCTTAACATACATCTCCCATTCTTCACTTATCACTAATTGCTCCAAGCCTCTTTTTATTGTATTAAATTGTTTAAGCATAACAATAGTTGAAGCAAAATGTGTATCGGCCACTGAAAGTAACTTTAACTTGCAATGATTATTAAACATTGATAATCTCATTGCATGATTCATAATGAAATTCTTGATGAAAGAGGCATCACTTGAAACCCGAGAGATCCAACTACATTGTTCCATCACATCATCATATATTGGGTGTGTTGATCATATGTTCTTCACAGCAAGATTGAGAGTATGAACCACACACGAGGTCCAAAAGATATGCCAAAACTTTGCTTCCACAATGTGTCCTACTGCTTTGCAAGCTACAACATTATCAGTTATAACTTGAACTACTTTTTGAGGACCAATCTCTTGTATGAGTGTTAATCGACAAATCAACTATAAAGCATTTGTCCTTAGTCTCCTTCATAAGTTTATTGCTGAAACATTGGCCCACGCCACGAAACCACCATGATGTTAATAAGTATGGTTTTCTTTGAGTATCGAGCCATCCATCCTTTGCAAATGCTCACTTCATTTTCTCCATTCCGATCTTGCGGTCGGTTAAATAGATTCACCGATATTACTCTTCTCTTTACTGATAATGTAGTTAGCAATGCATTATAACTAGTGGGACATAACACGGAAGTTGACTTGCACTTTTAAAGGCACGAGCATATTAAGGATTTCTAGCAAAGTGAAAGACAACGCTACATCCTCGATTAGTAAAAACATCCACAGCTATCTCACTATCCAACTATTTCACGTGCACCACATGTGAATGTTTTCTCGATTGATCGATAGACCCCATTCTCCTTTTGGATCAATTGTACTAGCACTAATGGAATGAATTCTCAAAATTAGATGTTCGACACTTGATGTGGGTAAAGGAACTTGCTTAAAGATAAGATTGTTTCACCCTTTGTTGACTTCACTCCATCACCCTTACAGCATCTCGACTAAATTTTCATTGTTACTTTAGTCTGAGGATCACGATACGACCCTTTAATTTTCAATAGGTGAGCCTTGACTCTATAATATGACTATCTATATATTTGTCTACAAAATTTGCATTGAAAAGCAACATTTCCTCCCCTTTTACCCAATTTCGTTTCTCTTGTGACGTACCTCCATAATGGAGCATTGTCATCTTAATTATTTTGATCCTTGAAGGTTAGATTACTACTCACATTTGTATTGTCTGCTGACATAAAAAAAATAATCATGCATTTTAAATTAATCTAAATTATTTCAAAGCTTGACCAATCTAATTTTTGGTCCATCCATAAACACGAAATTAAATTAGGCTAATTTCATAAAATTTATGTTGCATTCATTGAAGTTCAAAATAAATTATAAGACAATCTAATCTAATTGTTCTCCAATTTTCCTTAATAAACTATAAAAAGCAGTGAGCATAAAAGGCAATTAGGCAAAGCTAAAGAATAATTAAAATAAATAAATTGCTTTGGCAATAAAGCATTATTGCACACGGGGACAACAATTTCAAAAGAAGACATATATATATATATATATATATATATATATATATATATATATATATAATTTTTTTAAAGAAAGCAGAACATAGACACATTGTCACATTCTTACATCACGTGCCACCATTTTCACTCCATTCGGTTCCAACTGACATAAAATAATTAAATAATTTTGAAAACATTAATAATTTTATGATTTTATCTATTTTTTAAATCACTTGAGAATATGCGTTTATTTATTTTTAGATTATTGGTGGAGCGGTGCTTCATGATGGATCCATTGCTAAGATGAAAACATGGGAAGGAAAAAACCTTGGTTTCCACATTAGCGGCGTATCTCAATGCCCTAACCGGCGAGGGGGTTCATGGTATGTAATGAATCCATTTATATATATATATATATATATATATATATATATATATAAGAAATTTGAAGAGAAATCTTATTGCGATCGACTTCTGACGGCATGTATACTTGGTCATACGATTACCTCCCTTGCCCTAAGGTATGCAACCCCTCCCCTCTTCCTCTTTTATTCCCTTCTTCCCTTTCTTCTTTTTTCTTTCTTCTTCCTTCTTCTTCGTGTGATGAGTTTAGACAAAGATTGTCACACCCCTACCCTCGCCTGGGCGGAGAGAGGGGGCGCGGCACTGGACTGGGACTCCTATATCTGATTTTCTGACATTTGTGGGCTCATTTCAATAAACAAATCCATATATCATAATATAACTTGTAAAACTACCACTATAGTGGTGTTTAAAATTCCATGTAGATCTACATGCCTAAGTCTCATTTACTTGTACTTACACAAACTCCACTATTACAAAACTTTTACATTTATTTTCCAAAAACCAAAAATCAAAACTTACATCAAGAGGACTCCTATTGCTGTGTTGGCCTTGTTGTATGCGGAGTGCCTCGGATGTCCTCTTCAGTACCTACACGGATGAAACACCCGTGCTAAGCTTATAGCTTAGTGGAAAACAAATAACAGATATGACCACTTGAGTGGTCCTGATTCTGAGGATACATATAACATAATGCGTATGTCAGAGTTTACATATAACGAGAATTCTATAACGAGTTTTTATATAACATAATTCTTATAGCAGATTTTCATATCTCAGTAGGAGTTCGGAAACGGAGATCTTGTACAAAAGGTACGATAGGTACCTTTACTTGAGCAGGCGATTTCTTATGCTTTCTTATTCGTTAATTCCAGATTCTTATCATATAAAAGTTTACATGTAGACCCGGTAACTTGATGAATGAGATGGACGCCAACAGTCGTGCCGAGAAGATGCAGTACGATCTTAGAAACGAGGCATGTTTGCCCGCGTAGCGGAAGGTGTCGTAGCACAATAGTCTTTGTCACCTTTGAGCAGAGACGTGTTTGCCCACATAATAGAAGTGTCGTAGCACTAGTAGAAGTGTCGTCCCACTGAAAAAAGACGTGTCTGCCCACGTAACATAGGTGTCGTAGCACAATGGAGGAGTGTCGTCGCACTAATCAAACATGCCTATTCATTCACTATCCGGTCTCCGACAGACATACAATTATATATATTACTGAGCTTGTTATATTGTTCTTAAGACATTAGCAAATAGAGGTGGCAGGAAGCGATATGCCTTGACGATAGGATCATAGCATTTTACGTGCTTTTACTTATGCGGACCCTTTCATTTACTTGTTAGGATCGTCAATTAATCCAATTTTATGCCTAATTATCTTTCATTGAAAGTCAAACAAAGTATGAGATTCTAGAATTCTGCAGAAGAAAGAAGCAAAAGCTGGGCGTAGCTTGGCTTAGGTGTAACAATGCTCCGCCTAGGAGTAGAGGTTCGCCTAGGCGTAGCATAAACTTCTCGGAAGGGGTCTCGGGTCCGCTTAGGCATGCACTCCTACGCCTAGGCGTGCACTCTTACGCTTAGGCGTAGGGGTGTCGAGCTAAAAACGAAAATGAACCAGTTTTGGCCATTTTCACCAGAAATCATTCAACCAAAAACAAACCAACCTTCAAAATTGAACTTAAACCAACCCAAAAAACACATTTATTATGAGTTAGGGTTTTCCTAACCCAAACATAGACAAAGAGGGAGTTAGGTTAATTTCCTAACCTTGATATTCTTGTAATCTCCTCCTAGCTTCCTTTTCTTCCTTTCTTCTTATTTGAACCATACTTGATCCTTGAACAAATGGAGAACAAGCAAACCAAAATCGGTTTTCTCTCAACTGTAGCCTAAGTCTCTATCTAAGCCAAAATGAGAAAATATATTCTCATTCCAAGACCAATTTTTGGTCTTATCCCTAATTTAGCTTAAGGCCATGTTTGGCTTATCACATTTTGGACTTAATTTTCCCTTTGCATTTTAATCCTTCTATTTCATTCCATTTGCACTTCAAGTTATCACATTTCTACTTTAACATATCATCTTCTTGTGTTATGACCTTTAGGTCATTAATGTCAAATTACCATTTTACCTTGATTCTTGTATTAATTCCGGTTTTTATCATCTTACTCCTTAGCATAAATTTAAGAAAATGCTAATTTTACTTATATTATACCCTAAACATGTAATAAACTACTATAGTATAATTCGGGGTGTTACAAAGATAGCCCTAATTTGAATTTATTTTTTCGAGCTTTTTTTGTGATGAGATGAGATCACGATTCCGCTGGGTGATGATTGATGAGTTATGAAACGCTTTTTGTGTTTCATAGAGAAAAAAATATTTGCAATCTTTTGCTCGTGAAAGAAAAAAAACCGTAGGATTGAAATTGATCGATCCTTGCCTGAAAAAAAAAAGAAAAAAAAGAAAAAGAATAACTTAGCACACCTTTTCTCCGGCATCGTCGGTATTGTCAGCATGTCGATCTCCAACGTCGATCTCTGGCGTCGTCACTCACTCTCACTTCCCAGTCGACCAATCCAGTTTCTTGTGTGTGGTTTTGTGTTTTTGAAGAAGAATCGTGTTTTTTACTCTTTGAGAAAGAAGAGCAAAAGTCAAAGTTAGGGTTTTAAGCGAAGAAAAAGCCTATAAAATATGTCGGTCGTGTCTCAGCTAGGTGTCAATTTGTGTCTCTCCGTCATGTCAGAAGCGATGTCTGAAGCCTTTTGACCCTCTTGTTGGTCAACGATATGCCATGTGGCATATTGGACACATATCGGCGTGTGCGGTGTGTGTCGGAGTGTGTCCCATGTCACGTGCCGCGGACCTCCTGATGTAGTGATATCAGGTGCTTCGAGAGGTTCCCGAGCATGTGGAGCCCATAATATATGTAGAAGAATGTTCGTAGAATTAGGTAGACGATGGCCAAATTTGTGTAACATTTTATGAGTCCAACTTTCTAAATTCATGCTTTACCCTAGAATGATGTTGTATTGTTTGGAATAATAGGAAGAGTTGTGTATATGGAGAATGGACTATTCATATTGCTTAAACTAATTTAGAGTTGGTTGGATAGTGATTTTAAAAAGTTTTTTAACCTAAAGGAAAACTAGCCATTGCTAATCAAAACATCTTGTCTTTCATTTCTCCTAGCAATGTAGGTACATTTGTCTTAAATTTTGATGGAATGTATTTGTCTGAAGATGTAGAAGATAAAAGCGAAATGCGTGAATCATTGAGTTATAGGAAGGAAGGATCCGGGAATATCTATAAGCCATCCACACATGGCCAGAATTCGACCACAAATCGTATTATAAACCATCTTTATGGCCGGGGTCAGCCCACAATCACGATTATAAATCATCCTATGGTGAGGTCTGTAAACCATGACTACAAACCATCCACATCATTTGAGGGTACTCGGCCAAATGCTTAGCGACTCTAAACCATCCTTATTGGCGGGATCGACCTGAAACCCGGCTATAAACCATCTCTATGGTGCGAGATCAACCATAAACCACTATTATAAACCTTCTACCTGATAGTCAACCACAAACCCGACTACTCGCTATGCCCGAATTGCTAACCAATTGAAGATCCTATAGTCGCGGTTTATGAAGTGGTCTTGTCTATAGGATTTCTCCGCACCACCTATGGTCATGCCATGTTGCGGTTGTCTTCATCCGCAACTATATTTTATAGCTGCATTATATACTACTTTTAGCCAGGGTCGATGACTGCGACTAAAGGCTTTCTTCCTCGTAGTGTGTTTCTTCTCCCTATGCAGACTATTAATCAGAAGATTTGCCACTCCTCGGACATCTACGGATCTATAGCCATATATAAGAAGTTTGCATCCTCTTCTATAACGATGATGACCATAGACATAACCATTCCTTTACATTGATAATTTAACAAAAATCAAAAATCAAAACTTACTCTAAATCACGAACAGGAGAAGAATCTCCTACCAAGGTTTGTCTCCTTCCAACACGTTCACATATTAGCTTTTAACCCACAATAGCAAAACAATCCATGTTCTTTGTAATCCCCATCATGGTAGCGTCTCCTTGTGAAGCTTGAGGATAGTGCATAACTATATTCCATGGAGGATAAGGGAGAATTTGGGGTTTCAAAATAAATCATGGAGGAAATTGGTGAGAGATGAAACAATTAGGGAAGCAAAACAAACAATTACATATAACCTTGAAAATGTAAAATGGTTTACGGAAGAAATGAAATAAACGAGAAGAAAGCAACATTAGGGTTCGATTGAATTAAGGGGAGAATTTTGGGGGTGAGAGGCTTAAGGATCAAACTTATGGGGAGATTGAGGGTATCGGGGTGGGTAGAGGGTAGGGATGAGGGTAATTTCGTCATTAGAATATTTTGGGTTTAATGAATCACGTGTACATTTTCCATGTAAGCTAAAAATGCATGTAATGGGTGCCACGTAAGCTTCGTTAACGCTTTGTTTGTCTATCTATTGAATCCGTTAACAATATAGGTATAAGTATGTCACAGTAGAAACATTAGGGGTATGGTTAGACCCAAAAAAAAATTTAGTAACTAGATTGAACATATGGTCAAACATTAAGGGCATTTTTGCACCTTATCCTGTAGTTAATATAATTATAATTTTTTGTGAAATATATAATTATGAATTAGAATAATATAGTAGAAGCATGATTAATGTATTATAAATATAAAATTGTTATTGCATTAACAAGAGAGAGAATAAATCATAGGAAATAAGATATTATTGAGAGGGGGTCAATTATATGGTTCCAACAATAAGAATCTATCTGCCCTTGAGACTTAGGATTCAAGGGGTAAAGGGGTGGGATTGACACACAAAAGAATCGGGATCGAATCTTTATAAGAACAAAATACTACAACGTAATATATATATATATATATATATATATATATATATATATATACTACTCTTGCTTGCTATACAAGATTAAAGAAATCAACTTTCTGTGCTCTGGGTTATTTACATGTATTTTATTAAAATTATGGAAGTGGAAGAAGTGAATTAATTTTATAGGTAAGGAAAATTGAATCCAGTCTATACAGGAAATATTTTGTGTAAGGTCCTATCCCTGCGTTGTGGATTTGAGGGATAATAAGTACCTGTTCCATGCCTCCTTGGTTGTTCCTTTCAGTTGAAGTTCATCCGTTGAGAGAAAATGCCAGATAAGCTAATTAACTAATGTGTGAATAAACTGTAAGATTATGGTCCATAATGATTAAGTTTTAAATTTTAAAATTTTAAAACTTTGAATTTCCCACATTTGAAAATCCACCTCTTCAACATTCTTTAAACCCTGCAACTCTTTGGGGAGACTAGATGATGACCTGAGTCTCCACAACGAAGACGCACTGTAAAACTTTTAGGTCCTTAAGCCTACTTATCTATTCAAAAAAACTTACCACGTGTTTTGATTAAAAAGGGTTTGAAAGAACCAAAGGTGATTTCATTTTGGTACTTCAGTTTTAACAATTCAATTTTCCAATTTCAGTTTCTCTATTTCCTTAACAATGGCTGGAGATATGCTTTTCTGTTCGCTTCCTCATATGAACTGATCCTATTCTGATTTTGTTTAATATGATGAGATTGTTTAATCATTGATTTTACATAAACGTTAGACCCTTAATTTGGTTGTTCTGTTAAAGTACTCTAGCTAAACTGAATATTATATTTCATCTTAAATCATAATACTAATAAGGTGTGCTTTAATTCTGGTAAGAATCTTATGTCTCAGAGTTGTCTTTCTCATACTCTCTAGGTAATTCATTAGAAAACATAGTACTTTGCATTAAAATGTGTAAAAAATAAAAATAAAGTGCTTGTTTGGTTATTGTTTTTGAAAACATAATGAATATCATTTTGAGGGTCTTTCTCATGCTCTCTAGGTAATTCATTACAAAACATAGTACTTTGCATTAAAATGTGTAAAAAATAAAAATAAAGTGCTTGTTTGGTTATTGTTTTTGAAAACATAATGAATATCATTTTGAGGGTCTTTCTCATACTCTCTAGGTAATTCATTAGAAAACATAGTACTTTGCATTAAAATGTGTAAAAAATAAAAATAAAGTCTTTGTTTGGTTATTGTTTTTTGGCTTATGTGAATATCATTTGAGGTTTCTAAAATTGTTTTGTTATCTAAATTTAGTATTTTATGTGTTCTTCATATTTTAAACTAAGGGTATCACCTTGTTTTTCAAAAAAAAAAGAAACATTTTCCAAAATCTATAACGCCCTAAAATACTTATTGGTAAAAGTAGAGGTCCAAAGAAAAACAGGGCTCGGGGGCCCACTCAGAGCTGACGAAATCCGTTTTAAGAAGGGTTATTAGCAGGAGCCGTTTTAGACTTGATCGCGTGGGATTTTAGGCCCCATAAACACCTTTTAGGTTCACCTTGATAGGCCACCCCTTATTCCTATATTGTTTTTTTTTTTTAAATATATTTTGTAACTCTATTTATAATATATATTTTATTAAAGAATATTACCGTAAAATAAATTTTAATTTAATTGGTGCATTAAATTTTAAGCAAAATAAAAATGATTAAAATTAATAAAATAAAATAAAAAGCCCTTTAGACCTATCCGCCTTGGGCCCATTAGGCTCATCCACCCTAAGTCCGTGGACTAGGCCGTAAGCCTTAAAAAATACAAAATTCGGCTTGACCCGGACATAGTTGCGACCCTTGTTTAAGAAAAGTACCAAACAGGATAAAATTCTTCCAAGATATTTAAAAAAATAAAGATAACAGTATTTTGGGTCTTATGTTAAAAATCTTACAAGCAAACCAAATTTAAAAAGAGGCCTATTATTTAATCGTAGGATGCCTCCATGATTGCCTTGGGTCAGCCTTCTTGCTCTTTTACTATTTACACTTGTAATCATGACCAGATGTATCTCCCATTTGACAAGTCATCAAAGAAAAGATGGATCCCACTCACACAATTTGGACAGCAGTACTCTGAAAAGTACGCCCCACACACATGAATTTTGGACAAAACGCCCAAAACCCTGCAGATAGTATATTTGGAGTTTGCACGGAAATAAACTGTTTAGGAAAAAAAATAAATAAAATTACATTTGTGTCGAAATATTTTAAGTAAAGAGAACACAATACGTGAAGGAAGCAGCGACGGTGATTCATCTGAAGCCGATATGGGACGGTGGCATTTTAATTTACGTTAATTATAGTTACTCGAGCGTGACATTTGAATTAATTTAATTGCCGTCGTTCACAACGGTGGCATTTCAACTAATTCAAATGCCGTCGTTCACAACGGCGGCATTTGGGTGAGATAAATTGTTGGCTAGGGCTTTTTCCCCCATTTTCCTCTTCCTCTTGCCTTCTCCTCTGCTGCTCCGATCGTCGTGCCCCCTTCTCCCCCTCACTTCTTCTCTTCTTCTCCTCTGCTGCTCCGATCCCCTGCTCCGCGCTCCGAGCTGCTCCGATCCGGTGGTCGCCTCCTCCTCCTTCTCCATTTTCCTCTTCCTCTTGCCTTCCTCCCTCCCTCTCCGGGCGGTGTTGTTGCTCGTCATGGTCAGTCGTCTTCTCTTCATCTGCTCGCCGGTTTTTCGCTCTTCCAGGTAACGCCTCTTGCCCAATGCTCGCCGGTTGTTCTTAAATTATCTCTGAATATTGGATATGTTTGTGTTGGTTGATTTGGTATTTTTTTTTTTGTTATCATTTCGTGGATACGTTTTCTAGTGTTTACATGTTTGATTCCCAGGAGTGTGAAACCATTAACAATGGCTACAAAAACGAGTTTCAAACATCTAAAAAAACGAGTTCCATGTTCGTGGATCAGTTGTTTGTGTTTATGAACTTTCGGATCGAATTTCAAACATCTAAAAAAACGAGTTCCATGTTCGTGGATCAGTTGTTTGTGTTTATGAACTTTCGGATCGAATTTCAAACATCTAAAAAAACGAGTTCCATCGAGTTCAAGTTGGATTATAGTTTCGAGTTTTTTAATCGACTCAAGTTGAAGCTTACCTCCGTATCGACTGGACTCAATTACACCTCTAATATGGACCAGTTCACAAGATTCATGTTACAAGGTCCTAGTTGGATCCTATTTTCAAAACCGATTCTAAAAATAATTTTGGAAAACATAGAAGGATCATCGTAGTGTTCTTTGAATTTGGGATTCCCCCTTCAAAACACACAAAAATGAAAACCAAACAAATTTTTAGTACTCTCCCCTGTTTTTAGAACAAAAAATATGTTCTTGAAAATAGAGGAACCAAGCAACTAAGAGTTCCTCTCATAGTTAAACTATCACCTTAAATTTTGATCCATTTGTTTGCAGCAATTATATCTTAGATCCCACTTGAAATATTCTCAAATATATGTATAAATTATAAATTTATAATAAATATAATTTATTATATGAGCGGTTTTATAATAAATATAATTTATTATATGAGCGGTTATTATAATAAATATAATTTATTATGAGCGATTATTCACTTGATGTAATGGAGTTTTAAGGTTTTATAACTTTTGAAGTTTTTTCATACATTTTTGAGAATACGAGCAAAGAGAGAAAAGAAAGAATTTTCTATTCTTTGGTTTTTCTCTAAGTGTTACAGATTCGAGTTCTGCGTCGATTCATTGTACTTGGCAGCGTCCATACCACCCGAGGATAGATCCCGGAAGATCGGACGGTGCGGTGGCGTCTGTAGATTGGACGGTGTAGATCGTTGGTTACAGCGTCTTTATTCTTTGTAGATGCGGCGGTGTAGATTGGCTGGTTGGTGGGCGTCCCCAAGTGCAGTTGAGGATCTGCTTAGTCTACATAGGTAATTTTATTTAATATTGAATTTTAGATACGGTTGCATGTTTAATCATATTGCTAGATCCATGCTTCGTGTGTTTTCCTTGATTGGTATCAGAGCATGCTATGATTAGATATGTGTATCTAGGTATTCAATAATGCATGTAATTTTGATGTTGATTTAGTATATGGCACCTAGGTTCTATTTGTTGTTAGATCGCATGATTAGATGCATTAATTTATGATTTTGTTCATGAATGGATGTATTATTTTTAATGGTTTGCCCTAGATCCATGGTAGATTTTTGATTGTATTAATTTTTAGGTTTGTAACGAGGCTAGTCATAAGATCGGGTTTCCTTCACAGTTTTTATTGTGTTACATTTTTTTAATTAAAAATAGTTGTAATTTTAAATTTCAAATCCTGTAAATCGCACACCCTTCATTATTTGACGGAGAAGATCTGGACACCATCTCGGAAGCGTGACCAGAGTAAACGTTAGAGGAGGAGGAGAGCGCGTCGGACGGGATCGAGCGTTGCGGCTTGTCGTCAGCCTACAGCCGGTGGAGATTTCTAGCGGCGTGGATCTCGCTCGTGATAGTCTTTGGGCGTAGGGCGTGCGGTTACAGCGGCTACTTCCGTGGGCTGGCTCAAATCGTGCGTGGTGGTTCTTCCCCTGGGCGGTTTTGATTTGGTGGACGGCGGGACCTCACTGCTTCAAATTAGAAACGTGTTAGGGTTTTAGGGTTTTAATTTATTTTAGTTTTGGGCCTTTATGCCTTTGTAAACTAAAATAGTGGGCCAGGCAGGATGTTGTAATAGGCAATTTTAATTTTTAGGAAAACCATGGATTAGGGTTATTTAATTAATGCTTTTGTGAATGGTTTAAAATTATATACTTATAACATGTTTTATGTGATAACATGCCATATAGAATAGGTGGTGCCATATAAATTTGCATCAATGATAATTGCATGTGCATAATAATTATTATGATTCTATTATCTAGTTTAATAATTATTATGGAAAAATTATTTTATTTTTTTTTTTTGAAATAATTTTAGAAAATCCCTATTATTTAAAATATTGAATGGTGAGAGTTTTAATTAATTTAATTAATTTTAAACCTAAGGGGCTCGTAATGGGTCTAATAATAAAATGATCATGTATGATGCCCCAGCGGATAAACATGGATTTGGATTTTATTGGATTAGACCTCGATTAAATTTCAAAATTTTTAATAAGATTGATGCATTGCGTCGGCAATCTTAGGATATTAAAGATAATTTTGAAATTAAACAATGGTTAAAAACATTCAAACTTAGATTTAATTATTACCCTCCCAACGAGGCTATGATATTTTTATTAAGTGCCCAAAGTTTTGAAACAATTAGAGTGAAATGATTATGTATTATCTAGGAAAGTTCTGTCTAAGAAGGTGGGATTTAAGTAGTCCGCTTGTGACTCCCCATCTTTCACAGGGAACTGACTTAATTAGGATACTAATCATTTCATGATCAAATTTAGTTTTGTTATAAATGTCTTTGCGGCGTAGTGTTTATAATGGAAACCAAATAATTGTTTACAATAAAACGGAAAATAGTTTTTGGGATTAACTAGAATTTTAAGATTATGTTGTTATATAAGATATAGTTTAATACTAGTGTCTATTTTTTGAGAAAATGGCATCATTTAACCCACTTCTGCGATGATTTTTGGTCAGCCTATGGATGGAAATAAATTATAGTGAATGGAAAACCAACTGTACATTGCGGATTTTGGCATGAGTTTGTCCTAACCGCGCAAAGCCCGATGAGCGCGTGAATGCATCGACCATCGAGGAAAAAAGTATGGCGGGGCAAGGCAAATATATCGGTTCGCTATATTCTTGCCCGGTGTTGCTAGTCATTTGAAAGGACGAGATATCTCATCGAGAGTGGAGCGAAATGATCAGGATACCGATAAGATGTTTACTGCAATCAGCAAAGATTCTTTAAAAGCGGCTGATTGAAATTTATAATGAACACTAGAATGTGAAGTATGAGGGATCATTGTCACGAAAATGATGTCACATCTCAATCAAGGCTGAAGTGTTGGGGATGAAGATGGGCAAAGGTCCAAATTGATTTCATATTTGAATCCACACGATCGTTTTACTCGGTTACAAAGTTAGTATAATATGAGCAAGATGGATCTAACTCCTCTGAGTTGATGCGTGAACTTAGAAAGTCT
This sequence comes from Tetrastigma voinierianum, assembly GCA_016808115.1. Taxonomy (NCBI): domain Eukaryota; kingdom Viridiplantae; phylum Streptophyta; class Magnoliopsida; order Vitales; family Vitaceae; genus Tetrastigma; species Tetrastigma voinierianum. Next base: position 71,462 of record JAEQBH010007363.1, on the reverse strand, counting down.
TAGAAAGGGCTTTGAGAAGGGAATCGAGCGGTGTTCATATATTTGAGGTTCTACTTTCAGACGAGGGAAACTGGGGTGGGAAAAGGGCCAGAACAAGCGAGAAGGGTCGGGTACCGGGTTAAACCACCGTATGAAGAGAAGCAGGGAGGCGGGGGTGCAGTGCGGACGGAAGATCATTCCAGACGAGTGCCCTCAGTTGCCAAAAAGCAAGGTATGGAGTAATTTAAATGGTTGAAGCTTGTTTAGTGGAAATTATAATGATAAATGGATCATTGATTCGGGGAGCCACTAACCATGTACGTACTCTTTGCGGTGGTTCGAGACCAGACTAGCTTGGTTGGACAGAGGCAGAGGTTTTGAGAGGCTTGGAAATGGAGAACATATCTCGCGTTAAAGCATTAGGACAATGGGTTATTTTCAATAATGATAGGACTTTATGTTTAGTAATTTGTTTATATCTTAGGATTTTTAAAAATTTAATTTACATTAGTTGTTTATTTGAACAAAGGTTTAACAGTGGAATTTAATTCCTTTATTACAATAAAATTCCAACTTAGGTTATTTATCTGGTGATTTGATAGATGGTCTTTTATTATTTAAGTCCTATGTCCTATGATATTTTAATTACTGAAATTGTTGATAAGCATGATCACCTAGCGAGAAAGGAAAGTTTCAAATGAAGCGTACCTTTGGCATTTGCGATTAGGTCATATTAATCCTAATAGGATTCATGGTTTGGTAAGAGTGGGATCTTAACTTCCTAGACTTTGAACCTATACGGTATGTGAATCTTGTTTGGAAGGTAAAATGACCAAAAGGCATACAAGCGAAGGATATCAGCCTTGACAACCGCTGGAGATTGGTGCATCTTGATGTGTGCGGACGATAAATGTCGAGCAGGAAGGGTATGAGTATTTTGTCACCTTCACGGATGACTACTCAAGATATGGATATATTTGCCTAATGCGCCAAAGTACGAAACTTTCACTAAATTTCGAGAGTATAAATTTGAGCGAGAAAAGCAATTAGGACTCCATATCGAAACCGGTCGGCCAGGGTGGTGAATACTATCTGGAGAGTTTAAGTGCTTACTTGACTCGAGAGGGATAGTTTCTGTATCGGCACACAGAACACCAGGCAAAATGGAGTTGCGAAAGAAGAAATAAAGACTCTTCAGGATATGGTGAGGTCAATGCTTAGTTATTCATCTCTACCTATATCGTTTTGGGGATATGCCATGAAAGCGCAATGCATCTTACGAGATTTAGTTCCTTAAAGCAGGTTCTAAGGTACCGAGTGTGGAAAGGCGTGGCTAGTTTAGCCGTATCAGGAATATGGGGTGCTCTGCCGCGTGTCTTAAGAAAGGATCGAATAAGTTGGAATCGCGTCTGAGAGGTTTGCATGTTTGTTGGTACCACTAAAGGCGAGAGGTGGACTATTTTATAGTCCTTCGGATAAAAGGTTGTGTGAGTACTGCCTTGACTTTTGGAGGAGAGGTATATAAGCATTCGAGCCGAGTAAGTATTCTTGAGGAGCTTGACTCATTCGAGACTCATTGAGCAAACCACCGGTGTCTTGGCCTCTAATACCCGCGATTCCTATGCATGTTCAAGAGGGGAAAATGTACTGAGTGAACAAGCACAGTGGAGACTTGATGGAGCAGATCCCGATACATGTGGAACGAAGACGAGAAGAGCCGATGCGAGAGGAACTAGTACCTTTACAGGGCTCAGAACAATGAACCACAACAGTGGAGCCGTCGTGATGATAGAGTAAAGGCGGAAGCACTGAGATATGTCTTGCTCGCCGAGTCTTACCAAGTTATTATATTAAGCGGTGAAGATTGATCCATCAATTCTGAAAACTTAGCAGAGATGTGGATGTACGGGGGAGTGGCAAAAGCCGTAGATAGTGAAATGGAGATCTATGTATTTAGGCCAGTCTGGTCTCTTGTAGAGGCACCCAAAGGGGTAAAACCAATAGGGTGTAAGTGGATTTACAAGAGAAAAGGAGGATCAGATGGGAAGGTGGAAACCTTGAAAGCTAGATTAATTGGCAAAAGGCTATACCAGGGGATAGATTATGAAGAAACCTTTCGCCCGAGTAGCCATGCTTAAATCTATCGGATTCTTTTAGGCGTGAGCGCTAGTCTCGGTCGAGATTTGAGGATGGATGTCAAAACAGCCTTTTTAAATGGCAATTTAAATGAGGACGTCACGTACGACAACGGAAGGGTTGAGAAGCTAAAGGCAAAGAACCACGTGGTATGCAAGTTGCAAAAGGTCCATTTATGGACTTAAGCGAGAACATCGAGATCATGGAACATCGGGTTTGATCCAGGCCAAATTACTTCTTTTGGTTTGAGAAAATACGATGAACCTTGTGTTTACAAAAGAATCAAACACGAGAAGGTAGTTTTTCCTAGTCCTTCACATTAGATGACATATTGTTGTCGGAAAACGGAGAGTGTTTAATCGGAGTGTAAGATTGGTTGCATAAACGGAGTTTGATATGAAAGACTTGGGAGAAGCCAACTATATTCTTTGAGGTCAACTTATAGGCCGATAGTTGAGTGGCTCTCAGCCTCTATATTGATAAAATTCTTGTCGGGTTTAACATGGAAAATTCCAAGGGGATCATACTCTTTAGACATGGAATTCATCTTTCTAAGGAGCAATCACGAAACTCTACAGCGAAAGAGCATTATGAGTAGGATACCTTATGCCTCGGTGTAGGTAGTCTCATGTATGCCATGTTATGTACGGGCGGATATACAGTATGCGATTAAGGGTTGGTTGCTCAAGCGGTATCAATCGATCCGGTGAAGAACAACTGGATTGCGAGTAAAGCATATACTTAAGTATCTAAGGAGAAACGAGATTATATGCTAGTATATTCGGTGGAGTTTAGAAACCATTGGTTTCACGGACTCGAGACTTCCCAGGGGATATTGACTGAAATCTACCTCTACAGTTATGTGTTTACACTATATGGTGGGTACATGCATTTGGAGGAGTATTAAGCAGACGTGTGTGTGGTCCACCCGCAGAAGGCTGAATATGTTCTTGCCACAGGCGACTAAAAGGCGTATTGGTGAAGAAGTTCATTATGGATCTTCGGGTGATACCCGATGCGGTCGGCCCATTGCCGCTCGCGTGACAACGGTGGGGCCGTAACGCAGTCAAAGAACCAAGGTATCCTGAAGCAAAACACACATTGAGAGGAGTACCACTTGATCCAGAGACATCATTGAGCGAGGAGACACGGTGGATTGTTGCAAAATAGCGTCGAGAGGGAAAACCCTAGCGGACCCATTCACGAAGCTCTACATTCGAGTTTTTGAAAGACATGTAGATTCTATGGGTGTTAGGAGATTACCGGACTTATTTTAGGACTAGTGGGAGTTTTTATTTGAGCTTTGTATGAGACAAATAAAATTATTGTATTTTTACGTGTTAATAAAATTTCAATGAGTATTAATTTCACCTTGTGCACACTAGTATTTTTCGTATTAAGGTCCGAATTAATTATGCGGTATATGGTCATATGGATCGTCATGGAAGACATGATCATAAAGTTCTCATAATTAATGAATAGAATCCGCAGTTATTGAATAAAGTTGAATGCTTTATTTAGGCACAATATTTTATGAAATAATGCAATGCTTGGTTATTATTATAAAATATTGGTGCGAGATTATGTTTGCATTGATAGGATCAAGAAAGATTTGATTAAGTTAAATTTACGTAGAAAGGAATTAAATCTCAAGTGATATTTGATTGTGTATTTTTCTCTCAATCCTGAGTTTATTTTAAATAGGTAATTGAATAATTATCGGTCTTTGAATTGTCAATATGTGAGGCCTATTTTGACGGCCAATACCTAGATGATTTGGGAACGTGATTGTTTAATTACCAGTATTTATGAAATAAAAAAATGGAAATTGTATGGAAATATCCTCTTGATGTTCGGTACTTGGATGTAATGAAGTCAGCCGGTGCATTTGATCCATTAAACTGTTAAATCAAAAGATTAAAATAATTAATTGATGACGAGAAAATATAATCAATTAATTATCGATATTTACACAATGGAGAAGTAATATATATATCAATATTATTAATTTTGGAGTTCAACTCACGGGCCTTTAGTGGAGTGGCACGGATTAGATAGTGCTTTCAATTATAAGGAGCCTTAATTAATAATAGCCGTTGGATCCCGGGCTGAGCTCGGGGAAAGTGGCGGAGCTCATATCGATGTGGAACTATAGAGCAGAAGTTGAGTTCACATGGTTTTGGGCTTATGCTCGGTTGTACTTTCGAAGCAAGTGGGAGATTCTTTAGCAATTATGTGCTCTTAGGTCCCCACTTAGTATTCTCAAATATATGTATAAAATTATAAATTTATAATAAATATAATTTATTATATGAGCAGTTTTCTTATAATAAATATAATTTATTATATGAGCGGTTATTTATAATAAATATAATTTGATATGAGCGATTATTAAAAGCGATGTAACCTGGGTTTAAGGTTTTCTCTTTGAGTTTTTTCATACATTTTTGAGAATCTGAGCAAAGAGAAAGAAGAATTTTCTATTCTTTGGTTTTTTATCTAAGTGTTAAGATTCGGTTCTACGTCTGATTCATTGTGCCTGCATATACCACCCACGAGGATAGATGCGGAAAGATCGGGCTGGTCTGGTCTTGTCATGGGATTGGACGGGTGTAGATCGTTGGTTCTGCGTCTTTACATTCTTATCGTCGGCGGTGTAGGTCTTGGTTGGTGGGCGTCACAGAAGTCTAGTTGACGGATCTGCAAATCTACATAGGTAATTTTATTTAATATTGAATTTTAGATACAGTTGCATGTTTAATCATATTGCTAGATCCATGCTTCCGCTGTGTGTTTTTCCTTCACCATTTACCTCTTAAAACTTGTATAATTTTACTAATGGTTAATGAGAGTTTAAATAAAAATAATAGACTTTTATTTTGCACTCCACAACTAAAAGGAACAACGTCGTATTTGCCTTTGTTAAAGAAGGAGTGGAAGGCGTAGAGACCACCCTTTATGCTTAATGTAAACTTTAGGGAAGAAAGAAATGAAATGTGTTAAAAAAAATGTAGAGCGTCAGATAAAGCCATCAAATATATATATATATATATATATATATATATATATATATATATATATATATATAGAATAATAACTTATATATTCTTATATATTCATTATATATAGTATGATGAGAGCCCCAATATTATAATATCAAATAACACAAATTAAAGTATAATTATTCTGAATTATGTTAAATAAATCATACCATATTTATAAAATTAAATTACAATCATTCTCAAATTTATGAAGTCAAATAGCCAAATTTATTGTGCTGGCTAAAATCTCATGTGCTAACACTAAGCAAAGCTCTTTGTGCTTTATCAAAAAACACTAGCTAATGTCAAACACCTCCTGCTCTTCAAATGACAACAATATTTCTATCTAATTAAAGTTAAATCCTGCCAACTGAAATGAGATGAAATATGCTTTGGAAGACTAAAATGTCGTTAAGCAAAAATTGTATTATTATGTATTCTCCGTATGTGGATATTAATTTCCAAAGTAACAAATGTTTTTGTACTAGTCATATGTTTATACATTGGATATTAAATTCAAGTAAAATGTTTACTTTTATATTTATGGCCATTAAATGACCAACTCATGTGGATAATATTGATTTGAAAAGTAATCTTGAGCTAGGTTAGCTCAATTGCTTTGGTCCTCCTCAACGGTAATTAGTTTGAACATCTCAAAGTCATTAGATGTTCACCCACCCATTACAGTTTTTAAAAACTGTTTCCACCCCACCCAGGAAGCGAGGAGAACGAAAATATGAAAACGATTAGTTTCCTTTGAAAAGCGAAAAACCTGAATTATATTTAATAAGAACAATTTTCAAAGAACAATAAAATCGTGTTCTTTGATGGCTGGTGGTCGGTGGATAAAGGAGGGGGAGGTGGCCGTGGCCGGTGGCCGGTGGGGCAGGGGGGAGCACATGATGGGTGGGGCCCAAACTGAGGAGATGTATGCAGTCCAACCTACTGGGTCATAGAGGGTGAGGCCCAAAGTTGGTGGTGTAGGAAAGCTACGTCCATTAAGGTACAAGAGGGAAAGACCCATTAGCTTACCACAACCGTTCCGTATCTTTTACAATCTTGATGGATTAAGAGAGAGAGAGCCCATTATATATAAATATTCCCCCTTAATAACCTAAATTGCCTTATTGCAAACTAAGACATAGCTACTTATATAGTTTGTAGTATCGACCTAAAATTTCTACGAGATGTGGACAAATGGAAGACCTAATATTTGGGCCCCTCCACAGAAGCCCATCTCCATGTGAACATGTTGCTCACTATCATTCATCTCCTCATTATATCAATTCTCAGCCTCAGTTGTTCACTTTTATTTACGGATCAATTCAAGCCCATTAGGATCATAATCCTAGCACATGTTTGATTCTGTTTTTTGGCTTCATTTATCAAAAACATTTTAAAACTACAAAATGTGTGTGTGTGTGTGTGTTTGATTATGAATGTTCGAGAATGTGTATTTGTGTATAAATCTATAGTTTGCAAGATAGTGACATTATACTAAAAAAAATAAAAGTTTCTAAATAAAGTTTCTAACATAATTGCCTTTAATTATTGTGATACACTTTCTAATATTTATAATTATATTTTGACATCTGGGGATATATATATTAGCGTTGAGAATTTATGAGCGTTGATCCATTGGATCCATCTGTCTTGCTATTGCAAGACATACACATGTCTCACTTTGTTGACACTGAGCAGGTTTGTATTTTATTATTCATGAATTAACATTCCAGTTTTACTCTCTAATCTAAATATATTCAATTACAAACATGGTTATTTCGTTAATTATAGTTACAGGAAGTTCTCCGACCTCGTCAGCAGATGAGAGCCTTCCTCAGCCTGTGGCGGATGGATCCACGTATTCGTCCATACGTGATAGCGCGGGGTCATGGTATATACGCTTAGGCCACATCATCATAGATTGGCCGCCTATTACTGTCTCATCGAGAGATGGCAGCCCGAGACACACACATTCCATGTCCTAGTCGGAGAGATGACGATCACGTTACAGGATGTTTCTATCCTCCTTGGCCTTCGTATCGACGGACCTACAGTCACAGAGACATGTATGCTCGATGTCGCAGAGTTATGCGGTGAGCTGCTCGGAGTCACCCCACCCGCTGATGCTCTCAGAGGATTGACCATCTCTATCCGGTGGTTATGGCCGATTATCGACCACGGGACGTCGCGATAAGGTCGATTTGGAGCGGAATGCCGCGTGGGTTCATATTAGCGGCCGATGGGATCCTTCTTGTTTCCGGACAAGAAGGAGGTCCATGTTCACTTGTGCTTTCTCCCACTACTCCGGGATTTGACACTGACATCGACTTATAGTTGGGGTGGTGCGATGCACACACATATCGGAAGTTATGTCGTGCGGCAGGGCCGTAGATGCGGTATTAGTGGTTTGTATTACCTTTGCTGCAGTGCGTATATATTTTTGTAATTTCATACACTTTCAACTACGCAATTAGATCGCTTACTATCTGTTTATTTTATATTCAGCTATGGTCTTGGGAGAGGCTTCACTGTGGGCCGACCCGATTTTGGGCGATCTGGTATATCGGCTACCGCCATTCTTGGCATGCCTTACATGATGGCGATGTCGATGGCGTCGTAGTTGAGGTACTGGACGATGGATTACCAGTTGAGCATGGCGATTCAGCCCGGCTCCTGGGGTAGAACAGAGCGAAACCCGGCTCTTCCATTGGGGTGTAGGTGGGGTACCTTTGACCACGGGTGCTTAACCCATCAGGTGTCCTCATCTATCTTGGGATTAGCTAGGTAGCGTAGACTTAGATCGGTAATTATATGTAAAGTATATGGTAGTAATTATATGTTACGCAGAGTATATGGTTCATATAGTGATTTAAATCAATGGTGACATTAAAGTATTTGCCGTCGATGGTTAATGTGTGGAGTCTTATGGCGTAGTACATCGGAGGATTGGTTGACCTGACTTCGAGATATTTGCTTAGGCGTCAGGGATATCTGTGCGCGATGTCACCCCTCATATGTTTGAGATTGTTGAATTGGCATCGTCGAAGCGGCGTATTACGTTAGTTTGGGGCTGCATCGGGGTGCCCTCAGGCTTGCTCTTCTGAGCATCGATACGTAGAGTCGATGCAAGTGGAAACCCACCCGTATGGGACAGGCGACGTATCATGCTCGTACATAGCAGCATGGGATGCACGATCGGCGAGGATCATTACTTCACCCCCTATGGTGGGTATGATGGACTACCAGGATCCATACATGCAGTGGTATCGTCGTATGGCACGACGTTTTATGACACCACGGTTGCATAGGTATGATATGAGGTTTCATCTTCTGTTAGGTAGTATGAATGTTATGTGGATTAGATTGACGTGTTTCACAAAATATTTTACCTAATTTTAATCGAGTAGAGTATGTAGTTATAATTATTTCTTTTATCTCGCAAATCGCCGCCCATGGTTGACATAGTCGTCCGGTCGTTTGCTCTCCGCTAGTACTATATCGCGACCGCGCCACCATATTGCCGTCGGCGATTCTGGTCGGAGGACATGTACGTCGGCGAATGCATTCGGGGAGGCATCCCGCATCATGCACCATCGAGTAGACCTCGGTGTCGCCGACTTCGAGTCACGAGGATCACGGCCATTAAACGAAAGGGAGAGGAGCGGGAGGGAGTTGGCGGCCGGAGTCGTCTTTGGAGATGGTGGGGCGGGTCATGGTGTAGACGGTGATAGCCAGTGCATTACGCCCAGTCTGAGTTTGACTACTTTGCCACCCTCTCATACTTACCCCTCACCTTCCACACATTAGTACCCCAGCATTGACTGAGTCACCTTCCACACCACATTCAGTACCCCCACACATTGACCAGTCACCTCCATACAGCGCATTGACACATCACCATCCATCCCCCACACGATGACCTCATCACTAGACCCTTTACGAGTGGGTAAGGCTTCCGGGTGGCGCGACCTAGGACTCGACGTGTGCATCGACCACTTCATCCACCACTTGCTCGGCTCCATCGGCTCCTCGGTGGTTCCATCGGCTCCTACGGCTCAGTCTCACACACCACGGGATCTGTTTACTGTTTATTTGTTCTGCGCCGTCCTAAGAGAACTATTAAGGCGCCTTCTTATGGGACTCATTGATACATGATATTATTTTTATATATGATTTTTATTTTTATACATGTGCATTTTGGATTTTTCGGTGTCATCGATTAAGGTTTTAGGGTATTTTAACATCATAGGGTTTTAGGGTTTATGGGTTTTTTGGATGTTTTGGGTTGCACGGCATTAAGTGTAATGTTTCCATCGCATCTGGAGGTTTTACTGGCGATGCGGGTAGGGCCAATCTGCATGGTAATGCCTCCCCTCCCCAATCATTGAAACTAGATTAAAGTGAGGACATGAAGCATCCTTATATGTATAAAACAATGCAACCCGCTTTTGGTATATATTAAACACAAATCGGAATTTTGTTTTTTTTAAAAAAAAGTTAGTACTGTTTTTAAGAATAATACGGCCCAACAACAAATGATACTAACTCTTGAATTGCAATTAGAATCAACGTTTAATATCTAGACCCTTCAGTTAGGATTCGATGACAGCAACAACTTAGCAGCGATATTACAAAACTTCAGTGGAAACAAAGTCAAATTCCCCTTCCAAATTTCAGTTTCCAGTTTTCAATCAAATACCCCTCAGGACTAATATGAAACTCACAGGTAATACAGAATGAATCATCATCTAGTTTTTCGAGTTTCGATCATCATCAACAAGTCATATTTTCCATCAAAGTGCGAATCATAGGTGGGTGGATCCGCTCTGAAAAGATTGTTAAATAAATAAATATTTCAATAAATTTCCTTATTTAGTATATGTGGGTTTTTCTTATGATTTTTAGACATGGTATACGTAGGCGGATCCTCCCATTTGCCAAAGCCCATCATAAGTATGCTCAAAGTGAAAATCCCGTTTTCCTCATTGTCGTCATATGGGTTCTCTTTCTAAGAGCCCAATGGGCGGATTCAGAATAGGCTTGGGGGGTGCCCCACACCCGAATGTGTTCCATATGCTTTATTTAAGTGGTTTGTGCTTTGATTTGCCCCCTCTATATATATATATATATATATATATATATATATATATATATATATATATATATATATATATATATATATATATATATATATATATATATATATATATATATTTGGAAATATTTGCCCCCACTGTAATTAATATACACTATATTTGGTTCCTATAAAATCTAAGAAAAATGCCAGAGAAAGAAAATATGGAGGAAAAGTGGAGAAAAAAGAAAAAAAGAGTAAAATCTCACATTTTAGTTTACTTACTACTTGAAGCAAAATTTATTATTTTAACTCATTAATATAAATATTAAATAAGTTAAGGAATTTATAAGTTTTGAGTAATTTTATTTTATTTGTAAGTTTAAATCATTTATCTATATATATAATAGGAATTTAAATAATATGTTGTTTCTTTAGATATATTTTGTTATAGAGAAATTGTGAAATGGATCAATAGATGGGATAAATGAGGAAATAATAATTATTATGTGTCTTGTAGTAAAATCAATTTATGTATTTGACAATAAATCTTTAGATTACTAAAATGTGTGATAAGATCCATGGACCTCCTCTAACTCATATCTTTAGAGTGCCTCTATAGTGGACATAGTGTTCATATTGTTGCTATTCCATAAGTACCGGTTATCATTGCCAAAATAATTAATAAATAAAACAAAAACAGGAGTAGTTAATAATCGCAAATACTCAAAAGCCTAGGGCCTTGCTTTTGAAAGCTGTTATAACAATTATTTAATATCAATGGAAATTGGTAAAAAAAAATACATGTTTTTTTGTTTTGTAAAACAAGAAAAACACATAAAACATTAGATTCAAAGAAGAAGAAAAAAACCACCGGTACTATGGTGTAAAGTTGGGGTTCTATGCAAAATCCTATTTATCCGGTTGATGGTGTTTTAGTGTCTTACAAAACAATTTTAAAATTTACGAGCAGTTTTGGAATTGTTTTTCAAAAGTAATACAAAAAATACTTGTAACTTTTTGTTATTTAATGGTTTTATAAAAACTAAACACTTTTTAAAATCAATACTCAAATATAAACTCTAAATCTGTTCTTACATTTGAAACGGTTACAGTTTAGTTCTTGAATTTTTAAAATTAATCTATAAAATATATATATCAAACAATTTTTGTCTTCATCAATTTTCAAATAAATTCCGAAAACTGGTTTTTATGAAAAAAAATAATTTATCAAATGTATATATTTTTCGATTTCAAATATTGTTTTCTTACCAAGTAGAAAATGGAAATGAAGAAGTAAAGTAGACGAACAAAATTGCTACCAAATCTCTTTTCACAAGAATGCATTTTTGCATATTTTTCTGAAACAAACAAACGAGCGAGATATCATTTCTAGAACTATTTTGAATGACAATACGGAGTTTCTGGGAAACATTTTCAAAATACCGTTCTGCCATTAAAAACAGACAACAATGTGAGCTGGAATTTGATCCTTCGTTTCGGAAGGTGGTGGCAAAGCTTCTACATCCTTCATCTCCTTGACCCCAACGTCTTGTAGTATCGTCTTATCACCAATAACATAACTGAAGAGAGCAAATAGAAGGAGGGGAAAAGGTCCAGCAGGAAAATCAAATACAAGAGGACCACGGAGTAACCAATAACTAACTACCATCTAAATTCACTACTAGTAAAATTATAGAGCATGTCATATTTTTTATTTAAGATTTTATTGTCTAAAAATTCAGATAAAAATTAAAAGATTGATTTTTTAAAGAAAAAACAAACAACCAATTACTTAATCCAATTTAGCACTAATCAAAACAAAGTTATATTCAACATTAAGTAAAAAAAGACAAACGCCACCTAAAACTCCTACACTTGATAGATGCTTCTCTAATTGTGTATGAGTAACCCGATGCTTGCTTTTCCCTTCTTTGTTCTCCCTCGTCCCGTCTATTCAAATTTCTTACTTAATACAATTTGCGTTTCAAATTTCTTTTCTGAATTCCGGACTGACTCGAGCTCCATTGCCACTCTTTGCATGTACATCTTGTCTAGTAAACCAGCCATCTTCTTCAAGGCAAGTCCACATGGAACATTAGCATTATCCTTACAGCAGGAAACTTCACTTTGTAAGCATTTAAGGTCACGGTATTCAATAGCAGCTTCTGTCATGGCATCAGCTTTCCACTCAGGCCACTTGACATGCTTTAGCACAGCCCTCTCATCAGCCTATTAAAGGCAGAAATTATTAACTAAAAGAAAAAGGAGAGATAAGTAGAATGATATGCATCATTATAGTTCTTTTCCACGAACATAACCAGAATGTTAATTATCTCTCTATTGTTTATGGACTAATTTCTCACCAATTAATGGGATGTATCTTTTCTACGGCAAAATCAAGTCTACTATGCAACAGAAACTAGCATTCAAAAAGTTCAAATGATTAAAAGTACTTTGAACAACCTCATTAAAACTAGACAAGAACCAAGCCTAATTTATTCCATAAAAGCTTTTCATTGTAAATAAAATTAAAAAAAGTAATTGAACTAATGATTGCAAACCATCATAAAACAACACATCAATTGTTGTTTGTTTGCCAGTAAAAAGAACAGAAAAAGGGGCAACTGGCACCTAGTTCTTTTTACTGGTTAGTATTTCAAAAAATAAGGTGGGGAAAGAAGGGGAGGGGAGAAGAAACTCCAATGCCTAGTTAATTAAAGGCAAAAATGCAAATCTTGAAAATTGTTTTGCTGGGTTTTCCGGGAAACCAAACAGAAAGTAAGTTCTTTTAGCATAAGGAGAAAGAAATGGGCTTAATTGAGTATATGTTGATAATGGGTTTACCTGTTGCCGACTGGTAAGATTCGTAAGAACATTTATCTTTGCCAAAGCAGCAGCAAGGTCTAAGTGAGATTAGCGTTGAGCGATTGCAGGTCGAGGTTGACGCTCTGGGCTTTCACCAACTCTGCCTTCAAACCCAACACCTCATACTGTAAATTGTCGATCAAATTCTGACTGACCTCAACCTTCTCCTGCAATTCCTTAGTCTTGCAATCTTGTCAAACACTGTTGCCTTTGCACGCATAACTGAAATAGGTTAAGGGAGACAAATATTCATAGGTGATAAGAGCAATATTTCTAAACCAAAAATATAAGGCAAAAAATAAGCTTCTGTTTACATATATTCCAAAATATCAATAAGAGGAGCATCCGAATAACTAAGAGTTTTTTCAATTAAGCCAACATCCAAAGTATTGATTCCAAAACACTGCATTTAACAGAAGGCAAATATCTGATGGCAGATGGAACACTACTGGAAAGCCCTGCCTAAATTGTTAAGCACAACATTGGCTTAAAGAAATTGAAACAAAAAACTGTTAAGCACTATATATAAATAAATAAATAAATTTTAAAAATGCCCTTATCAGCATCATTAACTGATCTTAGCTCATCTGACTTAAAAGGAAAACTTTCAGAAACAAATAAATAAATTGTTACGTGCAACATTGCAACAAGAAAAAATGAAACAGAAAAATGCATCTAAAAGGTTTTTTCAGGTCTCCACACTTAAAATTACAGTTGACACTTAACCTAACAGCTTATCCAGATAAGATTGAGAGTGCCTTCAACCTTGTAAACATTTTTGTAGAGGTTTCTGTTTGAAGAATTGTATGATTATAAGGCAAATAAGGATACATCCATAAACCACAGCAAATTCTGAACCAGAATATGACCACTGAACATCATGAACCGGCCCCTCTTTACCTGCAAATATATCAGACAATAAGTATCCTGCAGGCAGTTAAAACTGACTCTGGGTTGTACCAATAAGATGGAATTACATACTGAGTGGCACAAGGCCTTCATGCATTCCATTTGTTGTCAGGAAAATTCAGCTTTGATGGTTCATAATAACTCTGGTTGGTTTTATCAACATCAGCTTGAACCAGAACTAGAAGCCCTATAGAGCCACAATTCCAACTCAATTGCACTGTTGAACATCAGAAAAAGCTTCGTCGAGCAACAGGTTGATTAATTGAAATTTCACCACAAACAAATATCTGGATACTGGCAGGAATTCCCTATATAAAGAGAATGATTAATGTCATATGAATGATTTCAACAATTTGACCAATTTGACCAATTTTAACAAGATCAATACATTGTGTTAAGAATATCATACTTTCCAGGTTTCATAATGTGAAGTAAGACCATTTAATTTCAGTTAATATACGGTAAGCGATAAATGACTATAGAACCATCCATGAATATAGGTCTGGCAGTCAAAACAAACCCAGATTACGGAACATATGCAGCCACATGGGACCCGGGTACCTTTGAAAGCTATACGCTGACTATTCGGGAATACTCACTTGGTGTATAATTCCTTTATAAAAATTGCTACAAGTATAGAAAATGTTTATAAAAATTGTCTATGTAATTTCAATTAACGGCGTGGAGTGCGCCTCGAGGGTAAGGGCGTGTAGGGTGGTAGTGGGAGGTTTGGGCTTAAGTTAGGTCGAGACAAGAAAGTTTCATACATGCATTCTTGGCTGAATAGGAAAAGCCAAAAAAAAAACAAACGCCACCTAAAACTCCTACACTTGATAGATGCTTTCTCTAATTGTGTATGACTAACCCGATGATTGATTTTCCCTTCTTTGTTCTCCCTCATCCCGTCTACTTTTACCAACGTTGCTGCATTCTTGTGCTACAGGTTTTAGGAAATATTTGAATGTCAACTAATACGGTCATCACCAAAAGGAAGGAAATAATGTGATTCTCAAGGAAAAACTAAGATTTAATGCGGTAAATACCATCACTGTCTCTTGTTTTGGTAGATTGAGCTAAAGTGGGCATTTCATACGAAAAATGGAATTGAAATTGAATGGAAGCTCGTCCGGGAGATGTTGTTTTCGAGTTTACGGATCCATCATTGCGGCTGACTCAATTAGTCGTTCATTCTTAGGCCTCGCCGAATAAGTATTGACCCGGTAGGAGCGTTGGTGGTGTAGCCCAGATGCTTAGAAATATGGAAGGAATGGAACTTCCGCTGCAATAAATTGACACTCTTTGCATAGTCATTATCATACAATTTCACAGATAAATCAAAAAACCCAAGAATAGCGGGGGCCATGTCCCATAAAGACTATGAAAAAACATACCTGCTCGCCATGCTTTTAATTTGAATCACGGGTGGTGAGCCTTGATAAGAGAGGACCAAATGATAAATAATGGGTGCGGTACACATTCATATATTCGTACACATTCATTTCATGAACTTGATTTATGTTCTTACAAAAACCTTGGGTGTGACCTAGTTATTTTTGCTCGCATGTGATCGGGGGGTTTTCCCTCCACAACATCCATTTCATTATACAGCAGGGTTGATTTAGGGCTGTCCGCTTCCAAGCGTTGCGTGGCGAATGGTACAATCACAGTGTCATCATAAAGAGGCCACTCATCTTCATTGAATATTTGATGGAAAAGGGGTGCCCATTTGTCATAGTACGACTTAGTTGTGTAGTAGCCTTCTACAAACAAACGGAAATCAACACAGCGATGCTGACATGCTAATATGATATGGCTACATGGAAAGCCATATATCAATGTTTTTCCACATGTGCAAGTTTTTCATGTAGTTGGCGCGATGAGTTCGAGCCCACTCCTTGACTTTACATAAAGGCAGGCCCATGCGTGATCGTGGACAATTTCCATCGAACCTGACCTTAGCAAACACGGCCACTGATATCTTTCATCAACATACGGAGTGAATTGCTCAGTGGATGCCAATCTATTAGCACCTACTTCTCTTCTTGCAACAAAGTAACTGTTGAGACGGAAAAAGGTCAACTGTACTAATGCAGTTACTGGTAGGCTTCGAGCTCCTTTAAGGACACTATTAAATACCTCTGAAATGTTTGTTGTCATTAAACCATATCTTCGACCTCAAATCGTGTGAAAAACCCTTTGAAAGAAACGCCTCTAGCCATTGTAATGCTTGAATTAATTCTCCCAGGTGTATTCCTTATGCTTTTGAATTCAGATTCTGTACTCGCTAAAGCTACTCGGCAAACCAAATTCTTGAAATTTTGTCTTTGAGCCCAGGGTCATAAAATTGCTAATGAAATAGCGCATACAAATCTGTTATATGCAAATGGTGCGACCAACCAAGATGAGATCGGCCATTCTTTGCCATGATTCCACAGATATCTGTCGATATAAACGCAAATTCGAATCCTTTGAGTAACTACATTTCTTATACATGCGAGAACCATCCCCATTATCTATTCTGTATACGTAATAGAAAATGCCAAAGGAAACAAGCGATTATTTAATTCTTACATAACAATCATCAACCGCCCTTTATACTTCCCATATAAATGCGTACCATTAATACTCATAACGGGGCGACAATGTTGGAAGCCTTCAATAGATGGCTTGAATGACCAGAACAAGAGTTGGAATATCTCAGTGTTTGGCATATTAGTTTCACAAGTTTTCCAAACAACAGCACATCCGAGGTTGCTTTACTCTATGCTTAAGACAAATGTGGCAACTCACGTATCGTAGAGAAGTCACCAAATAACTGTCTAATTGCTTTATGCTTTCCATCCAACGCCTTTTTGTATGATATTTGATATCCCCATTTTTCCATCACACTCGCCTGAATAGCAGTCGTAGGCAATGTGAATTGTGCCTAAATTAATGCCTTTATATATTGCGAGTCTAGTTGATGATGGTCCCGGTTCAAGCAAGGATTGACACAAGTATGCGGCCCAATATATTTGTTGATAACAAATAAGGAAGTATCTTTCACAACCATTGCACGAAGCTTCCATGGATAGTTACATTTCTTAGCCTTCTTACATCTTAAAGCGAGCAATTTTTTGAGGATGCAACAACGACATACTCTTGGTGTGTGCTTTAATAGGAGTAAATCTTTACGACCTCTTGCAAATCTGATTGAATTAAAGCTTGCCCAATTACAAATTCTCCACTCGAATTACCGGTAGTATGCTTCACCCGTAGGTCAACTGACTGCAGCGGCATTATCCGGGTTTTCAACATGTTGAAAATTGAGGTGTTGGTGGTAGTGATGGTGCGAGGATGGCTCATCGATGTCTCATCATGCAGGTGATTTGATCGTATGAATGGTGCTTGTGCAAAGACATATATCCCTTGTTCATTCTCCAAAACTTGGTTGAAAGTTCGAAAGAATGATGCATGTCCATCAACTTCAACATCCCCATCATCTCCATCGCATTCATCATCAACATCTTCAGCATATTCATCATTACGTTCTTCATCACTGTCTTCATCATCTCCATTTGGTCGATTATCCGTGCCCCGGACCACTACTAGGCACTCTGGCAGTAGTCATATTGTGCGACATTATTCTTAGCGAACAAATAAATCTGCATGGCCACCTGGAGTTGGTTGGTGTGCCTTGACTCGAAACGACTTTAATATACAGTTCAATTTCCTCAATGGTTGTTGTGTTAACCAGATTCAACATTTTGCGCACACTACTATCATCGCGTATTGGATAAGGTTGGAACTTTTTTCCACTCCTAAGGGGATACTTACAAATGAGTACTAATTTGAACCTTCGTTTGTCAATGGTTGTCTTTAAGTATATCATATCAATCAATTGTTGAAACGTGCATTCAACCGGTACATCCAAAGGCTCAATAAAAGTTTCGCTCCCCTCATATTCGACATCTGTTTTACTCCTCAATATTTGTCCATTATAGTAATATCCACTTGGGAATTGTTGAAATAGACATAAGTGACACATGCAAATTATGCCAGATAAGATTAAATAATATGAGAGGTAATTTCGATATCACATCAACTTTATCATAAAGAAACCAATCAATGTGTCCTTATTTTCAATCATTGTGTCATTTTGATTTATTGTTGTTGTTCCTATTTATAACTACATTTTCTTCATGTCAGTGAAGTCCATCAAAAGAAGGCGGGTACTTCAACTCTTTATGTGGAAAGAACTCTTTCCATTTCATTAAGTACATGGCAATGAAGAATGATACAAGAGTAGTAACTATTTCACTGCAAATGTAATTTTTCTTGTCAATCAATTATTGAATCAAGAAGGAACAAAATGCATCTAAAGTAATGGATGGAAAGACTGTAAAGTCAAGTTTGGAAAGCTTTATAAAATGTGTTAAAAGGAATGTCAAGTTATCAATGCTTTTTTGGCCAAAAAAGAGACTCACAAAACAGGCCTTTTAAGTTCAAATAAATATTTAATTAAAATAACAAAAACAAATTATTTACTAACCACTCTGATAAATCGAGGCTTTAATAAGGCCAAATTACTCTTTTTTTTTCTTTTCTTTTTTACATAAACAGACTGCATTATGCCCAAAAAGGTGAGAAGATATCCGAGGGGCTTTTTACTTTGAAGAAGACCTCACACATCCATAGACATGCGGGTTCACTGCAAAAGTTCAATCCTTAAGACTCCTGCCAATACTTTCTTTAATCCACTTAATTTATGGACCATACTATAAAAACTGCTCGAATTGTAGCATATTTCCTGAACAAAAAATATCTTAATCATAGCATCTTCCTCAAATAGCACATTTGGAACAAAAATGCACTAAGTTTCACGTTTCACAAGACGGAGAAGAGCAGGCTGCTCTTCCTGTCTTCCCATCATGACTTCAATATACTAAAACGAATAACATATATTTTCTGAGCAACCAAAAAAGGAAGGTGAAGGAAAACGGACCTTTCCTGGAACGAATAAGGAGGCGACCACCGGAGAGGAGGAGCTCGGCGCAGGACGGAGCAATCGGAGGAGAGGACTGGAGCAGCAGAGGGGGAGAAGAGAAGAAGTGAGGGGGAGAAGAATAAAAGCCCTAGGCCGAGCAACTTAATGAAGCCAATTCGCGCCCAGTTAGACGTGACATTGAATTAGTTAAAATGTCGTCGTTGTGAGCGGCTGGCGTTTAGGTGAGTGAATGTCGCCGTTAATGGGCAACGGCATTGATGCATGCGCCCGTTGTGAGCGGCGGTAATTTAACTATTTCAATACGCCGTCCCGAGTTAGCCGACACGCATGAATCAAATGAGCGTTCCATTCATAGGCATTAAGCTCTACTTTGGGAAATATTTTGGAAGAAACATTAATTTTATTTTTTATTTTTTTAAATAGTGTATTTCCGTACAAAACTCATCATATTTGTCTCCATTCTAGCTATGATCTATTCTATGTCTCATGTCCGTATCTAAAACCATGTCTTTAGATCTCACCCTTTCGAAAAAGTGAGTGGAGAAGAAGAGAGCGAGCGGAAAAAGTAAAGAAAAACCCATGGTAGCGACATTGAATTAAGATCACGGTTATAAGTGTTTAGTTCGAAAATTTTCAACTCTATCCAAAATTCAGAATATGAAAATTTCAATGTATTTAATATTTAGTTTCGTTTTCGAAAATCGTTTCGTACTTGAATTTGGTTGAATTTAATTCGAGAAAACAAGGAAACGACTTTTACACGTTTTACGATTCGCTATAAAGGTTGAAAATAGTAAATTCATTTTATTTGTTTTGAAATTTGTTTTATTCTTTATTCTCGTAACTAACGTGTTTCGCTGTTTTGAAAAGTTTGAATAGAGAAAACGAGAAAATTTTTATACCTCTTAGCGAGGCAATATTTCCAGCTATTTTCTTCCTCATCGTTCTCATCCCTTTGTATCTGTCACCCATAAATCCAAACAGAGGTATCCTCCTCCTCCTCCTCCTCCTCCTCCTCCTCCTCCTTTTGACGACTCCTCTTTCTCAGTTAAACCTTTCAGAGACCCTTCAAACCTCACTACCCCCATCTCCATTGCCGAATATTAAAGATTCTGCTGATCATGGAGCCAGTTCAACTAACAAGATTAGTACGCGTTTCAGAGTGCGTCATAATCTGCTACTTCAGCTTTCATTTCCGTTCTGTTCTGTTTTGTTTTTTTCTTTTCTTTTCTTTTCTTGATGAGTGCAATTTTGCAGGAGGAAAGGAATCATGTGGAGAGGATTGAAGATGGTCTGGCGAGAGACAGAGCGGCGATACGTAGGGCGATTCAGACGAGGAATTATACTTCGGGAAAGGAAGAAACCTTCATCCCTAAAGTCGTCTACAAGAAATCTTTATGCATTTCATCAGTAAGTTCATATCTCATCCATTCTATCCAGGAAGAATGATTATACTTTTTTATCAATCTTTTTGTTGGCGTCATCACAGAAAATCAAGGATTCTTTTGCAGCGATTTAAAATATAAAATTGATTTGGTAATTTAGGACTTGTTTATTGGAAAACTGTTTTTTATAATAATTTTTAAAAACACATAGAAAACTGTTTTGGTGAATTTAGTGTTATGTGTTTTTCAAAAAAAAAAAAAACCTAGAATCAACCTGTTTTCTATGTTTTCCTTCGTCTTCTTATTTTAAAGACAAAAATAATAATTTTTAAATTATAAACAAGGATTGAGATGTTCAGTATCCCTTCCCACATATTTGTAGAGGGAGACCTCACGGGCTATTTTTTCTTTTTTCTTTTTTTAACTTCAAAGTTAATTATAGAATTATTAAGAAATGATTAAATAAATAAAAATACTACTTAATAATCTTAATTTGATTGTAGTTTCATAAGAAATAATGAGTTTAAAATTAAACATATCAATATGAAGGACCATTTGTAAGACCCGAGAAATTCCAATTTCTGGAATAAGGGCAAAATTGTAATTTTGAATACAAAATTGTAATTTCGGTTACAAAATTGTAATTTCGGTTAAAAATCCCTAATTAATTCTCTAGATCTCGGATGACGAAACGGATTATACCGTTGGAATCGTCTCGCGAAATCCCCAGTGCTTACGTAAATTCGTAATTTTCCGAGACATTCGGAGTTGACACGTTTTTCGGCGTCGCGTTTAGTCTTAAGTAAAATGATTTTTCGATGTGGCCGAAAGTCCGCGTATAATATGTACTCATGTACCATAAGTGGTATGAGTAGAAATGAGGAAAATGGATGAAGTAGAGATAGTCTTAGAATATCAGTCTGGTAAAGAGAAGAGGGACATAAAGGTCATTTTGGAATTTGATTTTAAGTTACTAAAGGACAAAATAGGGAATAGTCCTTCTTCTCCTTCATGAAGCCAAGACAAAAAACGTGGGGGTCATATTTTGGAGATCTACGTTGGGCGATTTTTGAGAGAACCACTTTTAGAGGCTTTTCTACAGAAATACCGCGAATCGGCCAGTCGGCGGTGCTTGGGCGAGAAGGAAGCGTTACACACGGAGGCGAGGCTACGCGTGGACCCCGGGATTGTGAGTTTTTGACAAACTCCAAGAGGTAGGATTTCTCCCTACTTGAGTTTTATTCCTATTTTAAGTGTTTTGTCGATGTTTCGGTTGAATGAGGCCGTGAGGGGCCGTTTGATCGGTCCCAAAACTTGGGACCGAATTGATAAAATTTTTGAAAGAAAAATGGAGCAGCGTGGTTGCTCCACGGCTGAGCCCAGGTTCAAATTATGTATTTGTGTGTTAAATCATGCTTTTTTTGAAATTGGGCCGGGGAATGGCCGTGAAATGCGGGTTCACAAGGTGAGCGGAGTGATTTGTTGAGGTGTTGAAGCGAGTAAACCCTAGGGTTTTCTTGTTCCTAGGAATTAGTGATGCAAAATGTATTTTTCGTAAAAATGTGTGTTTGGTTAAGTAATTCGAATCGGGTGCTTGTGTTTGAACATTAGCCCAGTGAGCTAATTTTGATGTTGAAATAATATAATTACATAGCATTGATTGTGTGATTTTAATTATGCAGTATATTCACATGTTTATATATTTGCGTGTGATTCGGCTGTATTGGAATCGGCATACATGCGTCCATATGCAACTGGAGCATCCTAGGACTATAGGAGTTAGTGCGTGGGGCAGTCACAGAAAATGTGGTTCGGAGGGTAGTCTAAAATATTAAATGATCGGAGGGTAGTCCATACTTAAAATATCGATCGTCGGAGAACGGCCGATTGATATATATCGGAGGGCGGTCACATATAAAAATATGTCGTCGGAGGCGGCCCAGTTATTATATCTCGGGAGGGTAGTCCACTAAATATAATCTGGAGCAGTCCGCTCTTGGATCGGAGGTAGACCCTGAGTATAAACAAATAACTTTGTTTGAAATTATAATTCTCTATACAGTAGAGGTAGTAATGCAGAAGCTAGAAGTAGAACTTTGAACATTTCGAGCTAAGGCTTGTTAATTTATAAGGTGGGCTCGAGCGGTAGAGCTGAGCGAGCTTAAATCGAGGCTCGAAGCGGCGATTTAAAAAGGCTGGGCAGGCTCGGTGGGCTCGTTTTCCATATGTGAGCTGAAACTAACCTCGAGCTGAAGCCCGATCCAGGGCTATGCAAGTTTGTATTGTAATCAATCGCCAGCTGGAATCATACTTTTTAACTTTTTGTAATCAATCTGATAACAAATACATCAATTAAGGAAATAATTTTCTATGGGATTTGTTTTACCTTAGTTGATTTAGAAATTGATGCTAAAGTTGTTAAAGCCGTTTCCTTGACATTTGTTTCCCTTTTGGATTCTGCGAGAATTCCTTCTTTGAAACAAACTTGCAGGCGAAAAATTATGAAATAAATTAAAAGCAGTAGAAATTGCATAGTGAAGAAATAAGATACCTGAAATCATTGAATAAGAAACATGATTAGTTTAATCAATTATCTAAATAAGAAATCAACAAGATCTGTAGAAAGAGCTCATTAGTAACAACATAAACTATTTTGAAATATCTTGTTGCACATGGTTAAGTTAGCCACCACCCTCCACGACTGCAGATGCACATGATTAATTTCAAGGCTTCACCACTCTGTTGGAGATCGGAATGCGCCGCCCATGTCGAGCCGGTCGGCGCAAATTTTCATACTGTGGTGACGGTGGCACTCTGGCGTTACAGCATGCATTCACGGTAGTTCGGATATCGGCTCCTTGTTTCCTCATGAAACCCCCACAATCACCATGATGCCTTGCTACCCATACCACGCCTAGATCGCTAGGTTAAGTCAGCCTGATATCAAAGGGCCCCGATACCCCAGATTTGAGATTGGATCCTTGTTCATCAGGTTGAATTGATCGTATCAGTGGGTCTGTACATTTGCCCTCAATGCTACTCAAGATCGGTAAACCTTATCTAAGCTCATGGCCACCAACCTCTATAGTTTCCACATGAGCCCCAATACCCTCATATTTGTAATTGGATTCTTGTACACTAGGATGCGACCGATCGTACCGGTGGAGTCATGCAACATCCATGTCCTTGACGTCCCTTCTTGAAGGCACCTTCTTACGCTATCCACCTTTGCAGAACCTCACCAGTCGCCAACACCTTGGCTATCGTGGGTACCATTTAAAACTCTTAGGGCGGATCGGGAGATCTAGGTCTGATCCCAAGTAAATGACGTGGGATTCGCTCGAGCTCGGCCGTCTTCGTCGTCAGCGCCTCCTTAGGCTTCATGAGGATTCACGCATTTACCCGTCATATCATTTGGATCTGAAGCGAGGATCCATTACATCGATATCAAGGGACACATGACTGGAGCCTTTTCACTTTGGCAGTCGGGATCCTTTTGTGAAGACCGGATCTGGTCGGAGGCCCAGAGTGGCGGAAGCCTCGTTCAGTGACGGATGGGTCCGGCCTGGTAGGGCTTTCGTAGGGCCGGCCAGGGCCGTAGGGCCGGGGGTTATCGGGCCTAAGTGGGGCTCGAGCTCGGCTCGTTTGGCTCCTGGTGAGCCGGCCAGGCACAGACGACCGTGGGCAGAAGTGGCGGCTCGTTGCAAACCCATGCGAGGGCTTAGGCGGGTGTGAGGAGAGTAGATTGAGGACTTGGGATCACGAGTTGGTCGTGTAGACATTCAAGTAGGATCATGCATTTTGCTTGAATGTGTTTTTACTTTGGAACATTGCATTGCACTTAGGTGGTGAGTAGCCCACTTAGGGCGATTCTCCTACTGAGCTTTAGCTCACTCCGTCGTGGGACCCCCTTTTTACAGGTACAGGGAGCATGCGAGGAGACGGCTCGTCCTAGAGGCTGAGTTTAGAAGAAAAGCCGGATTGTGGCTTTGGATTTGATGATGTTACATGTATTAGAATGTTAGAATTTTAATATATGTTGTATAAGAGTGAAAAATATTTGAACTCTTGTAACTATTGGATATAGTTAGTTTATAGTTTGGATATATTGTGATAGGTATTGTATTATGGGCCCCGAGAGGCCGTTTTACTCATGTGATTGTTGATTGGACGAGGTTTATGCGGGTGATGTATTTGGGTAGAGCTCCCAGTACAAATGAGACTCGATTTTTACAAGTGGCGTCGGGTAACCCAGACATCCACTTGTATTCGCGAGGTTGGGGTGGTCAACGGACCCTCGGGTTTTGGGCGTCCTGGCAAATTATCGGAGGCTTAGGTATACGAATACCTAGGGAGCTCGGGTTTGGGTATCCATCACCACTTGGTGGTTTGATGTGGAGTATAGGTATATGGAAACCTATAGATTGAGGAATTGGGGCTTAGGCCTTAGTTGAGTGAGAGCATCACCACTAGGTGTGGTTCGATGTTCGGTTTAGGTATGAGATTACCTAGGAAAATCACGAGACAAAACTAGGACACTACGTGCACGTGTGTTGATGTGTTTTGTGTGATTTTGTGAATTATTTGGTGTTTGGTGTGTGATTGTGTGTATAACATGGTTTGTAAAGTGTTATAATGTTGTGTGCTTGGTGATTAGCACATAGATGAGTTAAATATCTTAGAAAAATATTGGAGTCTGCATTGTACAAAGCGGGACAAAGAGAATAAATGAAAATAAATTGGAAGAATTTGTTGGTTTGAAAGTGAAGAAATTTAATTTTTAAGGTTTGTGAGTGTAAAGTGAGAAAGAAAATTAAATAAAATAAATTTACTAAATTTATTTGGAACTTTGGAAAAATGAAGAAATTTTAAAGCCAAGAAAAATAAATTTTACTAAATTTATTTGATGAGTATTGAAGAAAATAATTTTCTAAGATTTTACAAGTAGTAAAATTGAAGAAAATGGAAGAGAAATAAATTTTTTATAAATTTATTTGAGTAGAAAAAAATTCAATGGCGGAAAAAGAAAATAAATTTTATAAACTTATTTGGTTATGAGGAAAATAATTTTCTATGATTTTACAAGTGGTAAAATTGAAGAAAATGGGGGAAAATAAATTTTATAAATTTATTTGAATGTCCAAAAAAAAAATAATTGATTTTAGTGATTTTTAGAGATTTTTCCAATTTAAAATAAATGAAAAAAATCATTTATAATGAAAAACGAAAAAAAATTTTGAGCAGAAAATTTTGATGGGCTACTGCCCAGATTGTATTGTGAGAAAGAAAAAAATTTTTGTATTGAATGTGTTTGCTTGCGAGGATCATGCAAGTAGGATCATGCATTTGCTTGAATGTGTTTTTACTTTGGAA
This sequence comes from Tetrastigma voinierianum, assembly GCA_016808115.1. Classification (NCBI taxonomy): domain Eukaryota; kingdom Viridiplantae; phylum Streptophyta; class Magnoliopsida; order Vitales; family Vitaceae; genus Tetrastigma; species Tetrastigma voinierianum. The sequence goes on along the minus strand of JAEQBH010007363.1, from coordinate 45,707 downwards.
CATTGCACTGCACATAGGTGGTGAGTGGCAGCTTAGGGCGATTCTCTCACCGAGGGCACTAAGGCTGCCCAGTCGTGGGACCCCTTTTGCAGTGCAGGGGGAGCATCGGAGGCTGAGCTGCGTCTGGGGTGAGTTTAGAAGAAAGGTTGTGGAGCTGGATTTGATGATGTTACATGTATTAGAATGTTAGAATTTTAATATATGTTGTATAAGAGTAAAAAATATTTGAACTCTTGTAACTATTGGATATAGTTGGATTTATAGTTTGGATATATTGTGATGAGTATTGTATTATGGGCCGTTTTTACTCATGTGATTGTTGATTGGGACAGGTTTATGCAGGTGATGTATTTGGGTGAGCTCACGTCTGAATGAGAATTTACGATTTACGAAGTGGCGTCGGGTGGCACGGCGATAAATTTGTATTGCGGGTTGTGGGTGGTCGACCAGGACCCTCGGGTTTTGGGGCGTCACGGCAGTATCGAGGCTTAGGTATGCGAGATGCCTAGGGGCTCGGGTTTGGGTATCCATCACCGCCTGGGTGGTTTGATGTGGAGTATAGGTATATGAGAGCCTATGGATTGAGGAATTGGGATAGGTTTGGTTGGGTGAGAGCATCACCACTAGGTGTGGTTCGATGTTAGGTTTTAGGTATGAGATTACACAGGAAAATCACGAGACAAAGCCCCAGGACACTACGTGCGATGTTGATGTGTTTTTGTGTGATTTTGTGAATTATTTGGTGTTTGGTGTGTGATTGTGTGTATAACATGGTTTGTAAAGTGTTATAATGTTGTGATAGCAGTGATTAGCATAGATGAGTTAAGGAAATATCTTAGAAAAATATTGGAGTGTGCGTGTACAAAGGCGGGACAAGAGAATAAATGAAAATAAATTGGAAGAATTTATTTGGTTTTTAGAAAGTGAAGAAATTTAATTTTAAGGTTTTACAGTGTAAAACTAAAGAAAATTAAATAAAATAGAACACACTAAATTTATTTGGAACTTTGGAAAATGAGAAGAAATTTTAAAGCGAAAATAAATTTTACTAAATTTTTTTGATGAGTGTGAAGAAAATAATTTTCTAAGATTTTACAAGTAGTAAAATTGAAGAAAATGGAAGAAAAGTGAATTTTAGAAATTTATTTGAGTAGAAAAAAATTTCAATGAAGAAAAGCGGAAAAAGAAAATAAATTTTATAAATTTATTTGGTTATGAGGAGAAAATAATTTTCTATGATTTTACAAGTGGTAAAATTGAAGAAAATTGGGGAAATTAAATTTTTATAAATTTATTTGAGTGTCAAAAAAATAATTGATTTTAGTGATTTTGAGATTTTTCCACTTCGAAATAAATGAAAAAAAATCATTTATAATGAAAAACGAAAAATTTGCTTTAAAATTTTGATGGCCACGCCTGCATTGTAATGCGGAGAAAGAAAAAATTTTTGTATTGCAAGGTTGAGGTTGTATCGCACTAGAGGTCGTTAGGAGAGCCGGATCAGACTGTTCAAGGGAGTTGTATCGCTGGTAATTCCATTTGTAGGAGGTCAGTCAAGGGAGTTTTGTATCACAATACAAAAAATAGTATTACGAGAATAGTGGCATTATAGACAAGGCCGCTCGCGGTTGCAAGACAAACAGAGCCAAGGACATTTGCCATTGGTCGGCGCTACAGCGACGCAGCAGCGCCGAAAGTACGCTACGGGCGCCTGAAGCGGGCGAACGCTGCTAAGCGAAGCGGCAGTGGCGCCGGGCGCGGCGACGCCGGCAAGCTAGGGCGCTGACAGCGGAGTACGCAGCTACGGGCAGTGGCGAAGGCAGGCGCTGCAGCGGCGCAGCGCGGCGCTCGCGGGCTCGGGCGCACGGCCGCTTGGGCCGTGCACTACTTATTCGATCCGTTGGTTTCTAGATTGCTCGAGTCGATTTTCGACATCGCTCGCTAACCCGCTCATGAACACCGTTTCATCACAAAATTTTCCTCAAAAAAATATTTATTAAATTTAATTAAAATCAAATAAAATCAAATAAAATTTTGATAAAATTTTCGAAAAAATAAAATTTTCAAAATAAAATTTTCAAAATAAAATTTTCTAAAATAAAATTTTGCTGAAAACAATATTTCAAATGCAAATTGGATTGCATATAATTCAGCTATGTATGATTGCCTCTAGGGTCGTGTTTATGACTTAGAGATACCGTATTTGATTTAACCATTTGGCCTGGGTCGTGATCGCACCCGTGAGTTGCGTAGAGAATTATACATGCATGGTGTAATGCGATAGAAAATGGTGAATGCTAAGGTTAGGACCGATGACCTTAGGGATTGATATCGAATTGAGGGCGAACTCAGCACTAATTAGAAATGAACCCGCCGGCCATGGTCAGGAGTCTATTAGTAATCAAAGATCCGCATTACTAGCGGGGACTCAAAGTGAGACTCAACAGATTCTTGCTGCCAGCGATTAATCGTGTAAATGGCTAGTAGAGAAGAGGACGAGAGTGGACGCTCCACGGTAATCGGGTCGTACAATCGCGTTTGATCGCCAGACCTCATCAGGCCGTAGGTATTACAAACACCGCATCGCATTGTGCCTGAGATAGCAAGTAGATAGAAGATCCTAAGAATCCCGTGGTTTAGGCGCATCATCCTCCGACATCTGGCTGTGGGGAGGAGACCCGATGGTGATGGACCATTGGTTCATGTAGAACGAGAAAGTGTTAGAGGCTACAGATTACCTCCGACGATCAGATTGGGACTATCGCGCTCTAGCTAGAGAACGAGGCCCAAATATGACGGAAATGGGCAAGGACCTCTGAGACCCGAGAGGAGCCATTGTTGTGAGTTCTCCAGGATTAGGCGGTAGAAGAGGTACGAGTATAGTCGAGGTTGCGAAGTTAGAGATCTCGGGACTCTACTCACAAATGACCCGAGAATTATGGACATGTCAGAAGTTCGAGGTCATCCCGATGATGGATCACCGAGCAGCTTATGTGATCGCACGATTTGAGCGCAGAGGTTACCGCCATACAGCACGTGCTCTCAAAGTGGTATTTCAGGGGACAAGCATGACATTTTGCCCTATACAAAGATATACGAGTCCGTGTCGTGATTAACTGTTGGCTCTCGCGAGCCTTACTCTAAAGAGGACGAGGAGAGATCGTACTTGGATCTACCTCGAGTGGTTCATATCATGTGGATGTTTTTCCAAATTAGCTACCTAGACTACCTCCACGCAGGGTAGTAGACCCTGTGATCAGTTACACCCCCGCACTTCACTCCATCTCCATGACTCCGCGATAGATTACACCGGCCGACTCTCAGCAGAACCTCGTAGTCCAACCCATGGGAGCCACCGAACAAGGGGTCTGGCGAGACCGAGCACTCCCACCACGGGCGCTCGGCCTCTAATTACGGGCCAGTTATGGGCAAGACCTTCGACAGGTATCAAGGCAGATGTTTCTGAACAGTGGTTATCGATCAAGAATCTACATCACACAATGAGGATTGATGGGATTTGTTCGACTGAGAGGAGCGCCAGCCCGCTTCAAGATAGACCTTCGTGACTCGGTTACCATCACGAGGGTTAGTGGAGACATATATCCCCAAGACGGCGTTTAACGCTACATGTGGGCACTTGGAGTTTACTATGATGCCCTTTCGACGACACGCGTTAGCAACATCTACGGATCTCATGGCGTAGATGTTCCAACCCTATCTAGATTCGGGCCTTGTCGTGGTCTTCGTGGATGACATTTTGATCTACTCCGCCGTGAGTGGGAGCATGAGTATCACTGAGGATTGTGTTACGCATCAGAGACCATCACGACACTAAGTTCGCAGAAGTCACGCGAAGTTTTAGCCATCGAGGGGAGATTTTCGACACGTGGTGTCGCACCGTGATGCTAGTCGACCCAGAGAAGGCCGAGGCATATCGGGAGAGCCCGAATGTCAATTCGAGATACGTAGTTTCTCGATCGCTGGGAATTACGAGAGACACGAGAACGGGCCAAGTCAGCCCATTCAGACGTGATCACGGGACTTCGCCTACGGACGGACTCCATGGTCGACTACCGACCATGAGGGAGAATCGCAGATACTGGAACACTCCTGATACGGGTGTTGGTAGAAAGAGGGAGGATCACCTTCTCCCCAGTCTCGTGAAAGAGGCGTAAGATCGCTTTCACACTGGGCTGCGACTAGGCCGATTGAAAGTATGAGTGATCGATCGTTCCGAGACGGATCCCAAGACTTGTGATCGCAGCCCCGCGAATAGACAAGAGAGTATATGCTGGGCCATCCCTCCACACCCTAAGAAGGGTTGTGAGGAACTAGTTTCGGGGCCGTGGTGTTATACAAGCACTTCCAGCCATCACGTATAGGCCGTAGGGGCCGTAGCTGGTCGAAGTCGTGATTATTATCGCGAGTCGATGCCCATCGAGTCACGGGCATCAGACCTAAGCCGGTTGTCATGGCTCGAAGCCACCGCATTAGACGGAAGCTAGATGCGCCTTGCAGGCTCAAGCATGATGTTCTCCCCTAGGGTGTAAAGAGAGTCGACCCGATAGCCCGGGATTACGAGCGAGACTCAGATTCGCTCATGGCAACGGAGTGGTCATTAACATAGCATCATGCCGCGCGCTCATGCGCACTGACATCGCGTCGAGCCTGCAGGTGCACTAGATAGTCATTCACCACTCTTGGTGAGGCAGGGTGAGTTTGTCTTTAGACTACGTCCAATGAAAACTCATAATAACGGGGAAACAAAGCAGGCTCGAAGTGTGTCAAGAGTTATAAAATTTGATGGAAACACACTGACATGAAGCATCACGCCAGCCGAGAGCTTCGTTGATAGAGCCGGGTGACTGAGGTTCGATACCCCTTCGAAACTGTATCAAGTGTTGTCAGCCGACAAGGGCCCTGATATGGATGTCATTCATGACATGGACCAGTCGACGGTCCATTTATTGGTCAAAGGATAGGTTTGACCTCGAAGGTCACGCCTACACACCAAGTAAGGGCTGTGTAGTGGTTACACGCCAGTGGATTATATACATGTGTTAGAGGACACGCTATTACTCTCCCGGGTCATAAGGGCAGAGGATTAATCGTCTAAGGAATTCGCCTACAACACACAGTTATCGTGCGAGTGCATACGAACGGCACCATATGAGGCATTGTGTATGAGAGCCATGTAGATCATCATTATTGACCGAGGCGTGGAGAGAGCTCCATCACCGGGTCCCGACCGATTGTGAGACACCTCCGAGGTGAGTTTGATACGACAATACTTTTCTCACGTCGCAGCCAGAAGAGCTATGATGATGTGCGACGACCCTTAGAGTCTCGGCGTTTCAGCATCGCGCTTCTCAAGGTGACGCCCTAAGAGAGAAGATCAGCTTCGATAAGCGCTGAAGCTTATCGCCGAGTGTATTGGCCTGAGATACCGAGAGATATGCACCGCCAAGGCATCGATTAGCACATTACCGCCAAAGACATTTCAGGTGTCCACGAGGTGTTTCACGCCTCCATGCTCCGAATATATTCCGTGATCCAAATACGTGGGTGGATCAGTATCAAATGTAGGTCGACACTGATAACTTTCTGGCAGGACCGCGTGCATTGTTGATAATGCGGGATCGTGCCTTACATCAAGACCGTGAGGCTAAGAGAGTGCTATGGTCAGACTGCGGATGAGGAGTTAATCGGGAGCGCCGGCGACACGACATGCACACCATCCCTTCGCGAGGATAAAGGTACGTAATCAGTCGCTTAAATTTAAACGCATCGCTTACATGCATGGTAGAGTATGCCGCAGATATGCATGTGCATGATTGTGATTGTCCCGACTCGGGACGTAAATTCCTTTAAGGAGGAGAGAATAAGACCCGAGAAATTCTAATTTTCTGGAATAAGGGCAAAATCGCACTTTGATTACAAATTGTATTTCTGCTAAAAACTGCAATTAATTCTAGATCTCGATTTATTTAAACGGATTATACCGCTGGAATGGGCCTCGCGAAATCTGGCTCACACGTAAAATTTCAGACTTTTCTCGGTATTAACCCACTGACATCGCCAAGATCGCTAAGCCAAAGCGTCAGAAAACGATTTTCACGCGACGAAAGTCACATATAATATGTACTCATGTACCATAAGTGGTATGAGTAGAGAAATGAGGAAATTGACACGTAGACATAATGAATATCAATCTCAATAGTATATACAGCCATTTTGGACTCACTTTAAGTTACTAAATGACAAACAGTGACAATTCCTTCTTCCTTCCATTAAGCCAAAACAAAAACGTGGGGTCAAGATTTGGAGATGCAGCTATTTTGATTTTTGAGAGAGAACCTCTTTAGAGAGAGAAACTTCTCGAATACACAAAGATCCAACCGTCGCCTTCGGCGGTAATAAAAACGCTTGTACCTGAAACAGCTACGCGTGACTCGATCGTTGAAGCTACAAACTCCAAGAGCAGTGATTTCTCCCTATTTGAGTTTTATTCCTATTTTGGGCTGCTTTTGTCGATGCTTCATTGAATTTAGGCCTCGGCGACAAGTTGACGGCCCCAAAACTTGGGACCGAATTGACAAAATTTTTGAAAGAAAAATGGAGCATCCCGTGACTGCCCACTACCGATTCGGGGTTCAAAATTATGCATTTGTGTGTTAAATCATGCTTTGATCAAATTGGGCTCTGAATACCATGAATGTCTGTTATTACGAACCGATGATTTATTTGAGTGTTGGAAACCGTAAACCCAGTTTTACCGTCTTAGGAATAAAGGGATTACCTAAAAAATGCATTTTCGTAAAATGTGCTGCTTGGGTTGAAGTAATTCAATCGAATTGCTAGTGTTTGAACACATCCCAAGTGAGCTAATTTTGATGTTGAAATGTATAATTACATAACATGATTGTGTGATTTAATTATGCGAGTATATTCATGTTTATATATTTCAGATGTGATTGGGATCAGACGTAAATTCTATGATACATGCATTCCATATTAACAGCATCTCTGCATCATAGGAGTTAGCATGAGACGAGCATAGAGAAAATGGTTCAAGTGGTTGTCTAAAAAATATTAAAATGATCTGAGGGTAACCCATACTTAAAATATCAATCAGTTTAGACACCAATTGATATATATCTGAGGGTAGTCCATATAAAACATTTCAACGACCTGAGACGCCCAATTGATATATCTCGAGGGTAGTCCACTAAATATAATCTCGAGACAATCCACTACTGGATCGTATAGACTACAAATATAAACAAATAACTTTGTTTGAAACTATAATTCTCATACAAGGCTTAAAGTAGTGAAGAGGGAAGTATGAATTCTGGATCTCGAGTTTGGTCATGTAGACATTCACAGGATTACGCATTTGCTCGAATGTGTGTCATTGGAACATTGTACGCACTTAGGTGGTGAGAGCCCACTTGGGGTGGCGATTCTATCGAGCCTTAGCTCGCCCGTCGTGGAATTTGGCTTCCGGTGGGGCATGCGGGGGACGGCTCGTCTAGGGTGAGTTTGAAGAAAAGAAAGCCCGGATTGGCTTTGGATTTGATGATATTACATGTATTAGAATGTTAAATTTTAATATATGTTGTATAAGAAGTGAAAAATATTTGAGCTACTTTATGCTTATTAGATATAGTTGGTTTATAGTTTGGATATATTGTGATGAGTATTGTATTATGGGCCCCGAGACGTTTTACTCATGTGATTGTTGATTAGGACGGGTTTATGCGGGTGATGTATTTGGGTAGAGCTCCGTACAAAGGAGACTACACTTGATTTTGAAGTGGCGTCGGGTAACCGACATCCACTTGCTATATTCCATGAGTTGGCGGAATTGGTCAGCCCAGTTTTGAGGTTTTGGAGTCACACCATTGAAGTAAGGTACATTTTAGGAGTGACCTTGAATCGAAACCTTAATTAACGTTTAAACATATTTTTCTAATTAAAATGGGAGTAATTGGCAAAATTTTAGGAGTGAAGGAGAATGTTTTAAAGGTTTTACAAAGTGTATACCAAAATATACACTATTGAGTTTTATATTTCAATTCTAATTAATTATTCATAAAAACATTTCCGACAGTGCTTTAATTTATAGAAGTACCTTTCATTTCTTCTATCAAATAAACAAATATGGTAAACTAGCTAACCTTCACTTTATTTATTTAAAATTTTTATTTGAAAAATTAAAAAAGGAAATGAAAAATATTTAGATTTAAAAAGTTATTGTTATACATTCAGGGCATGTACAGCTGTTAGTTGTAAATACTGAGCAAATTGTGGAGATGCTGAATTTAGAAAAAAACCAAAACCTTGGCAACATTGGTATAAATCTGAACATAATTTATGGATATATTTAATCGACAGGCAAAATATCATGGCCTGTACCATTTATATCAATAGGAATAACAAGGATCCTCTTCATGTTTTATTTTTTTCCACACGGTTCACTCACTTTTATTTTCTTCCACTATATATAGAGAGAGAGAGAACTGTTGCTATCATTTAGCATTGTTGCATGTTATGGTCATAATAATTGCAAGGACCGATACTATTTAGAATGACCAAAACTTTATTAATCATAATTAGTAATAAACTATTACACTCAAAATTGAATATATTCTTCAAATATTATATATCAATGAATAATAGTAATTTGTATGGAGTGAAGGCCTGGTTAAGTGATAAAAGGGGGTTAGAAGGATATTCTAGACTCGAGTCCTTATAAGAATAAAATACTATTACAAGGTATTGCAAAGTAAATAGATATAAAGACAGGGTTGAGTTATAAAAACTTCGTTACTGCATTATGAGAGCGAGTTTCTGTAGATTAGATGGTGATTTTATTTCTTAAGATCTGTGTTTTTTCAAACAAAATTTTAATCTACACAGATCTCAATAAATAAAATGAAAACGAGTTTTACACCGTTAGATGCGATTTTATTTCTTAAGATCTATGTTATCTCAAACAAAATTTTAATCTATATAGATCTCAAGAAATAAAATCATCATCTAATGATGTAAAAATTGTTTTCAAAACGAGCTTTTTATAACCGAACGCATAAAAAAATAGCAATTTGTTCAATTGAATCATTTTGAGCTAGGTAATAGAATTATTTTAAATAAATAATAGGAGTCACATAGAGATGGAGAAAGATTGAAGATATGGCATCTTGGGAGGAGAGCAACCTGATGCATGGCCTTTTAGGTAATAACATCACGGGATTGAGAGCGATTCGTAGATGAGGTAGAAAGTGGAAAGAATGGGTTTGTGGTAGTCGTTGAAGGAGGTGAATGCGTTTGTCCGATGAGTATGGCTAGAATCGTTCATTTTATGTACGAGCCCCCACACTACGAGGGTCAATGGATTCCACGACTGGTCACACACTATATCCAAAACCTAGCTCATAAATATCCCTATTGGAACAAAAGCAATGGCGTCGACCATTTCTTGCTTTCTTGTCATGATTGGGTGGGTACTTACATTTCCTCCTCCCTTTCCATTTTTTTTTTAATTTTATTATATTTGAATGACCTGCATTTTGTCAGATCCTACCCGAAAACTTTCCTCCAACCACATATCCCTATTCGTAGTGCGTGGATCGATTTTGAAAACATTTTTATGTTCTAAAAAAATGAAAACGTGAAAACAATTTACCTTCTCATTGTTTTTTGTTAACAGTTTTTAGACACCAAATAGTTTGGGTAATGTATTTTAGATTTTATAATTTTATTTATTTTTTTATCAATATGATATTCCAATTTTCATGTAGAAAAATTGTGAATGGTTGAAATGGCAGGCTCCAGATGTTTCATCTCTAAACCCTGATCTTTACAAACATTTCATCCAAGCCATGTGCAACACCAACACCTCCGAAAGGTTCCAACCCATAAGAGACATCTCCATTCCAGAAATCAACATACCCCTCGGCAAGCTCGGTCCCCCCCACCTTGACCAGCCCCCTAACAAGCGCCCCATCCTCGCGTTCTTCGTCGGCGGCGCCCATGGCTACATTTGAAGTGTTCTATTCAACTACTGGAAAGAGAAAGACGCTGAAATCCAAGTTTTCGAGCGCCTCCCCCGTAATTGAAACTACACTAAATTAATGGGTGAGACAGCAGTTTTTGCTCTGTCCGCAGCGGGCAGCCGTTGCCAGTCCCAGAATCGTGGAAGCTTATCGCTGTCGGTTGTGTGCCCATGATAATCGGCGATCACTACCCTTATCGTTCAACGATGTTCTTGATTGAGCAAAGCCATTAATTATTACTTTGATAAGATACCGGAAATCAAGAAGATAGCTGGAAAGCGATTCCGATCGAGACGTATTTTGAGGATGGTGAAAAAGGGTGAAGTAAGTGCAGAGGCATTTTGTGATAAACCGGCCAGCGAAACCTACAATGCGCTCTATATGATTCTTCCTTCGCTGTGTTGAGACGCATTAATGTTAGGTTGCCGTCTTGATATCGTTTTTTTTTGGTCTTCAATTTGTTGCAGGGTGCTTTGTTGGGTTGTGGAATGGCTTTAATTGAATTGTGAATTTTTATTTTATAATTTGAGAATAATTTGTTTATAGGAATTATAATTAATTTGGAGATGTTATTCGTTGAATTAAAGCTTGTTAATAGTTAGTTGTTGAAATTTTGTGTACTTCGTTCATGTATGAATGTTTTATATTTTAAATCTTATTATTCTCATGTAATCTTTAAAATTGTAGCTCCTTATTAATACTCAGTCAAACCATAAGGACTAAAGCAAGGTAATGTTGCAATCACTTTTAAATTAAACAAAGTAAAATATTTTCATTCTTACAAATTAATTTCTACTATTTATAAAATAGGAGTTCTTACAAAAGTAAAGAATAGGATTTATATCTATCTTCTTTTTTATTTTTTGTGGATTGATAGAGTCATTTATTCTCTTTATAAACTAACAGTGCCATCCAACTCAGCATTATCATCTAATTGCTTATTAATAATTTTTGCACATGCTTGATCATTCCTTAGTTTTTATGTCTTGATTGGGTATGTGCCAATACATTTGCAAATTTGAATTAATCAGAAGATTGTTGCATTGAATATCAAGGGTAGAGTTCCCCACTAATCCCATGGGTTGAAGGGTGGCACTTCGAAGTACATCCTTTCTTTTATTATTATTAGATGATGAAGGTTGCTTATGTTATATATAATCATCATAGCGCTGAATTTTGTTAGAAATAATGAAAAAAACAAATTTATAATTACATACACAATCTTGGCATCTTTTTATGAAACTGAAGTTAACGATCGAATAAATCTTCCATGATGACAACCTCCACCTCGGGAAGGTTTGAAGCCTCATTTCCAGAAGTCGACCAACCCCCTAACGAACGTCTGGTCCTCCCCTTCTTCCCTGGTGCAATCCAAATGGCCTACATATCCGAAAAAGTCTTATTCAAGTATGGGAAAGGCAAAGATGAGAGAACCCAAGCCTAAGACCACCTTAATTATATAGTGTATACGACCACCTAAGATTATCTTATTCAAGTTTTGGAAAGGCAAAATGCACCCGAATCCGATTGGTTGTGTGCTGCTGTGCCTCATCTCTCATATTAGTATCTACCGCCTTCCACGGAAAGTACCCAAATTTTGTTTATGCATCTTTCTTGGCCCGATTCATTCCCAATGGGAGTTACTTGGAAGTTTGGAACTACAAGTTCCCGGTTCCTATTTTTAATTCTTACATTTGATCTTATATTTAAAAAAATTTATAAACTATTTAATATATTTTTCCCAATTAATTGTTTATAAATAATTGTTGGATATTTATATATTAAGGTTCTATGATTTTTTTTTCTAATTAATTCTTGTTTATGGAGTGTGTATTATCTTTTACATTATTATTTAATAACAAACTACAAAAAAAATTCAAGATTTACCCAAGCCACATTTTCTCTAAACTTGTTCTCTTTTAGCCACTTTTCATTGAGTAAGGAGGGGTTATTTTTTGTCCATTATTGACAAATCACCCCTCTACACTCATTTCTATCATTTTCTTTCTCAATAAAATTTTTATTCCACACATCTAGATTTTAACTTATTTTTTCATGATTTCGTCGTGGTCTTGTGTCGTCTTATTGCATTGATTTGTATTTCATCGTCTTCTTGTGGCATTTGTTTGTGTGTGGGCGATTTAAACAGGCAAAACACATTCAATCAAACAAGGATAACAAATTAAATCATGGTCGTCGATATGTTTCAAAACTAGAGTCATAGGTATTCTAATTACTATAGTAATAAATGTGTAGCCTTTGAGTCGATTTATTATGTCATTAACCTTCGATACTGTACAACTTTATATATTTTTTAGCAAATTTGATTATGTATTTCTATCTATGTATTGTTAGTTTGAATAATAAAATTATTTTCCTTTTAGTAAAAACTAAAAAAAACTCAAAACATATTTTTTAAATATATATGGGTAGAACACTCAACGTTTCAAAAATGCTAGGCATAAGGAAATAAGGGGTTGAAGTTCGAGTTCTAGTGAGACCGAACGGTTTACTATACATTGTAACTAAAGTGTTTAGCTCCAAAACAAAGGGTAATATCGAAGTTATGGGTCAAAATAGACTTCTTTTTAAACATATATTACTTTTAACTTTCCCTACAAACTTATACACCTAACTCCCTCATACCTAAATGCCACGTATGAGAGGGAGAGGTTATGACCAATAAATCATTGGTAAACCGTGAAGCTGATAATTACTGCTTTCATTTTTTGTACTAAAACCAATATATATTACTTTTAACTTTCTGTACAAACTTATGTCAAATCTAACCCTCTCATGCTGCCTAAAATGCCATGTAGAGAGAGAGAGAGTATGATGAAAAAAACGTTGGTAAAATCGTTGTTGGCAATTACGGATTAATTTTTGTAATAAAACTATAGTTGGCAATTACGGTTTCATTTTTATACTAAAACCGTAGTTGACAATTATGCTTGAAAATTTGTTCTAAAGTCGTAGTTGGCAATTACAATTTCATTTTTGTACTAAAGCCTTAGTTGGGAACTAGAGTTTCATTTTTTTTACTAAAGTCATAGTTGTCAACTATGATTTCAGTTTTCACACTTAATTTTTTTATTTATTGAAAATGTAATATAAATTAACTAAAAAATTATAATAAAAATAAATACTTGAATAATAAAAAAATTCATTTTAAGGATTTAATATTACTAATAAATGTTTCAAAAAATAATACTTCAATAAAATGATTTTTATCAATAAATTAAGAAATTTAAGATTATAAAATTATATGACTAATTTCATCAAAATTAGTTAATAAAATTAATTAGAAAATTTTGAATGTAATGTTTCAAAAGCAAGCCAAATTAATTCCATTACAAATTATTAGTTAACATTACATTTTGTAGTGAAAAATTTCTAATTAATTTCATTAACTAATTTTGAGGAAATTACACCATATACTTTTATTATTTTAAATTTCTTTAATTTATTGATAAATTTATTTTTATTGAAGTAATTTTAAATCCTTAAAATATAATTTTATTATTATTTAAGTTTTTTTCTTGACAGAATATTTATTTAAGTATTTATTTTTATTGTTATAACAATTTGTCATTTAATGAGTATTACATTTTCAATAAAAAAAAAATTTAAGTGTGAAACTGAATTAATTTCATTAAAAATGGAATTAACTAAAACAAAATTCACTACAAAATGTAATGTTTGTTAATTAGACTTAGCTTTTGAAACGCTATAATTTGTAGTGAAATTTTTTAATTAATTTCATTAAAAAAATTGTGACTTAGTATAAAAATAAAACGGTAGTTGGCAACTATGACTTTAGTATAAAAAATGAAACTGTAAGTGACAATTCCAATTTTAGTATAAAAAATGAAACCGTAATTCTTAACTATAATTTTAATACAAAAAATAAAACCATAATTATCAACTACGAATTTAATATAAAAATAAAACCCACTACGGTTTGAGCAACAATTTTTTTTGTCATACTTTCCCCCTCTAGTACATAGGACTCTAGGTTAGATTTAACATGAGTTTTAGAAAAGGCCAAAAGTAAAAGTAATATAGGTTTCAAAAGCAAACCTATTTTAACCTATAACTCGTAAAATCGTCCATTTATCCCTTTTCATCTCATTTCTATTATTATAAAAAAACTATAATAAATACAAATAATCATTTCAATCTTAAACTCCTTTCCCTCATTTAAACAGAATTGGAATATATTTTTTCCATTTTTGTATTTCAAATAATATCTTTTAATGCCACTTCTCCAAAAGGATGTTGCTTCTTTTTTTCTTTTTTTTTTTGCTAAGTTGGGAAAAGGGGAAAGATATTTCCATTATATTTTTTTTGCTAAGTTGGGAAAAGGGGAAAGATATTTCCATTATAATGTTGTTGGTATTTAGTATTCACATGGTATTATTAAATTTGACAGCTTTCTCCAACACAAGCAAGGGTTCCATGTTCCACAGTATAGAATTTAGCTTGCGGACTGCCTATAATACCCAACACTTCATGCCTGAAAAACAGACAAAATTTTTTTTAAAGCTCCTCCATTGATTCTTGTGTCTCTCAGTGACGAAAACAAAGAGAGAGAAAGAGACACTTGGAGAAGTCATGGCGACATTGAATCCCACGCGTGACGTAGTATTTCCAGTTCTCCTCTTTCTTCTTCTTTCTTCTTCTTCTTGCCTTCTTCTATTTATCACCCAGAAATCAAAACTTTCCTCTCACCTCCGATTCCCCTTTCTCTACGTCGCCTAGCGATTTACAATAACTCATCAGACGGTTCAAACCCAACGCACCACGCCATTGCCCTCTTCCTCGTTAGATGAAAACTTGTCAACGCATGGGTGGGTTCCCTCAAACTCCACTGGCGGAGCCTCTTCAACATCTACGAGTGACGATGGAAATGTTAGTAAAGTGCGGGCGATTTCAACGGCTTTTGAAGATTCATCGGCCATTTATGTTCTTGTTTCGACTGATTGAATTTTATTATTGTGTTGTGGATTCATTTTTAGGAGATTTTAAAGATGAGTCATGAGAAGCAAATCGAAAAGGGCTTGGCGAGGGTGCGAGCGGCAATCAAAGAAGTGATTCGGTCGAGGAATTACATTTCGGGAAAGGAAGAAACTTTCATTCTGAGAGGAGATGTTTACAGAAATCCTTACGCTTTTCATCATAGTGTCCCAGACTAATTTTATTTTATTTTTTCTAATATTAATTATTTAATTTGGAAAACATTTTTCCTATAATTCCTTTTCATGTTTATAAAATAATCATGAATCTTTTGCATAGGAATTATAAAATATTTCTTCTTTGGTGACGAATTAATCTTTTGGTGATAATCCCAATACCTCACAACAAATTTTACGAAAAAGTAGGAAGAAAAATAAAAAAAAATTTTAAAATATAGTTAAAAAGAAAAGGAGGGTTTGTCATTCTTCTAAAAGGCATCCCTAGATTAACTCATAAATATTGGGAAGGACAACAAACTCTAAAAATTAAAATATTAAGGCTAAATTTGATTATTTTTCTGTACTTTTCTTATTATCATTCATTTTTAAGATTTATAAATAGTTTTATTCTTTCTTTTTGAATACACTTTCGTTTATCCCACCCGCACTCCAACCTAGAATCTTCTTTTTATGTCTTATGTTTGTTAACGGTAACTAATACTTTTCATTGTAAATATGATAAGAAAATTAAATTTGTTGTTGGTATATGAATGCTAGTTTATTTAAAAAATAAGTGAATAAGATGGAGAAGAAGGTCCAAATTATACAACAATCTGATATTTGTTCAAAATTTTAATTAACTTTCATAATTTGCATCTTAATTATAAAATATTCTATATTTACTTTGTAGGATATGATTTAATTAACCTAGATCACCGTGTTAGAATACAAAACATAATTTTAATGGAGAGAATATGAATATTATGTAATTCGATTGAATCCATAATGTCTTCTCGATGCTGGAATCGATGAAGACCTCGCAAACGACTCAAGATCTCAAGATCTTCTCCAATGGCCTTGATGACACCGGGCTTAATGAGAATGCCTCTCACTTGGTTAGAGAAAATCTCGTAATCGAATGAGAATGATAATACGTATCCTGGTGGCTCGGGAGGACTAGCCTTCTTATATTGAGTTCCCGACCACGGCCCCTTCATTACTGCCTGGCCATACCACCACACACTTGCCAAACCCATATGGTTTATTAAGAACTTAATAATTCCCACACTAATTAGACCGAATAATCCAAAGACAAATCCAATTAATAAAGCCCACTTTATGAAAATTCAACATTCTCCCCACTTCGCGATATTAATTGAAACAAAATCAGAACCACCTTTATATTGGTCTAGAGATTATTCTTAATAGTCAATCCGATCCCATAAAGTCTCGAACACTGAATCATGGTGGTAATTGCATGTACTCACGCAAGCCCTTCCATGGTCACGAGTGCTTTCAACTTTACTGATATGGATTCAATATAGAGGTGTGTTTGTACCTACAATACCCTCATAATGAGTGATACCATGTGTTATCCATTTTGTTAGTCCAAATTCTCTCTCCTTAAGTGTCACAAAACCTATAGTGTGTCACCGTGAGAATATCCATCATGGTTCCAACGACTGGTATATGTGTTACCTTACGTAACTTTACTTTATGTAACAAAACATGTCATATACTAATGCCAAGAATGCCTCGTAGCCTCGTATTAAGGTTTACACAATGCCTTGGTTTTCAACAATTATATGTGTGCAATTAACTCCTCGATAAACTACATTCACAAATACCTTATTGAATGTAAAAGAGTTGATACAAATTCAATTATTACCAAAAATGTAATGAAATCGATTCATCCTTCATAAGAGCAATATAAACCCAATAGCTCCCACTCAATTTACGATCCCATGATACCCTAAGCCCATGTTAATGACATGTCGGACAAATACACAAGGGCTTAAGGTTCCTTTTAGTTAGCTGATCCGCAATCATATCATCCGCTGATATGTGCTCCATCGCAACGCCACCGCTTTCTAACTTTTCCTTTATGGTCATATACTGACTTCCGTCGCTTAGACCCTTGAGCCTCCGGTTGTTGTTAATAAACAACACTGCAGAGTTATTGTCACAAATACACCAGGCGGGCCTATCCACAAAATCAAACACCTGCTAACTCCACGAGGTTTCGAGCCAAATCGCTTAAGTAGTCACGAAAAGCATGCTACAAACTCCGCTCGCATGGTAGAGGATGCAATTGATTTTGTTTCACTTTCCATGATACGCACCCGCTAACTTAAAGATATAAATCCGGGGCTGTCGACTTCTTTCATCCCGACACCAAGAAGTCCTAATCCGAATACCCAACTAGTCGTAGGTCCCAACATGCTTCGTAAATCAACATATAGTCTGGTCCCTCTTAAGTACCTCATAACCTTCTTGGCAAAGAACCCAATGATCATGTCCCGGGTTTGACCGATATCCGCCTAGAAGTCCCGGTTGCAAACGCAATATCCGGTCTAGCATACTTGAGCATACATAATACCCCAAGTGCACTAGCATAAGGTACATTCTTCATTCGGGGCTTTCTATATCCTAACGGCGACATCGCTGATAGACTCAACTTATCACCTTTACGCATGTGAGCAATTCCCCGGGTTTACATAGTTGCATGTTGAATCTTTCTAAAATACGATCAACATATGCCCGAGATAAACCTTAATAGTCTCGCTAGGAACGATTCCTCGTGGAATCTCAATGCCTAGGACAAAAGACGCCTCACCAAGGTCCTTCATATCGTGTTCTTCGACAACATCCGGCTTTGTCTCACGCAGCAAAACCGCGTCAATGCTGCGCTGCGATATCATCCACAGAGTACAGGAAAATGAATTTCCTCCCACCCGACCTTTGCAAGATATACATACATTGGATCTACTTGCTCAACAAACCATATGAAGCAACAACACTATGAAACTTTAAGTACCATTGTCTAGAAGTCATTGAGACCATAAATAACAGACTTTTCATCATACAAGGCGCATTCCGAATCATTTGCCACAAACCTTCGGTTGTGACCATATAGACTTCTTCATTAAGGTCTCCATTGAGAAAGTGGGCTTTTAACATCCATCCGGTAACTCCATATCAAAATGAGCAACTAATGCCATGATCACTCCGAAAAGAATCTTTAGAAGAGACCTGAGAAAAGGTTGCTTCATAGTCTACTCCTTCTTCTTTGGAGGAAACCTTTGGCTACCAAATTCGGCTTTAAACTTCTCACCTTCCTTTATGGTCCTTTTTAGTCTTATACACCCATTCAAGGTACCAACTGGTTCATTACGACCTTCTGTGTAATTCAATAAGTTCCCAAACTCCATTATGCCTCATGGATCAATTTCATCTCTCATCGCATCTAACTACGCCTGAATGAGACAAGAAACGCCTTCCTCAAGGTTGGCTGGATCGCCGCTTAACCGATATCGTAGTCTTGCTCTCCCATGTACTAAATACCGGTAGCCGATCGCTTCTCCCAGCGGATCACTTCATCGGAGTAGTAATCGCTACATTCTCGCACTGAGAGCCTGGCGAACATCATTGGGGAGTCGCTCCCAACAATGTGATCCCTAGTCTCAACAGTTTAACATGGTGTGTGGAAGTCACAATTATCTCAGATGGGAGATACGTGTGATACCACATTACCCAATCGCACTGTCATCCTCAATACCAGGAGCGCTACTTCTCTTCTACCACATCAAACTCCAAAACTTAAATTGCCCGTGATTCCACAATTTTGTGCCTCCATTGGGATTATAGAACCTATATCCTTCGAATGTTCCGGTAAGATACATAGTAACATCGGTGGTTCCGGGAGTCCACCTTACTTAATGTTGGGATTATATAACTCTACTTTTGCAGACATCCTCAAACCTTAAGATGGAAAGCTGGGCTAGGCTACGCCACCATAACCTCAAAAAGGAGTCAATGGAATGTTTTTGTAGGTACACGACCGTAATGTACAAAGTCAAGTTTTCAAAGCTTTCACCCCATAGAAAACCGGTAATTTATCCATCAATCATACTCTTACCATTTCCATAAGAGTACGATTGCGCCTTCGGCTTTTACTCCATTGCCTGTGTGACTCCCAGCATAGTAAATTGTGCCACTATTCCGTAGTCCTCTAAGTATTTGCTTAATGGCCCTTGTCAGTCTGAAGATCGCCATGTTTGCCATAATACTCTCCCACCTTCGACGATCTAACAACCTTATGACTTTTCTCCCAATTGTTTCTCGACTTCATCCAAAAATCTCGAACTTGTCAAGAGACTCGCACTTTTCTTTAATCAGTACAAATAACCATATCGAGAATAGTCATCAATAAATGTGATGAAATAAAAAATTCTTAATAAGGTTGCTAAGATAGGTGTCCACTTATATCGGTGAATGACTTCCAACAAGTCGTAACTACAGATCGCAGCTTTTCTTTTCTTATCTTGGTCATTTTACCTCTACAATGTTTCACGCATATCTCTGGTTTTCATTTTATATGCAGATGTTAGTCTTTATCAGTTTTCTACTATCTCAGAGATATGGCTAAGTCAGTTATGCCATAATGCATAAGACTAGGGGTGTCAAACGTGTTGGGTCAGTTAAACTAAGCACGTTAAACGGTGACGTGAAAAACATGTAAACCCAACACGACCCGCTATTAAACGTGGCAAACGTTGGATTCGCATCACCCGAACCCGCTTAGGTCTCACCCAAACCCGATTAATCAGCGGTTAATCGTGTCGTTAATCGTGGTCGCTGAATTTTGACAAAGTTTGGTCGCGATCATCGTAAAACTACTGGGGGAAACAAGTGTTAACCCGTAAACTGTTATAAACGGGTTAGCATGTCTCACCCGAACACGACCTCGCGACAAACGCGGCAAACGGAGCGACCCGCTTATCACCCGAACCCGTTTAGGTCTCACCCAAACCCGCGACCGCCGGCCAATCGGCTTCGCACCGGTCGTGCTGAATTCGAGCGACCCACATAAGACTCTTCCTTAGGTAGTGGTCTCTAGAAACAACCTTTCTCGCCGTATAAGCGACGATATGTCATTGTGAGACAAACTTAATCTCGTATAACTGCTGGACATATGACAAGACCCAACCTTATTTGAATTAAGAAATATTGAAATAACATTACTTTTAATTTCAAAAGAGTAATCATATGAACTAAACATGATACTTAAACTAAATTCGCCTAAAGGAAGGTACATAAAATGTGTCTTTCAACATCAATTTAAAAACTGTGACCCAAAAACGGATTACATCTCCCACGGTAACATGACATCGCCTCTCGTTGTTTCACAGCCGGCCTTTGATTCATCCTCGTTTCGCTTCCTCCGCTATGAATCAGATGGTAAATGCAACATGATTAGTTGCTCCACTATCGAGCCACCAAGAACTGGATGGTGCTTCAGATAGGTTGGATTCACAAACAAGTGTTAAAGAATCATTACCTATAAGCCCACGTTTGGACATCCAAGCTTTAAATTTCGCACAGTCCTTCTTCATGTGACCTTTCTTCTTACAAAAGAAGCAGCGATCACCATCCTTTTTCAAGAATGTCTTCTTTAGACCCATATTGTCAGATTGACCTATGAAGCTCGAGCACCTTTATGAGTTCGACTTCTTTGAACTTCTTATTTTCCTTTATGGGGACTAGCAAGATATAAGGCCACATGCTCTTTCTCCTTCCTCGCTCTTCTACCACCACCCTTGCTATTAAGTCATTAATCGACCAAGTCTCATCTGGGAATTGTAGTCATCTCTTATAATCCCAAAATCAAAGCGGAAGGGTGTTTAGGCTTGATGCACAATGCAAGATCCGGAATGGTAACATTGACGAGTTTGAGCTTCGTCTTTAGGTCTACCATCCTCAGACATAATCTTTGAACCCTGAAATTGCACCATCATACTTCATGTCAAGAGCCTTTTCGTTGAAGAGTTCCAACCTCACATTATTTAAACTCGATTTCTGTACTCTATGGTCGCCATCATCATTTCAAGAAGATACTAATCGGGTAAACCACTTTTCAAGTGTTCTTGTATGGATTTCTTCATCATTAATAAGCAAATCCTATCAAGCTCCTCTCCCAGTAGCATACCGTTTTCTCTCGCCTTCAATACTAGAGGTTGTGATATCTCGCCGCCTATCCATTGTAAGCGCCATGTGAACATCCGCCTCCATTCCAAATAGAGTCCTCTTCCATTTCTCAAATTCAATCCAAGAAGGATCTCAATTGAAATGGAATCCGCTGCCTACGAAAAATTGGATCAAAATAAACAAAACAATACACCGCATCATGAATATTCATACGTAGAATTACATACATCATCACATAATCACCTTTTGGGCGTAAAATATGACATGCACTCAGCTGTCCACACACCGCCATGAGAACATATATTCTAATCCTTCGTGAAATCACCACCTGGGTGTATGAACCACTAAGATCGGCCATTTCTCAAGCACATGCCATACATGTATCCTCCATGAACTAACACAGATCACCTTCTGGGAGTATGATCACGTAATAAACAGAGACATCCCACCACACATGGCATCGATATTTCTCAAACCCAATCAAGGTGCCACTCATGTCACAACCCAATTGAATCCTTGAAAATCACTCATACCAGGGATATAAACTTCGTGTATCACATTATATATATATGTAATGCCAATTATACTGTTCAATTCATTCATAGACAATGAATTTAGACTCTACACAGTCCTTATGCAGTGATATACATGTTAGCTACCATATGTATTTCCGAAACCATAGAGAAATACATAAAATACGTAAAAATACCCTAATTTCTAGGCGCATATAGGTTCTATACGCATTTTCAGGCATGTAAAAGCTCAAACATGCAAAGTGAATATACCACAGGTAGAATTTCAATGAAGCTTCAGTGTGATATCAAGATTGCTCCGAACACCCTCACACGCTACCTCACGCGCCACCGTAAGGCTCGGGCGCAGGCCGCGGCGCCGCTGGGTTACGTCGCTGGGTTTGTTGACCTGCGTTAGCGCGGACCGGCCGAGCGCCACCGGCGGACTGGGTCGGCCATTGGACGTCGGCCAATGTCCGCTCTGGACGTAACTCCGGTCGGGTCAATATCCTCGTCGCCAATATCCGTGTCGCGGTTATTGACCGGGTCGGGTCAAAGACCGCCGTGATGACGTCATCAGCGACGTCATGGTCCACGCTCGCCGGCCCACGCCGCTAAGGTCCACGCCGGGCCAGACACGCCGCCTTCCACGCCAAGATCCACTAATCAACCGTCAAAAACGGATCGCGTGAACCGCTCGACGGCCTAACCGATTGGCCATGCCGACGCCGCGATGACGCCGCGAAACCGTCAGCGTGACCGCGCTTGTCCTTCACGCCGCCGCCTTCACGCGCGCTGGCGCGCGCAGGCCGCCCTCTCAAGACCGGCCGACGTGCCACCCACCGGATGTGATCGTTCGCTGCAGATTCCAAATATGCAAAAAAATTTAATTTTTGATTTGTAGAAAATCTCCAAACTCGGATGTAATGTGCCCGATTTGAAGAAACCCAAAATATTCGATTCATATGCTTTGAATTCTAATCCATGGTTGGCTCTGATACCAACTGTAGGATATGATTTAATTAACCTAGATCACCATGTTAGAATACAAAACATAATTTTAATGGAGAGAATATGAATATTATGTACCTGATTTGAATCCATGGAATGTCTTCTTGATGCGGAATTGATGAAGACCAGAAGAAAACGACCTCAAGATCTCAAGATCTTCTCCCGACGGTCCCTTGATGACACCAAGCTTAGAATGTGATAATGCCTCACTGTTAGAGAAAAATCTCTCGAATCAATGCAGTAACGACAATACGTATCTCAGTATTTTGGGGAGGGACTTGAGCCTTCTTTATATATTGAGTTCTCGACCACTGCCCTCTCATTACTGCCGGGCCATACTCACCCACACACTGCCACCCATATGGTTTATTACAACTAATAATCTCAATTAATTAGACCGAATAAATCCAGTTAATAAATCCAATTAATAAAGCCCACTTTATGAAAATCTAACATACTTTTCAAGCTCCCGTGCAAACTCTTGTAAGTTAAGAAAAGGGTGCTTATTATAACCTCAAAATTTATAACTTCAATTGTTCAAATTTTTATAAATAAAAAATTAATTAATTTTTATTCAACCAAACATAAAGTTTCGTGCCGACATAAATTTCATTCTAGCATCTAAGGTAGGTTTTCGGAATATATATATATATATATATAAATGTTTGCCATTATTGTAACATTATTATGATATTATGAATGTTTGCCATTATTGTAACATTATTATGATATTATGTTATGTTCTAAAAAAATAAGGAGAACAAAGAAAATATGGAGAACACATTTGGTTCCCAATTTTTTTTTTCTAAAAAATACAAAAAACATAAAATAAAATAAAAACACCAAATTTAGAGAATAAGAATGGCTAAAAAAACATTATTTCTTTATGTTTTCAAAAATTATTCTCAATACTAGTTTCAACAAAAGCAAGAACCAATAAGACCTTAGGATTTGTTTAGTTCTTGTTTTTTAAAATTATTTTCTGTTATAAAAAAATAAGGATAACAAGGAAAACAATTTTGGTTCTTAGTTTCTTTCTGTTTTGAAAAACACATAAAACATAGAAAATATTAAATTAAGATAACAATAAAAGTCTTTAAAGAACTCCATTTTGATGTTTTTTGTGTTTTCAAAATTTGTTGTAATTTTGTCCATGGTAATTAAAATATAATTTTGTTTGAACTATGTAACAAAACACATAGGAGTTACATAGAAATGGAGAAAAGATTCAAGATATGGACATTGAGAGGATGTACTGTCTACGACTTTAATTCCAGAATAACATATATGCGATCGAGGGCAATTCATGGATGAACCGGAGCGTGGAAAAGTCAACCGGTGGCGCTTCATCCCATGAGGCACACGCCTTCAACCTCCCCACGCATCACTAGAATTGTTCAAGATATGTACACCCCTCCGGCTAACTATACCGCTAATTACCTCGAAAGCTGTCACCGACTATATCCATGTCATAGCGCAGGTACCTCATTGAACAGGCGTGGAGCCGACCATTTCCGCTTCGTCATGATTGGGTACGCTTCTAATAAGATATATATATATATATATATATATATATATATATATATATAAGATATGTTTTTATTTGTTCTTTTAATCAATTGTTTTTACCCTTAATCATTAAATTTAATTATCTCGAGACTGAGACCAAGATCGAGACCGAGACCGAGACCTATAATTATAAACCCTGGTGTCAAACTGAGCAATTTATATATATGTGCGAATAGTTATAACTTATAACACATCGAGTTTATCCTGATATGGGAGTCTGATATAAGGACCAAATCCTCATCAATGATGTGGGATTCGGGTCTCTTGTTCGAATTCTGGGCTTTCATAGTGTGACCAGGTGTTTTTAGTTCAATTCAATAACTGATGCTGAGACAAACAGCCGGCTTCCACAAGGGTTAAGGTGGAGTCAAGATTTATTGTTAGCTGAGCAAAACTAAAAACTAATGAATGTGAGGTTTATAAACCCTAACCCCATGGTTAAGCATCGTGTGTGAACAGAGTCTTCATATTTACAATAAAAAAAATTTTGTCCAAAAATTCCAATGGGTTACTCTACCTCCTTAGGTAAGATTTAGTATCACATATCAGGACTGATAAAAATATTTCTATTAAATACTTAATGTTGTATTTTAATTTTTGTGATTAGTATTAATCAATTATTAAGATTTGTCTATCGATTAAATAATATCACTATGTATTATTATTATATTATGTAACCGGGAGTATAGCACTTGACCAATTAATACGTAATCGACGTGACGATAGTCTATGAAGGATCGACTATCCATGAATACCTATTTTATGAGAGGTCCCTACTCATCCGATATGAGCCTCTCCGACTTCCCATCCAAACAGAGATTGTGGTTTTGGCATTTGACATATCATATAGAGAGCGCCTTTCCTCTCTCTCGCTAACACAAATACTCGAGAAATCCATGATCCTACTTTGCCGTACATGGTCGGTTCCAATTTCGACATGTGTGTGTATGAACATGATATAATATGATTCACATAAGTTTTTTTCTATCAATCGGGTATCGAGCCAATCGCATAACGAATTATAGTTGTTCACCAGATGAACCCTAATAATTTGTGTTGATTGAGATTTACTTGTTTTATGTAAAAATTTTCTACTTTGGGGTTTTGTTAATTCCCACATATGAGTCTCTATTTTCGATATGTTCGAATCAAAAGGTTTGGGATTATATTGTTCGGGCCATGACCCTATTCACAAATTGCTAATAAAAAAAGGAGGTGTCTCAAACCTACCGTGGACATGGCCGAACCTCATGTTTTTCCTTGATCTACACATTCGGTGATATTTCGTAAATTTAAACCTTAAATCATATCGTCAAAATGGTGGGAGAAATGAGGAGTCAGGAAACCCGTTTCAAGCGTAGTCTACACAATTCGAATTCGTGCGGAACTCGGACAAGGGAGATGAACCGAGATTTAGTTGTTGTACTCTCGCCGCCCAAATATTTTTTTCGTTAAATTGATGTATTTTTTGTGGATTATGCAATTGTATATTGATCTGCATCAAAGATTTGAGTGATATTATTTTCGCATAATTATGATCTTGCCTATCGTGAGTATACTATGCAAACATTGTAGAAATTAAACAATTTAAATTCTTTTAGAATTTTAATTGAATTCATATGAATGTTTGCACTAAAATAATTATACCCCATCTGCATGTCGTTTATTAGGTGTAATTTGTTATTAATGCAAGTGTACTATTTGTTCTAAACTTATGTCACCATGTTTCGAGTACTCCCATCTAAGAGATAGAATTTTGGTGACATGAGATCATGTACATTGTATACTTATATTTCTTTTTATCAGGATTCGTGGACCCTTAGGCAAGATCATGATAAATAAGAAACTGCTTATCAGCATGTTCTGGGTCGCACGTAAGGAATCATTTATTTGTGACCGCATGGTAATATTATGTTACATGCATATTAAATGCTTCCTCTCTACTCCGTGCCACCTCATTGCCTATGCAATTGATCACAATTAATGGGACCAATTATGAGAATTGGAAAGAGTCTCTGGATCTATATTTGGCTATCACCAACATGGATTTGGTTTTGAGAGAGGCAGAGCCCCCTGCTTTAACTAATCAATCTCATCGTTGTCGATAAGGCTTCTCGGGCAAATGGATCACTCGACAGAGTGTGCCTCATGGTTACGAACATACCACGGTATCAATTAGACGTGAGCATTCTAGAGACTGACACGCCGTAACCTTCAAATCCTGCTGGGCAACCTTATGTATGCTCAAGTTTGTACTCGCCCGACATTGCTTTTGTCGTTAATGCTTTAGGGAGATACTCTGAGCAATCCAGTTTGAATCATTGGAAAGCCAGTGAAAGGTCATGAGGTACTTGCAAGGTACCAAGGACTATATTTTGACTTATAAAAGGTCCGACACCTGAGGTCACCGACTATTCCTCGACTGACAGTTGCCCAGATGACAGAAAATCTACTTCTGGTTTTATTTTTATGATGGCAGGAGGAGCTGTTTCTTGGAAAAGTGTTAAACAAACACTTACAGCTACCTCAACTATGGAAGCAGAGTATGTCGCTTGTTATGAGGTTACTCACGCTTTCATGGCTAAAGAAATTGATTTTTGGCTTTCATATTGTTGAGAGCATATCTGCTTCACTTGTTATATATTGTGACAATATGCTTGTTGTACATTTCTCTCAAAACAACACGAAGTGTTACCTCGCTCAAAAGCACTTTTGATATAAAATACCCGTTTGTTAGAGAAAGTTCTGAATTTCGCGACCGGATTGAATATACCGGCTACAAGACATATAAAGGCAGATCCACTAACCAAAGGCTTACTATATGAGTTTATCACCATGTAACCTATATGGGTTTGCTAAGTCTTTTGATATTTTGGGTTAGTGGGAGTTCCAATTTATGCATTTATTTGCTTTGTAATTTTTGTTTATAGATGTATCGAATTTATTACGTCAATAATATCATCATATCTCCTCGATGTAAAGATCATTGAGATGCTTGACTCATTTGCTCGGGAGAAATGCATATTTTGCTTATTTACTCACGCAGCTTCTCTATTCATAATCTCTCTTTGCTACGAAATATGAGCTCGCTGATGGGTATGACATTTTTTCCCATCTGATAAGATGTTTTGTATGTTGAAGGCTTTATATATATATATATATATATATATATATATATATATATATATATATATATATATATATATATATAATTATTGGTTGTTATAAAGCTTTGGGTCATACTCGATATTTTATCATAGTTATAATACCTTATTCCTAATAATTGACTAATGTTATCCAAGTGGGTAATATGTTGTATTTTTAATTTTTGTGATTATATTAATCAATTATTAAGATTTGCTTATTGGATTATTAAATAATATCAATTATGTATTATTATTATATTATGTAACTCGATAGCACTTGACCAATTAATAAGTAATTGACGTATTGATAACATGATTGGGCTATCCACGAGTAATATCTATTTACGGTAGGTCCTTACTCTCATCCGACATGGAAATTTCTTGACTTCCCTATCCAGCCAGAGAGATTAGGGTTTCTATATTTGGCATATCGGTGAGAGCACCATCTCCCTCTCTCTCGCTTTTCATGCTAGCCACTTTCTCAGTTAAACCATGGATCCCACTTCACGCCGCGCATACTAAGCCAGCCCCAATTTCAGATATGTGTGTATGAACATGCTATATTACATATGTACATAAGTTTTTTTTCTATCACTTAATATATGGGAGGTTCTGGGTTGAAAGTAAACAATATCTAAATAATTAGATTAGACGAGGTGGTTACTAATCAGCTAATCATCCTTATTTTGAAATATCAGGCACCAGGAATTTCGACCGTTACCAAAATCTCTACAAGAATTTCATATGAGTCCTCTGCAATGTCAACACCTCATAAAGGTTCCAGCCCATGAGAGACATCTCTTTACTAGAAGTCAACATCCCCCCAGGCAAGCTGGGGCCGCCCCACCTCGACAAACCCCCCAACCATCGCCACATCCTCGCCTTCTTCGCCGGCCGTGAATCCTGCTACATGCGAACCCTCCTCTTCAATTCTTGGAAAGAAAACGACAACGAAATCCAGGTCTACGAGCACCTCCCCAAGAACAAAAGTTACTCTGAATCAATGGTGGACAGCAGGTTTTGCCTGTGCCCTAGCGGCTGGGAAGTCGCCAGTCCCAAAATAGTGGAGGCCATCGCCGCCGGGTGTGTGCCAATCATCATCTCCTATTACTACGTGCTGTCGTTCAATAAAGTTCTTGATTTGAGCAAATTCTCCGTACATGTTTCGTCCAATAAGATTCCGGAGATCAAGAGGATATTGAAAGTGGTGCCAATTAATAGGTATTTGGAGATGCAAAAGAGGGTAAGGCAATTGCAGAGCATTTCTGTCATCAACCGGCCGGTGAAGCCCTACGATTTGCTTAACATGATTTTTCATTCCATTTGGCTCCAACGGCTTAATGTCAGCTGCCTCATTGTCTTCTTGATGGTCTTTGTTCAGCCCTTCATAAGACTTTCTTACATGATGTGTTCCAGATTGTGTGAGAAAAATGAAAAATCAATTGAAGGCTGCGCTCCAAAAACATGTTTTGAAAGACAGAAATTCGACGGATCCTTTTTTTTTTTTTTTAACTTAATTATCTTCATCATTCTATTAGTGCAACTTTGTACCAGCTCATATTGTACATTTTCAGATTGTGCCATGTCATTACTAAGGTTACAAAAATACTGAGAAAAATATTATGTTAAAGGAAAATTGAGGGCATGCCGATTTGGGTTCTCTGTAAATCGTTTTTATTCTTTGAATTTAGATTTTTCGTGGTTGTTCATAACAAAAAAGGAAAAAAGAATCTGCTTTCTTTCCAATAAAACGCTTTTCGTACAATTTGGGTTTTCCTTTTTATTTTTTTGTTTTATTCGACCTATTACGATACGTTTTATCACCGAATTATCAGAATGGTACTATGTCATGACGATTAGTTTCCTTTCGTGGTTGATAGTTCAATGATAAAATTCATTCGAAATAGTAAGTATATCAAATCATATCCGCCAATATATTCTAGATATGGAATCTTATGTATTATAAGTAATTTTGGTTTATCAAATATATTGACCTTGAGCCTATTCTTTTTGCTATTAACTTTGATACCGTGTCAGCTTCTAAAGTTTTTAATACTTTTGATTATGTGTTTCTATCGATTATATTATTAGTCACTTTTGATTTTGTGTTTCTATCTTACTCAATAAATTATCACTTTTCAAAAAAAAAAAATTCAATACTAAAGTATGCTTGGATTAGCTTATCAAAAGATATATTTAATTAAAGCTTAAACATGAACCTTTCTTTCAAAAAAAAAAAGAACATGCACCTATTTCATTAGTTTTTTTTTCATATTCATTATGCTTTAATAAATATTCCAATTTGTAAACTCTCTCACTTCCTAATCCACTCCTTCATAAATATTCGAATTTTAACCTTTCACTTTTAATCCACCCTTTACCATTTGAGTTCGGCCTCAAGGCACTAAAATAGTACTTAATATAAAAAATAAAGGGGGAATTGTGTTTAAATGCAATGAATTGAAAAAAATAGGAACTTTGATATTTGTCAAACATGTAATGTGACGCCCCAAAACCCGGGGTCCGCTGGACTACCCAATAACCTCGCTGAATACAAGTGGATGCCTGTTACCCGACGCCACTAGAAAATCTGCGCAGAATCTCCTTTGCACGGGAGCTCTACCCAAATACAATGCTTGTATAAAACCTCGTATTTACCGTGGCCCCAAATGGGGCCCAATATAATCCCAAGGATAACAACATGATAAAAACTACTGGGCTCCATAAAAACAATATCCATCAACCATGTCCCATAGTTCTAAGAGTTAG
This sequence comes from Tetrastigma voinierianum, assembly GCA_016808115.1. Lineage (NCBI taxonomy): Eukaryota > Viridiplantae > Streptophyta > Magnoliopsida > Vitales > Vitaceae > Tetrastigma > Tetrastigma voinierianum. The sequence goes on along the minus strand of JAEQBH010007363.1, from coordinate 15,480 downwards.
TAATGGCTCTATACAACATATATCAAAATAGAGAATTCTAATACATATGGAAAACCATCAAAGCCACACCCGCTCTTTCAAAACCTCCTAGGATGAGTCGTCCCCCGCACATCCCTGCACTTCAGAAATAAAAGGATCCCACGATCAGTGAGCCAGTTCAAGAGGGAATCCCTGCTGGCCACTCGACCACCCAAGTGTACAGAATGTTCCAAATTTAAACACACATTCAAGCAAATGATGATCCTACTTGAATGTCTACGACCATCTCATCCCGAGTCCTCATCGACTCTCTCACACTCGCCTCAAGCCTTGTATGAGAATTATTATTTAATTAGTGGGCAACCTCCGATGAATATATATCAATTGGGCCGTCCACGATTGATATATATTATTTGTTTGTAAAGGACTACCCGATGAATATATATATCAACTAGGCCGCCCGACTCCGCTGATATATTATTTAGTTTGTGGACTACCCTCCGATGGAAATAAATCAACTGGGCCGCTCCGACGGTTGATATGTTATTTAGTTTGGACTACCCTCCGATGGATAACCTTTTAGACTACCCTCCAAACCATTTTCTAGACTCATCTCTACGTGACTAACTCCCATAGCTCCTGTGATTTCAAAGGCATATGGAATGCATGTATGCTAATTCCAATACAAGCTTCAATCACATGCAAATATATAAACATGAATATACTTGCATAAAATTAAATCACACCAACATGTTATGTAATTAATCCATTTCAAGCATCAAAATTAGCTCACTTGGGCTATCGATCATACACTAGTAATTTAATTTAAATCACTGACCAACACGCATTTTCACAAAGTATATACTTTGGAGAACACTATTCGAATATTGAAACCTCGCTTAATGTTCCCTTAAGATCATAAAACACGTTCACTAGTGAACCCGCAATCCACGGCCATTCTCGGCCCAATGCATACCAAGCAAACATTTAATGCACAAGATAACACTAATCACACCCAAACAGCCCCTAACATCGTTGAGTGAAAGAATCTACCGCCTCCATTTTTCTCTTTCAAAATTCCACGCTCGATCTCATGTTTCGACTGATCATACGCCTGCTCCCCGGCCTTTTTCATATCAATACATGATTTAAACGGCAATCTAGAATTAAACACCCAACAGCCTGGTAAACAACCAATCGGCGCTTCAATATCGGGTTTCAATAAATTTAAATCAATTCTAGCCCCAAGCTTGGGACTGATCAAACGCCCTCACGGCCTCAACCAACCGAACATTAAAACCCTTAAAAATGGGAATAAAACGCAAGTTAGGAGAAAATCCTACCTCATGGAGTTTGAAGAACTCCCAACCGGGTCCACGCGCCGGTCCCTCGCCGCGTAACGCCTTCCTTCTTGTTCGCTTCATCACGGACGGCCGGATTCGGTCAGATTTTTAGAGAAGGTTCTTTCTTTCTAAAGCAATCCTCTCAAAAACGGCTGGCTGCTGGACCTTCTGCTCAACATCACGTTTTTGGTCATTTAAAACTGAGAGACGCAAGACTATTCACTAATTTGTCTTTTAATACTTAACCTTCCAAAATGACCCTTATATCCTCTATTACTGTAATTTATATTCTAAGACTACTCCTGGGCTGGCCCATTTTCATCATTTCTCTACTCATACCACTTATGGTACATGAGTACATGCTATATGTGTTTTCACACTGGAAACCGCTTTACGAGCACTAAACGCGATGCCTCTAAAAACGCGGTTGAATCCGACCGTCTTTAAAATTACAAAAATTTTACGTGCTAAATCAGATTTCGCGGAGACGATTCCAACTGGGTAAGTAATCCGCTTTCTTCATCCGAGGTCTAAAGAATTTGTTACGGATTTTTAACTGTAATACAATTTATAATAAAATTACGATTTTGCCCTTTATTCCGTAAATCGAATTTCTCGGTCTTACATGCATTATTAGTATAAAATAAGTAATCATATAATAATAAAATGATGATGATGATGAAATTTCTATTATTTCCATAAATAAGAATGATAAAATTCAAAGAAATTAGAAAAATAATATTATTTTATTTTAAGAATAATATAAAAATAAATTGTCCAATAATCTTAGATGATAATATTAAAGTTTATGATTTGGAATAATTTGATACAGCATTTTGGTTTAGTAATGAATAATAGAATATATACAAAAAATGTTTGTTATAATATAAGCATAATAAATTTGACTAAAAAACAAAAGATAAAAGAATTTAATACTGAAATCATAAAAACAATAATAAATTTAACAAATAATCATAATCAATATCATACAGAAGAATTTTGTAATTATAAGGAAATTGGTAGGACTATAAGATTATTAATTAATATAAAACCTTCCCTTGAATCTTTATGATAAGATTATCAAAAACAAGACACTAAAGTAATAATCAAAATTAACATAAAAGATGAATTGGATAAAAGAAAGTAATTCAATATGAATAGTACAAGACTATTAATAGTATTCATACCGAACTAAGACAGGTTTTTTTTTTTTACTTAATAATCGAATGTAAAATTTCTGTATCTTCGACGACTAAACGAACTGGTACAAGTAACGTTCATGAATCTAGTGACCCGTAAAAGTTTTGGCCGAACATGGCATGTCGGAATTTTTCTCCATTTTCCGAGCGATAAGTTACCATCGATTTGACGTAGATTTTTACGAAAATCTCGAAAGCTGCGAACTACGCTAAATTCATTTAAAATAAAGTGAATCGAAAAGAAATAAATTGTTTCGGAGTAGAAACGGACTCGAATGAAGCAATATGAATCATGTATCCAAAATAATAATCACAGTTCTACTCGATTATATTTTAAAATAATAATTTTTATTATTTTATTTTATACTTTAATATAAATAATAATAATATTATAATGTTTTTAATAAATAATTTATAAAATTCATAATATTTTTATTTGTATGAAAAAAATATTTATATATTGTTAAATTTATATTTTTATAATATATTATATCATATATAATATATTGTTATTTTTTATTTCATGTATTTAGTATTAGGTATTTGATAATATATTAGTTAATAAATTTTTGTTCAAATTTTTTAGTTATATTAATTATTTTTTTATAAAAAACTATAAAATATTTTATCCCCAGTTTAGTCCAAAGTAAACCCACCCGATTTGAGGTGGTTAAAAACCAAGACAAAATGAATGACACTTCACTCAATTATCCCACTTACTTCACCTCAAGATTCACTAACGCTGACTTTGCACTGACTTGTCCAAAATTAATTAACTTCTGCCCCGCTAACAAATGACGTCTAAAAATGACAAACACAGACAAAAAAACAAAAGCGCTTCTTACAATAAAAGAACTATGAATAATAAGATGTTTGATAAAAGTCTGTCATATTTCATCATGAATAAATGATAAACATGTTTTCTTGAAATTTCAAGAAGTTTAAAAATATAACCACTGAAGATGATCAAATTGATATTATATTAATAGAACTTTTATTTATTATAAATATAATTTTAAGAACATTGATGATGAAAATATTTATACCTTGTCAAACATTCTTCTTTGAGGTAACTAATTGATAACTGATATAACTAAATTTCCTAAAAATTTAAATAATTAAATATAATAAAATAAGATATAAAATTAAAAAATATATATATTTATATTATAACTGAGATTTGAAATCAGTAAATAATGTTACTGGAAGAAGCTTGTTAAATCGCAAAGAAGATCTTATAAATATTTTATTATAATTTAAACATGGTAGAAAGTCCAAATATAGAAAATAATGAAGACGATTAAAAAATGAGTAAAATAACAATAAGAGATTTAATAATGAAATCTATAGACAAATACATTGAAAGTAAACCACAAATAAAGCAAGATTTAAATGATAGAAAAATACAAAATATGAAGAAAACTATTTATCAAATGATAATGGAATGTTTTGAAATTTGCTTACTCTCTATCTAAAAACTACCCATAAAAATATATAACCTGCCGCATATACAATTCCAAATATAATAGAAAATTATAAACAATACTTTACTAATAAAAATACACATAACCAAGTAAGATGCTGGATACAATAGAAAAAAATAAAAAACCGTAATTTAAGACAAACATCTAGAAATAATTAAAAACCTAATGCAAAGATAAATAAGAAATTTATATTCAAAAGATAAAATAAAAATAAAAGAATATGGATTATACAAAGATTGGAAAAAATTGTGAAAGAAAGAGTTATAAACCAAATAAATATGAAATATAGAAAATGGAAATATTAGCTAATGTGAAAAAGAATGTAGATAATAAATTAGAAAAAATCGAAGAAGATGAATAAATTAGAAAATATGATGATAAATATAGAAATACAGCGCAATACTCTTATTAGTATAGGAAAAGACCCAAAATATGTTAGGGGAACAATTGGGAAAATAGTATAACAAATAATATTTAGAAAATATCCTGAAAGAACAATAAAAAATGAAGACATAGAAAAATGAAGTCTAGATGAAAAGCTATTGGAACAATACTAGGAGTTGAAAGAAAAATGACGCCCGATCCCGGGGCGCTTGGCCGATAACCCACAAATCATGGAAAACCGTTGTCTCACATCATGAGACCCATACATGAGTAAAAATGGCCACTTGGGCTCATACATCAATACTCACCAAAAATCTAGCCAACTATATTACCATAGTTCAAGAGTTAGATTACATCACTCTTAATACAACATATATTAAATCTTAGAATTTTAATACATGTTTTACAAAATAAATACCAACGCCACATGTCGGCTTTCTTCTCAAAGCGGTCTAATGAGCGTCTCCGAACACTCTATAATTCGAAATAATGATCCCCTCAACAGATTTAGCACGCCCAAGAGTAATAATCTCCTACATGGGTTACTCTCCACCTAAGTGCACATGCAATGATTCATAAACGCATTCAAATACATGATCCCTACTAATGTCTACATGATATGGATGAGAATGTGACTCACCTTTCCTACTCTCGAGTCCTCACCGACTCCTCACGCATGCCTAAGCCAAATGTGAGAAAAACATCGCTTTCTAAACAAAAAATTTTGTTCTTGAAACCTCGCACTCGCAGTTTCTAAAATATATCGACTACCCTCCGAGGCGAATTGGTCGACCATTTTAATAAACAACATGTAACGCTGTGAAACCCGAGAAAAAATCACCTTCCAAAATACGTAAATGGTAACTTCGGGTCAAAACCAAAATTTTTCAGATCTCGAAGATCAATGGACTTTGACTGCTAATCGCCCACGAATCTAGCCACCATGTCGACTTCGCCGAATCTAAGATACCGGAATTTCAATGCCAGACATCGTGAGGCAACAGTGACACTTCGCATTTTATGAGTGGCTCAAGAGGCGCCACGGTCAAGTCAGCGCAATAAACACGTACCCGCCATGCGCTATAAGCGGACACACATGGCATGATGTCATTTGAAGGAAATCTCAAAGTGGTTGGATAAGGTGTAATCCTCTCAACCAATAAAAAATTGACATGTGGCATTGAGAGGACTTTTCTCTTGTCCCAATTTTGACCAAAGGGGTTGGGAGGAGACAGAGAGGGAGAGAAAGCAGATAAGGGGGAGAGACAGAGAGGTACGCCACCTTCTCTCTGCACTTTACGATCTGACCGTCATGTCATGAAAGAAGCAAAGTAGCTCCACGGTAAGGCACACGCCGCACCGGCTTGGGAGTTTTACAAACTTTGAAGGTAGTGTTTTTCCTCATTTGTTTTACTTTGGCCTAAAGGTCATTTGGCTAGGTGGGATTTGTTAAGGCCCTGATGGTCGGTGGGTTTCGCTCCAAAGATTCGAATCGTTTGAAAACACCGGTGTGGGTTTTGGACAATCCATGGATCAGTCAGGTGGCTTCCGTGTTGTTGTGTCATTCCATGGGTGAATAACATGCCGATTGCGGGTTTCATGGGCACCCAAGATGAATGGCTCGATCAATATATCGGCCCACGTGAGCCAATTTTCACATACATGAATTGAATAACATGTGTAAGTTTTTATAATATATGCTTGCTTAGTATATTAACATGGGATTGTATAGCATGTGTTAAATGTCATGTGTCATTGTACGGTATTGGGGTGGGGAGTAACCTAAGTAGGAAAATTCAACTGCTGGGCATTGCTCAACCTGTCGAGGGAAAAACTATTTAAGGAATCAAGACGACTCGATGGACGACTCGAGGCCTTAGAGGCGAAGAAATGGTCATATGTGGCCTTTATTATTTATTTGTAAAAATTCGCAAAATAATTCGCTTTGGATAATTTGTATTCAAAACAAATTGTAAATTAACTCTTTTGTATAAAATATACATTTCGCGGTTGTATGGACGGTGGGGCCCTATTGGGCCGCTTTTACACATGTAATGGGGTTTCAAGGACGCAGACACGATTTTCGCGCTGATTTCAAGGGTCGTCAACTGACACCTTGCTGGACGCCACAACGCCCCGAGATGAACTGGCTGACCACTCGCGCAATTCTTCGGAAAATCTTCCCTGTGAAATTCCCTTCACAACTCACTTTTCTAATAGCATTTGAATTCTTTCATGTCATACACCACACCTAATTTTCTAGGTTGCCCCTAAGTATGAAATGCATTATGCAATTTCCAAACAATTCATGTATATACTAACATAAATTTACCCACATGCATCATGTCATTCAATCTACATACTAATCACATGTTATTTATTCTTATCAATAACATCAAAATGAGCCTCACATAAAGCAATCAATTTATTTCCAATGGCTTACACACAATTATATTTCTTTTATATAATTCATCATCATGTTAAATACATTTAATTATATGCATTAACAATTGCTTTTTTTTCACATTCAAGCAATATTTTGCTTGAAACGCATGGACCAATTCCCGTCCAACTACAAACCGACTATTTTTAATACCCCTAATGATAATGGTCCCAGGCGTACTCTTAATTTCACCGAGCATCTGCTCCACTTCAGGAACCGAAATTCAAGTGGTCATTTCCGGCCCCAAAACATTCCAAACTATAATTTATTGCATAAATTATCACACAAACCAATCTAAATAGTCCCTAAACCGTCCAAATGTCTAAAATATTCTGAATAATTCGGTCCTAAAGCCTCGGGATCGATCAAATGGCCACTCACGGCCTCAAATCAACCAACCATTTACAAAGCTCTTAAAAACCAAAAATAACCGAGAGGAGAAGACCTCCATACCTCTTTGAGTTATCAAAACCCTAAACAGTGCCCACGCTGCAATCCTCGGTCAGGTAACAACTTTGTTTAGTCCGGCTTAACCGACGGTCCTAAAGTTAAATCTAGAGACATCAGACTTTCTTCTCTAAAAACTCCCATTTTCAAAAATCTTCTCGTCTTTCACCTACTTGCAATGACAGCAAAATGAGAAGAAAGCTCTCCTTGCCCCCTCATTGCCACTGGCCAAGCCACACAATACCTGGATTCTCTTCTTTATCCATTTAATCCACAACCTTGATTTTCCTCCACCAAGAGGGCGCCACACGTCACCCACGCCCCACACTCGTACCTCAAGTTGACTCATTCCAGACCGGTCGCGGACATACCGTGAGCCACTCAGAATGTGCCAAGTGTCCCGTGATTACGCCGTCTCGAAAAACGCAAATTCTCGACATTGTTCTGAATTCACAAAACTGACGTGGTGGCTAAATTTCGCGAGACAATTCCAACGATGAAGTCCGTTTCGTCATCCGAGATCTAGAAAAATTCCGGATTTTGACCGAAATGACTATTTCGCCATTTTTCAGAAAATTAGATTTTCTCAAGGTTTCACAGAAAAAGAAAAATAAAAGAAGGAAAATAGGTAATAGAAGGTTAGAGGACTGTGAAGAATGGAGTCACAAATAAGTATAGTGAAATAGAAGATATAATGCTAGAAATACAAATAATGAATTTAAATTAGATAAAAGGATGAATTTATAGGATATGTAGGAGGACCTAGTAAAATAAAAGAAGAATACCCAAAGACATTTGAAAAACAATATAAAATACCTAAATATGAACCAAAAGAAACACAAATTGAACAATTAGGAAATACAAGAGTATACCTAGACATAAATTGTCAAAAGGATATTAAAACAGTGTTAAATAAATGGTCACAGGCAATGACATTATACTTCATGACACATGGAACAAATTATGATAATAATACTAAAACCCAAATAATGATATGAACATTAAGAGGATGTGTTAGAAAATGGTGGGAATGATTATTAGCCCCTAGTTTTAATGTAATTACAAATAACACTACTATAGCCTTTGAAAGTAGCATATTTGAAGGAGTAGATACTTTTATTAGATATATAGTAAATGATTTTTTAGGAGAATTACTGATGACAAACAATATGTGTTGAAAGAAGAAAATATATAAGAGAGGCTAAAATAAACAGCACAATTTACAAATTTGTAAGACGAAGAATATATATGAATATACACAGGAATTTAGAAAATTGTATTATGATGCATTTGATAGTAATATGAATATAACAATCTTAGCAAATACATACTATGAAAAGTTACCAGGAAAATTGAGTAATTATTTCCAAGAATAATATGAAAAAAATAAGAACAAATGATGTTGATACTCTAGGAGCTAGAATTTAATTTTTGAAGAAAAGATTAGTATAATTATGCACCTAGAGGTATATCATGAAATATGCAAGAAATTGAGAAAAAGTGTTTTGTGACAAAATAGATAACATCCTAGAAAAATTGGGGTGTAAGGAGTATAAGAAAATAAAATTTGGAAAACAATTAGGAAAGTCAAGAAGAAGATTTACAAAATATAAAAGATTTAAAAAAGAATGGAGAAAACCCTTTAAAAAATATTACAAGAAAAGATTCAATTATAAAAGAAGAAATATTATACAAAATACATTAAAAGACAAAAGCAAATGCAATTGCTGAAATGTGTGAGAATTATGAGCATTACAGTAATGAATGTCAGTGAGAAAAACATTTATCATATGGGGAAAAAATAAGAAAGATGATTTAGAAAGTATATTAAGCTTTGATAGTGAAATGAGTTGTGTTTATAGTGAAAATAATAATAGTTCTTCAACAAGTGATACAAAACGAGTAAAAAGATAATTGAGGAAGATGAAATTTCTGAATTTGAAGTTATTAGTGCTAAAGAAGATAAAAAATGATATAGATTGAAGAACACTTTTGATAATAGAAAATTACAGAAAATCCAAAGTCTAAATTTTGATCTAAAAGCCCTAGGAGAATGAAGGATTACTAAGATACCTAAATAAAATATATACAATCCATGAATACCAAAAGATAGAAAGAAGTATAACAATTAACAGCTAAAGGAAATATAAAGCTCAATTTATTAACAAAAAGAGACTATAAATAAAACATTAAGTAAAATAAAATGAAAAGTAAGGGAAAATAAAGTATGCATATTTAGTGTATGATGACAATAATAAAATCATTATTACCTAAAAATCTAAATACACCAATAGTTATAAGTTTACATGATAAAAGACAGATACAAACACATGAAAGCCACCTAGGAAGTATCAAAGAAAATTTAACATATACGAAATTAATGTTCACATGTTACCCAAAATATAATATTAATTTAGGAGATAAAGATTTTGATAATAGTTTAAGCTTATATTTTTAAATTCTTAAGGAATGATTTTATGAAAGAAGGCAATAATGTAATGACAATGTATTATAGTGTTTTTGTACATTATCAAATTCAAACTATGGAAAAATTTACCAAGATAAGCCATTTATTGAAATTAGTGATGAATGTAAAGAAATTGCTCAAATAATAGAACCTCAAAAGTTGGATATAATAGAAATACCGACAAATTACATTTTAAGTCTTGAAGATGATATTCATTAAGGAAATAATATAAGGGGAAGTAGTTTCCAAAACATAAGAGAAGAGGTACATTCACCTTCCCTAATAAAAGGAAATTTATTACAATGTGAGAAAAAGGTTGAAGAAACAAAAATTTTAAGCGATACAAAGAAGTTGCAACCATATCCAGCGTTGATAAATGTGAAATGATAGGAAGTATAACAAGCCCATATGTTTTAAAAATTATGATGGTCAAACATTAAAAATGTAATTTTTGCGGACGTCCCAATCCCTTGGTCTTGTTTTTTTGAAACATTTGTGAACAATGTCCATAAATAGTGCCTAAGAACAACCTGCATCCTCTTCCTCGTCGCAGTACGTGAAGCCCGTGCACCTTAGCCCGAGGGACCATGTCGCAACACGGAGGGCCATGTCCCGACACAGCATCTGAAGCACTCTGTCGCTACAGAGAACTCTCTGTCGCGACACAAACCCTAAAATGGGCAAAGAAGCCACCCTTCGCCTCCCGCACTTCCAAATTTTCTCACCTAGTTTGTCATTATTTCATTTTGTTCTGCATTTATTAACCTTTTGCATACATTCTAAATTATGGGAAACCATTAACACTAAACTAAAGAAGTTCAAAAATAAGTTTTATTACAAAACTCCTCAATTTACAAAATCAAACTGATGTTTTATTCATACAAAACTGTGAGAATAAGCCACAATATGGCCCTTTTCACTAGACTCAAATGTCTCACCCTCCGTGTAACACCCCGAATATAACCTAGTCAAGTTTCGACATGTTTAGATATTTTAGGGAGATAATTGAATTTTTCTCAGAATTTAAATCTAAAACATGGAAATTCGAAAAACTCCTAATTTGTACAAGATGTGCATAAATTTGTAATTTGGCAAAAAGGATATGAAAGTCATAAGATAAGAAGAGTGTGGGCTAAATTAGAATATAGCATAAGTTGAGTTGCAAAAAGAAAGGAACTTGAGGACCTATGTGCAATAAATAGAAAGATTAAGTATAAAAAGAGGGGGAGATCAAAGATATCTCATTTTTTGTTTGGTCTCCAAAGGAGAGCAAACCATGAAGAAGGGAAGAAGATAGAAGAAGAGGAAGAAGAAGGAGAAGCCAAGAAGAAAGGTATGGAAAGTAAGGATTTCTATGATTTTTGACTTTGAATATGGAATCATGTGTATTTTGGACTTTGGTAGGATTCTGATGGTTCCAAACTCAGGTTTAGTTAGAAGTGATCCTAACTCCTAGATTTGTAAGGAAATTGAGTTGAAAACTCTAGCTTGGTTAATATAAGCATGAAATCCTTACTCTTATGTTTTGTATAAGAATGGTGGACTTTGGTATGGGTTCTTGATTTTTACTTAGGGTTTGTATTGGGACTTAAAACCATTACAAGATGAATATGGGGTGGTTTTTTGATGTGTGTATTGAGCATTGAGTTGGTTCGGGTGGAAATAGATGGAAACTGAGAAACCACCATTTCCGAGCATTCGAGGTCGTACCGGTACTCAAACAAACAGGGTACCCTGCACTACAAGTGTCTCCGGGTCGACCGTGTTCTATTTTGACCAAAGGTTAGTATTTTGCTATAACTTGGTCATTTCTTATCCGACGGAGTTATTCAAGTTGCTGGTTAAAATAGACTTCAAGGGAGAACAAATCTCCTGAAATGCGATCTTCAAATTCGAACCTAGCTCGCCCAAAAACGCACTCAGCGGCTATGTTCAAGCCAATTTCTGGTTCTGGCTCAACATAGAGTAGTCCCTGGTTGTTTAGGACATATCCTTGAGTTTCTGGGTGTCTGATTTGGATGATTCCAGTTGGAGAAGAACCCTTAGCACCTTAGCTTCAAATGAGTACAAAGACCCAGTGTCATGTATGGAGTTAAGACCCCTAAAAATGAGTATTTCAAACTGTCCATAGTGTAATATGGGCAAACTTACTAGTTTTGCATGAAAATGTCATAACTCAGTTTTGGAATATTCAATCGTGAATTGATTCCAATTTCTAAGTACAAAGAGATTCATGGCGAATGTTAATTTAAGAAGGAGGTGTGAATACATAGGTGTCATATTGTACAAGTATATGAAATCTATATGTACTGTGCATGAAATGTAAAAAAAATATAGGAAATACAATATATAAAGACGTGTTCATGAAACAGAACATGATATGAAACATGAAAACGAATCCAAACATGAACCTCGAATATGAAAGGTAATATGTCATGAACACATAATGCCCAAGAATGTCCCTATTATGCGTGATAAGAAGTTACCTGAACCCAGTAACAGAGACTACCCAAGACCGTAGATATTGGGTAACGATTATAATCCCGCCACGGCAGCACGTATAGTAATTTCTAAGACTTCGATTAGTGCGACGACACCTCCGACCACGCCTCAAGATTACTAAGACTTCCTGCACTGAATAACTCGCATTCTCCGATTGGGGCTAGCGACCAAGACTCTCCGAATCGCGCGACGACACCTCCCCGACCGCGTCGTTAACACTAGCACTTCCTAAGATCCGGGATTAGTACTCCTGCGACTTTGATTAGCGCGATGGCACTTCCTCGACCGCGGCTCGCACACTAGTACTTTGGTACTCATTAGTACTCGCATTCTCCGATTAGTGCGACATTCTCATCGCATTCGAAGACTCGTTTGCTACTATGACCTCAAGATCAGCCTTTACCCTTCCTGCAATTTATCGTGTCGTGGTCCTACTCATTTATGATCAACCGTAGTCGCTTGAATCGATAAGGGACCGAATAAGAATAAGAATAAAGAAAATGTACATCATTCACGTAATGCACCAAATGGCACCTCCAGATAAGCATAAGTTCCAGAAGACCTACCGCACCTCCGTAGATCCGACACTCAAAGAGTACACACAGTACCCCCGCATGAGTATAAGTTAGCAGTACCTACTGTACTTTTAATTAAATATAAGTTTGATACAAGCACAAGTATGTGTCTTTTGGGACATTTGAACAAGTAGTACTTACGAGTACTTTCGTATAAGAATAAGTTTCACAATACCAGTATATGTTCTGTAATATCTCTATAGTACCTATGGGTACCTCCGAACAAGTGTAAACTCCGTAGTATAAGTATAAGCCCTATGGTATAAGTATAAGCCTTGTAGTACCTAAGGGTACCTCTGTATAAGCATAAGCTCTGTAACTCCTACGGGAGATCTGAACAAGTATAAGAGAGATAAGTATGAGTATGTGGATGGGCAATTCCGTCTAAGTATATGTATAAGTTCAAGATCAGACATACGAGGAATCCTGAATAAGTATGTGTCCTATGGTAGATAAGTATAAGTATATGTATAAGCTCGGTAATCGATAATGGTGAAATCTATATAAGTATGTGTCCTACTGATGGGTATCGCATGTGTCCTAATGGAAATAAGTATAAATATGGTCCAATGAGATCTAATAAGAATAAGTCTGTCATAAGTGTAAGATCTAAGTATAAGTTGCTGTTAGTATAAGTTCAAGATTTAGATTTGAGAGATCCGAATAAACATAAAGTTTGTTATGTTGATAATTATGACAGATCTGACCGGATACCCTTCCATGGTCCCCAGCGGTTCAGCTCTAGTGAAGTCCCACTCCGTACAATCCATAAAGAATGTTAATGTTGATCACCTAGAGAAACATATGCAACAGCATTTACTGCAGAAAAATAAAAATCTACGACAATTAAATCCACTACCGACCTATCTAAACGAGGTCATAACCACAAACATATGGCTAAGGACTCCATAAGGAGTTCAATACTAATATCGAAAGATTCTAAGAGTATTTGCGAATTTAGGGTTACAAATGAAAGTAAATAGATCCAACAAACAAAGACAGATAGATGGGATAGAGTAATCGCAAATGTCGCAAAGAGCGGTGTCAACTGGGCGCGAGGTGTGCCCTACGAACCGGTCCCCGACCTAAAGGGAACATTCAAACAATAATCGTGAGATAATAAACTGCTGAGTAGCATATAATTTATAAGGAAAATAACACTTCTATTTTCGAACATTTCTTCTCTCTCAAGACCTCACATCCACTCTTTGTAATGTTCCCGCTTAGCAAACATTTCACAAAACCCAACTTTTTACCAAAGCCTAACCAATATGAAATTCATGCCTAAAATTTAACCGACTTCTATTATCAAGAACCTTATAACTCGAATCGTTTCACAACATACCATTGAGCATAAAATTATATAACCTCATATCGTGAAAAAGAAAATAATCAAGAAAATGCAACAACCAAAGATTTAAATAGCTACAGTTGACCTAGAAAACGAAACAATATACCGTACCATATATCCATAGTAAACCGTCGGGTAAACCCGACCTCACAACACCGTGGCAACTAATAAACCGTCGGGTAACACTGACCTCACGGCACCGTGGCAACCAATAAACCGTTGGGTAACACCGACCTCACGGCACCGTGGCAATATCCAGTATACTAAACCGTCGGGTAATCCCGACCTCACGGCCGTGGTATTAATATATAATCGCTTTCCTTACCTGAAGCAACTACCTTTCCAACGATAATCGCATTATAATCATTTCACAATATCTCAATCTCTTTCTGTAAATAATAAGTTTTTAAGTGGTTTAAAACCTCAATCCACGCACCTAATAATATATTTAAAATAATAATGTGACTCATCCAGAACTCAAGAAACTTCCAACATTTAAAATGTCGACAAAATTCAAGGAAATGATAACTTGTTTATATAAAGACCGATACTTCATTTATGCAATCGATGAGCTTAAAAGTCATCTATTTTAGTCCATTTTTCTCGCTTGATTTTAATCAAAAAGAAATGACATTATAAATACGTTAAACTCACCAATTTGTTATTCACAGGGAATTTATATAAGAAAGGAGATATTGCTGGGGAGATGCGTAGCGGCATCCGAAATGAGAATGACTGGTTGAATAAAATGGAAGAATGTTGCAGCTGGAGCTCGCACAGTAAGATGGTATGTCATTTACATAAGGGAAACAAAGGCACCGAAAGGTGTCGCACGGTAGAATTTCCAAGTCGCAGCTAAAAACCGATGAAGACAGGGCATGATATCGCGACAACATCACGAGGTCGCTATAGGATTAAAAGCTTAGCAGTGGACACTGATGTCGTGACAGAGAAAGGAAGTCGCGACATAGGATTGGGAAGAAGACTGCACACTGATGTCGCGACATTCAGAAGAGGTCGCGATATTCAATAAAGAACCAGATCGTTCCCATAGTCGATATCGAACTGCGATGAACACTCCAGGTCGCGACATTGTTTATAGGTCGCGACAAGAAGATGCACTTTCCCTGGGAAGAATGAAGGACTGATGAGAAAGATGATGTCGCGACAGGATAGACAACACCCCGGGCATAACTGATGTCGCGACAACGGATTAATGTCACGCGGACATACACGTGCCTCAAGCTAAGACAAAGGCGATAAGATGGGTGGTGTGGATAAATGATGATCCTATTGATGTCGCGAC
>JAEQBH010007362.1:0-90386 GCA_016808115.1 Tetrastigma voinierianum | reverse complement strand
CAATTCATTAGAATTATTAAAAAAAAAAGCGTACTAGTTCACTACTTTCACAAAAACCATAACAAAGTCATAAAATAGAAAAGCAGATTCAGCTATACTAATAGTTTCAAACTTTAACAAAAGCCATAGCAAGTCATGAAATAAGAACTAGAATAAATTGTTTCAATTTATTCTCCTCTCAAGGAGCTCATCCATGTATCAAAGTAAAGAAAAATATCCGCTATCATGTATCCATTTCGTATAAATCTTCGTCTTCATCAATTGGTCATCCAAATTGAACTCCTTCTCTTTGCCTTGCCTCCACTTTATTACCTAGTATAAATTATTATTAGGTGTAAATATTATAAGTTTTTATTAAATTTAATCAAATTTATGACTTGATTTTGATCTTTGCGAAGTGGCTTTGTGTATTTTCTTGTAGGAATGTGAAGAAATCGTGTGATCCGATGATGCTTGAATGCATTGGGAGTCGGATGACACAACTCTAATAGCATCAACATTGAATAACTCGTAATCACGGAAACCCCGACAACCAAGATCAAGGGAGAGGAGGGATCTTCTTTTTCTCCACAATCCACTCATCATCCAGAATCAATCTCCTCTACCAGAAATAGGATCAACATTTTGTTTCCTTTGTAGACTTCGTTCTCTGTCCCAGTGTTTGTACCCATACAGAGCATTCAACACTTTGATGTTCAAAATCTGTTTCTTTTTGTATGTATCACAAATAATAAAATAAAGAAATTTATGTGTTAAAATAAAATAAAGTTCTCTAACATTGAAATATAAATATATGTATAAAAATTTACAAAAATAAATATTACCCGATTGAGAATGTCAGCAATTTCTTTCATCAGAAGCACTACAAGTAAGGCTAAGGACTCGAATAGCAAACTTCTGCAACTTCGGTGTTGAACTCCCCAAAAGCATCCACCAACTTGTAGGACTTCTTGTGTTCGAGAATCAATTACATCTGACTCCCCAAATTCACCCATTGCTTGGTGAATGAGTCCAAGCAGATAATAGGCTTTTAAGCGTTCTTGATAATCCAACATCCTATCCATGCATTCAAATAATCCCTTCCTCACCTCATCAACATTAGAGAACTTATCCTAGCCACCACGGTGAGGATTAAGATAGTAGCTGCTTTGCGCTATAAAGGTCGATGAGATTTACGAGGTCCATCTTACATCAATTTTTCTATCTCCAAATTGGGCCATATTTTCTCTCCACGCCCCACCTGATTAAATGCAATCTTCTCCTTAGCGAAGAATCCGTCGAACAAATATAACCCATGTTTGGTCTTTTCATTTTGAATCAACCTCTCTCAGACCTAACTAATGGAGCAGTGATTTTATGCAAGCAACATAGGCAGAAAAGTTTGGATCGAACAACCCTTGCCTTAGGCTTTCACACCTTCTACCTTTTGGCCATTTGCTTGAACACACCATTTTAAAGGAGAACATTAACAAGAGCTTGCTTTACAACTATAAAGGCTTTGGAAGTAAGAAATGAAATAGCAAACCGTGTAATTCTTCGAGGACGAAGGAGTTCATGATTTTATAAGTGTTCTCTATCAAGAAGCTAAGAACGAGTATGCTTGCCCATATATGAACTTCACTACTTGCCTATCTCGAGCAAGTGTAGTATCATGAACATTTGCGGCTGCGATATCCTCGACATCAAATCAATATAATGTGCGGCCTGAGTCCACCACAATCTTCTCCTTTTTTCCATAAGCCTCATTCCAGCATTCACATAATTAGAGGCATTATCAATGATGGCTTGCACAACATTCTCCTCCCCAATTTCTTCAATCACGATAATCTGAATATTTGAACATCAATTCCCCCATTTTTGTTAATATGGAAGCGTGATTGATTTCATAAACCAAGTGCCCGACAAGACTATTCACCAAAAAATTGATAAGACCTACTCTTTCCATCTGTCGACCATCGACATAATTGAACATCCATATTGGCTCCAAGCTCTTTGTGATCTTCCACATAATGATACTTGGGTCATTCACCTCTTCTTTAAGAATCCATGTCCTCGGTCATTGCATAGATGGAAACTAAGCTTGGGCCTAAAATTTTGCAACGGCATCCATCATAGGAATCAATAAGGGATATTCGCAATGTTGAATGGGAGACCTTTTGAATACATAAACCTACCAATTTTTCTACACACTTTTTTCCTTCCTTTCTTCTTGCTTCCACCTTGAATTCAAAGTCTTTGATGAGGTTGTGAAGTGGTAGAGACTATCCCACATTAGGTCTACTGAATAGGTTCCTCCCACTCCACTTCTCTGCTTCCCACTCCCTAAGACACCTATTGTTTTGGACAAGGCACTCTCATTCATTGAAGTTGGACCCATACCGATTTCTTGGAGCAATTCATTTCTTCTTGTTTTTTGATCCTTAAAATTGGTCAATGCCTCTTTGCATTCCAATCTAACATCTTCACTAACTTTGGGGCATGGTTTCATACCATGATGAGTTCCGGCTAAGTGATGCTTGAGTCTATTCACCCCTCCCGCGCATCTTTGATTGCAAAATTTACATCTCAAATATTGCTCCCGAAACTTAAATACTTGTATTTATAAAATCTTTTCTTGAATTTTTCGAATCGGAGGAACTCTAAAAAAAACCAATAATAATATTCACATTTCTATATAACAATATAATTGACTAAAAAATAATAACGAACTTATAATTGAAAGGAATTTAAAAAATGAATTCAGAATTTAATTGGTTTAAATTTTAAAAAGCCAATATTTTTGGAGAATTTAAAGTAATTGAATTTAATTGGTTTAAATTTAAAAGCTTAATATTTTTTTTAAGGAAATTAGAATGAAATTCGAATTTAATTGGTTTAAATTTAAAAAGACTTTTTTGGAGAATTAAGAATGAAATTCGAATTTAATTGGTTTAATTTTAAAAAACCAATTTTTTTAGAAAATTAATTTAATTGGTTTAAATTTTAAAAACCAATATTTTTTTTTAGAAGAATTTAAAAAAGAAATTCATAATTTAATTTGCTTAATTGGTCAAAATGAGTTTCAAGAGAGGCCGTTTGATTTAAAATAAATAAATAATTTTTTATGAAAGAAAGCGGTAACCACGACTCTTTGGATGATCAAATTGATTTAATCGGTAAAAAAATTGATGAAACCCATTTTATCGGTAAAAATAGGCTCCAAGTCCGACTTCTCCCCTTTAACTTAAATAAAAAAATTAGAAGCAAAGGAGCATAAGGGGTAGTTTTTCGGGTGGAGAGATGAAGAGAGATGGGAAAGGGAAAGAAAGGGCTCGGGAGAGATGGAGAGATTGAAGAGAGATGGGATGAAGAAATGAAGAGGAGGCTTGGCAGAGGGGCAGAGGCGCACTTTTTCGGATGGATGAAGAAAGGGAAAGAAAGGGAGCAGTCCCGGAAGATGGAGAGATGAAGAGGGAGAGATTGAAGAGAGATGGGATGAAGAGATGAAGAAGAGGAGAAAGTGTGACATACCTGGAGATGAAGCCGAGATGATCGAGCAGTCGCCGCTTGAAGTAGGGTTTATTCTTCCAGTTTTCTCCCCAAAACAATTTGCGTTTTCTTCGGTAGGAGAAAGTGATCGGCGATTAGGTTTTTTTCCTTTTGAAAGTCATAAGCTCCCTGGCGTACACGCATCCCTCTTCAAGGCGTGAAAGGCGCGATCAAAGCGTGCCTCGAACACGCTTGACTGAAAAAAACGTACGCCTATCGTGTGTTTGGCTTTTTCGAGGAGCGCTGGGTTTTCTCGTGCCTCGCCGAGGGCGCGCGCCAGCAGCGCTAGAAAGCGGCACGAAAACCTTGTGTTTCTGATGTTTGATCTAGGCGCGGGTTGCAGCCCGATCGTCACAGTTCAAGTCCCTTTCGGACCACTGAAGGTTTGCCTGTCCGTTAACTTTAGGGCCCCATAGGATTAGTCAAGGTGCGCACAAGCTAGCTTGGACATCCACGGTTATCAAAAAAAATTTCTTTACAATGTTAGGAACAACTACAAATCACATAATCTGATAAAAAAAAACCTACAAATCATATAATCCTTGAATTCTTTTACAAATTGGTTTTCTATTGGTTTTGGTTCTCCCGTTTTATTTATTTATTTATCAAGGGGTGTGCGCAGGATCGGAGTGGGTTTGGATTTGCCTAAATATTGGTGCGAACTATGAAGGAGTTTCCCATGCAAGTTACCAAGACAATTTCCCAACAATGTTGTGCCACATAAACCAACCAAACATGAATAAACATCGACCTCAAGAGCACCCGCTTTGGACTCCAAAATAAATAAATAACAGGAATTTATTTAAACTAAGAAGAAGATGTCAACTTTAAAATCAAACAATTTTTACCTAATTGGCAAATGAACAAAAGATCTATAGCATGATATGACATAAAATGCACATCAAATCATGCAAATTCTTTAAAATATTGACAATCACATTTTCCTTATCACAACTGTAGGGATTCTTGAATGACAGCAAGCTACCATCAACAATTAAACACAGAAGCATTCAAGATCATCATGCCCAGAAACTTGGAGCTCTACATTCATGGTGGTTTCTAAAAGAAACCTTAGCAACCACTGGTTGTTACAACGAATAACCAGAAGACTCTCACCCTCATGACTGACTCACACTCCTCTTTGGATTTATAGCATTCTTGGATTACAAATAGTCCTTAGCAGTAAGCTAACAAACCTGACCTTATCTATGAAACTAACTTGAAATAGAAAGATAAACTCTCTAACCCACTACAAACTCTTTCTGCTATCCCTATAAATACTCCTCTCTTTGTCAATACCACTAACTGCATAACAGAACAGTACATGCTTACTAACAAACTGCAGTTATGACCAAAACATCTCAACTAAACAAGGGCTGGGACTTTGCTGCAGCCAACACCTTCCAAATGCCCATGCACCAGATCACCACGTGACAACTTAAGCCATTAGAAAATATGAGCCAACTCATAACAACAACCTTTAAGAGAATCATGATTGTTTTTTTTTTTTTTTTGATAAGAATCACTTTTTAATACAATGTAGTAAATGATTGTGATGACACACATCACAATAGTGATCCTTTAAATGACAATAATATAGGACTCGAAAGCAGCATAATATAACATAAGAGTACTTTCAAGAATTATAAAACGAGAGCACAACATAAGTGTCACTTTCAAGATTTTTCTTTTTCTTTTTTGATAGGTATAAGAGTACTTTCAAGAATTATATTGCTGAATTGAGGGTGAATGGCGAATGGCGAATGGCGAATGGCTCAGAAAAGACAAAGATTAAGGAGTGTTGATCTTTTTTCAAACTTCATATACGCACCCCAGGGGTTCGGGTTTGTAATTTGGATGATGTTGACCTCCCTGAAAACTATGTTGGTTGGCGTTTCCTGATGTGGTAGTGCTAGATGAGATGAGATTTGGTCGCGACGGATTGGTAGATAAAGTAGTTTTTAAATCTCAATAACAAGATTTTTGTGTTAGTGTTAGTAAAGATGTCTATACTAGCTTTTCTAGAGTGCAACTGGGTTGAGGCAGGGTGATTCTATTTCCCCCTAATTGTTTGTGTTGGTTGTGAAGGATTTCAGTCGTTATTTTAGAAAGATTACAACAGAAAGTTTCATTTATGGATTTAAGTGGAGAGAAGTGGTGAATTGATGCAGATTTTCATCTTCTTCTGGGTAATGAAACACTTTTTCAGTGATACATGTCCAGCACAATTGATGAATAGAGGGACAGAGACTTAATGTAGGAGGAGAAGCAGGGAAAAAATTACGGTTTCTCATCTTCATTTTGCAGATAACACGCTCCTATGATACCTGCCCACACCAATTGTATGGTAGGAATTGATGCAAATTAAGCACTAGATTTTATATACTTATTTCCCTTTTTTATATAGGTAAATATTTTTTTTCTTTCAATTTTTGTCCCTACTAGGACTCAAACCTGGTCCCCTCCCTATGCCCAACCCAAACCTTAACCACTAAGCCATGTCTCAGTGGCTATACTTACTTCCAATTTTTCTATTAAAAAAATGAATTTGGTGTGTTTGAGCTATATTATTAATCAGTCCCAGAAGTCTCAAAGTTGACAATTAATTTGGGTTAAGTAATATTACTTCCTGTATGCAAGGTTCCAGAAGCAGAGGAATAAACCTTTTTATTTCCACATGGGATGGGAAAGTTCCATGTAACCCACCTTGGTCTTGCTGTAGGAACACCTTCCTAGTCTTCAATTATTTGGAATGTCATTAATGAGAGATTTCACAAAAGATTAGCAATGTGTAAGCAACTACACTTCTAAAAGGGTGGTAGACTTAATCTGATAAGAAGCATTTCATCTAGCTCACCAGTCCATTTTGTGTTTCTTCCTGATATTCCAAACAAAATGACATTGAGATCAGAGAAGATCTAGAGGGATCTCCAGTGGAAGATGCATCACCTAAAAAATCCATATTTAGAGAATTGGGTGGTTGTTTGTTTGGATAAGAAAAGAGGGGGTAATGAAGACTTATCTATTCTTAATAAAGTTTTACTCAGAAAATGAAGTTGGAGGTTTGCCTCAAAAAGAGTCATTGTGGAGTTGATTGTTCCTAAAAAGTTAGGAAATAAGCATGAAGTTGGCATTCAAAAGTAGAAAGCATGGGCTTGAGGCAGGTTTGTAAAAATCTATAAGGAGAAAACAAGAACTTTAAAAGTGGACTAAGTTTATTTGTGGGAGAAAGAGAGGTAAGCAGGATGTTTGGTATTGTGAGGTTGCCCTTGTGTCCCTCTTCCTCTTCTTTGTTTGTCATTTCTACTTTAAGAAAGTTTGGGTTGCAAATGCGAGAGGGAGTATCAAGTTAGGGTAGGGCATTTAGAGCCCTTATTTCGAAAGATGATCATGGAGTTGGAAGAAGTGGGGTCTTTTCTTGAGAGGACACAAGAGAGATAAGAATTGTTGATCGGTGACAGTAAGCTAGTAAGGATGGGATCTAAGGATGGAAAATTTATCTATCAAAATTTTCCGTTATTATGAGGAACTAGAAGGGAAGATTTTTCCAATGCAAAATATTTGGAATTTGTTGACCCAATAAAAAGAGGGTGGTTGACAAACCCGCTACCTCAACAATTCCCTTTTTTTTTTTTTTTTTTTTTTTTTTTTTTTGTAGGGAAGCAACATGAGGAATCATATTGACTAACAATCCAATGGTGAATAGGTACTATCTTTGCTAAAATGTGTAAAATCAACTAATCACATGCTTTGCAATGTGTGAGAACACAAGGATTATAGGCATCTCTTATTCTCTTTATTTGGAGTTGAATGGATGATGACTCTTCAATAAGAGAAACTTCATTGGCCTGGCATGGGAGTCATGTAGAGAAGATGCTTAGAAAGCTTCAATGATTACTCTGGTTATCTTTTTTTGGACTATATAGGGGAGAAACCATAGATCATTTGAAAAAAATAGAAAAAATCATTTTAAGTGCTCAAAGAGTTTTCCTATCTCGCTTTATATTCTTTAGTACATGAACAGTGGATTGATATGGCTTCCTTTTCTTTGCTAGACTCTATCAATCAGTTAAGGCTCTTCTAGATAAGAAGGAGAGGAGGCTTTCCCTTGTTTCTCTTTTTTCTTTTTCTTTTCTTTGTGGCACCCTCATCCTGTGCTTTCATAGTTTGGAGGTTTTCTTTTTCGATAAGTCGTGCTTTCATTTTGGTTGTGCCTTTTAGTTTACTTAATAAAATTGTCTTTACCCTTTCTAAGGTCATTAGGATAATTTTTTTTTTTTTTTTTTTTGATAACGAGGGTGTCCGGACCAGCTTACGCGCACCTCGACTAATCCTTCGGGTGCCATAATACCATACTAATATGGGCCAGGGTAAGGCCTTGAGAAATTCTTTGGGTAGGTGGCCAGGGAGACTGGTGAGGGACACCTGGCAGACCGAGACCCACCCATCCGAGTATTAGGATAATAAATTCATCAAGACAAAAAAAAAATTCTAGGACAATAGAACTCTTAATAGCGGGGATCCTAATATCATAGCCGTTATTTGAGGAAGCTTAAAATTGAAGGAAATAGAACAAGGTCACACTTTTCCATTAACACCCGAGGCATCAATTTTGTTTAGGCAAATTATGCTTGCTCCTTAGATTATAGTACTCGACAAGTAAACTATCTTGCAAAACAAAGCAAGCATTATATTAAACCACATTTGCACTAAAAAACCAAATATGTAAAGAAATATTTGAAGCTGGACTCATCAGCCTGGAAACATCATAAAATTGTACATCTGCACAAATTTGAAAAACAAAGATAAAATATGTTAATTAGAGAAGTTACTCTCTCAATGGCTACTAACCTCAGCCCTTCGCTGCAGTTTTGCTTCTCCTTCAGCCTCAATGCTATCCAATTTCAGTAACTGCCTCATAAGCAACTCTGTTAAGACAACAAACTCCCTGTCCTCAACAGTGGTCCCACCATTCAAAGTTGCTTCTAAGGCAACCATCTACAAGTTAAAGCAATCCGAATCAGCATCCATGATCATGGACCAAATGATTGTAGAGGACAAAAAGAATTACCTTTTCCAAGAGCTTATCAACTTCTGATCTGACTACAACAACAGCTTCACATGCCTTGGATATCTCATCGTGTTTTTTCGCCTCTTCAAGCTTCCTCTCTTTGCTAGCCATTTTCTCCAAGAGCAACAACTTTGATCTATCCTTCACTCCTACCTGCTGCAAAGACTCCTGATCATCTATCTCCTTTCCCCTGAACAAGAGTCTTTGGTCCTTGGGCTCCAAACCAGTTTCTTGGACAAGTAGGTTCTTCAAGTCCCCTTCCATTATAAGACCCATAAGCAAATATGCATCAATGTCAATTAACATAAAATATAGGCTGTATATCCAACAGCATTTCATTGTAAAATCATTTTGAAGATGATGGAGCATTACATTATTGCTGCATCACCATAAACCCAAAAAATGACATAAAATCTCAAACCCTCCCAATAACAAATAAATTAGCAAAATAAACATCGATAATTAGGTTTCAGAACTACCCAAAGCACTCTCACAGGCAAGCACATCAACAAATGGGCGATATCGCTCAAATCCCATTCAGTAAATAGTCAATTAAAAAGCCCACGTAATCCATATCCATTTACAGGCAGATTTAACACATTCAAAATTAAAACATCCAACACAAAACCCTCAGTTGAAGGAGAAAGAGGGAAACCAGCACGCAAAAGCGATGATACCACTATAAAAGGCCAAAAGGGCAAAAACCCTGACAAGAGAATTACCCCCAATATCCAGTACACGTAACAATTATCAAACAAACAGACATATAGATCGTGTTTGGTTCTCGGGAAAGAAAAGAAAAGAAAAGAAAAAATAAAACAATTTCAAACCGAATTATTTTTCCGTCCCTTTTCTGGCATTCTTTCCTAGAAGCTAAAGCAAAAGGAAAGGGTTAAAGGAGTACCAAAAGCGGATTCAACAGGTACACGGAGCTGGTGTTGCTTAGAACCATGATGGACCTTGACGCTGATCATGGCCGACCCTGACCCTGACCCAGACCCAGAATCGCCGCCGCCGCCACCAATTCCACCATTATGATCAGCATCTTCTCTCTTCTGAACCAGCATCCCACCCGGCCTCAGTTCCCACTCCACATCCTCTTCCCTCTTCATCTTCTCCCCAACCCCAACACAGCTTCCAAGTCAATCGTTTTTCTCCCTATCACAGATCTTCACTACTCAGTATTCACCATGGATGGAGTAATAACTAATAACGAGGACGAGGGTCGGTCGGTGCAAGAGCGCCAGCGGACTAAAAACGTCGTCGTTTTACTAACCCCACTTCTAGAGCTAGCAATATGTGCTGAACCCGATGGACCAGCCTACTTTAATTCGAATTTTTGGAAGATTGGGTTGTAAAATTTAAGGTCCGAATAAAATCGGTCCAATTGACTAAACCTCGTTTGGCGTGGGTCGTAATGAGTTTGGCAGGTGGCAGTTAAATTTTTATTTATTTTTAAGTAGCCCAACACCCCAGTAATTTATATTTCAATATTAAATGTCAATTTGATATTTTAATTTATCTCTCTTTTGTAACATAGGGTTTTAAAAATAATTATTATTATAATATATGATTAATATAATATTAAACTTTGTTGTTTAACTATTTTATTTTCAATTCTAAATATATCTTTTTTAATATAATTTATATGATAATAATTTAATATTTAAAATCTTATGAAAATTTATGGAATGGATTTGAATTAAATAAGAATTACGATTTAATATTAAATATATTTTTATTTATCTCATTAATTCTATTTTAAATATTTACAATTTTTTTATTTATCCTTTAAATTTTATTCAACCATATATGTTTTTTTGATAAAAATGAAGTTGTATTAGTTTATAAATTAAATTAAATTTAATAACTAAATTATCGGTATATTTTAAATAATTTTATTACTTAAACTAATGTTAATAACAAAATAATGTTATTTTTAAAATAATTAACAAAAAATATATACCAAATTATTTCCAAATATGATTATATCTTTTAGCAAGATGAATTTTCAAACAAATAGGATATTTTATTGTTATACTGCTAAGATGTATTTTTGGAAAAAATATTATTAAAATTCTAAATTAATTAATAGATGATATTAAATCAACCACTATCAAGGATATACATTTTTCTAATATGGAATCACCTGTTAATATTATATATAAGAAGGATAATGATGAATATTAGAGGCATATGAGATTTCATTTGATTTTTGGAGTTGTTTTTCTTAGATATGTTATTAAGTTGTTCGCACATTGTTTTGTCTTATTTAGGTAGTTAGTTTGGTACTTTAGTTACGTTCTAACATTATTTATTTATTTATTTATATTTGTTTACTATCATTATATTGTTTAGACTTAATCATTTAATATATGAATTATTATTATATATTTGTATACTATTTATTTTTATTTGAAGAATGTTGAATTTATAAAATAAATTTTTAGTCGAGTTTTGTGGCGACCTAGGGCAGGCAGGCAGATTGGTGGTCAGAACCGGCACGGGGACCCATTTCGTTTATTTCTTTAAAGTCATTAATCAAATCTCTCTTTAGTTATCGTTTTATTAAATTTTAGTTTTCAAAAGTGTCGCATGAATCCCCAGGCTTGACGGAATTGGCGGATCAGTGGAGCATTTCAGGCATTTTCAATTATCTTCTGTATCAAAACATTGGCTTGTCTTATTCATTTTAGATTTTATGTAATTTCGCGGAAGCATTTCATTTGGGCAAGCCCATAAACATTTACAATTAGCAAGGTCGTAATGTTTGCATTTAACAAAATCTTATTTAAAAATAAGGATCCGAGTTCTTATTGTTTTACAAAATGTCAATGTTTGAAAGAAATGGAGTAATGCATATGTGAGCATACTTTCGTAATTCCTTCTATGGCTACGAGCTCGCGATGCTTGGAATTCTTGCCCCGATGTCTATCACTTTCGGTACTGGCATTGATAAAAACAATACGCTAAGCATTTTTCATGCTTAGTGGTTATACGATTGTATTCCATTTTTGTTCACTTATAAATCATGCATTTTATCAAAATAATGCCTTTATATACAATATCGGTCTTGTAATGTAAAGATCGTAAGCAAATACGGCACTTCAATACCATGGTTTTCTTTTTTAGGTTTTGATTCCACATATAGCTATAGAAATTTGTGACATCCACAGCCAGTTCGGTTGGTGAATCCACACTTTGTTTGTCATTGATGGTAATGTGGTTTCACGTGTATGCCGTCTCACATGCGACTATAGAATTCGACATTCCGCGGCGGTCGGTTGGTGAATCTGTCTGTTTGTCGATCGTGCGATGTGATTTCGCGTGGTGACTCCGTCTCACATATGGCTATAGAAGTCGACATTCCACGGCGGTTCGAGTTGGTGAATCTGACATCACATTTGTCGATGACGCTTAATGTGATTTCGCGTAATGATACGGTTACCTTCATGACGAATTCAGTTGGTGAATTTCGTCATGTTGGTCAATCAATAAAACGGTTCAAATCAATTTACTTTTATGCAGTAAATTCACTTACAGTTCAAATACTCGCATACATGCATATATTTGGCAAACGGTTCGAATAACAATGATTCAAATCAATACTAATCATTCAAATGGGATATATGCATATTTGCAAATAGAAGCGATATGAGAATAAAGAGCGTGTGGTGAACAAACTAGAATAAAGAACAGAGTATAGAACAAATAAAGAATGAGAGCGGGTATAGAAACGGACCCGTATCGATTCCGTTTCTTTCGATGTCAATCCTAGGCGGGTTATCGTCTTCACCGCTAGTCAAATACAATTCATTCACTCTTGGCGATTGTGCAAATAGCTAAACGAATTCACTTTGCCTCGGCGGCTCGGTATCAGTGCGCTTTGACTTAGACTCATTCTTATTCCTACAGCAAATTACACTTTCTTAGAAATTGGAATCATTAATCGGATTAATAAGCCCAAAGTTATGGCATTTCATGCCAACTAATTGGACTCTTGGGATTACTAGGGATTTGTTTGTATTACTAACTTTTCCGGGGTCTTAACTCCATATTTGACTCTAGGTCTTTGTACTCATTTAAGTTTAAGGTGCTAAGGGTTCTATTCCAACTGGAATCACCCAATTCGGAGCACCGAAACTCAAGTTACGTTCGAAACTACCCGGACTTCTCTATGTCCAAAGCTGATGCAGGAATTTTTCTTGCACATGGCCCCACTTTGAGTGAATATTTAGACCCCTTAGAGTCAGAATTTGACAATACTTTCTCTTTAAGTTTGGTTCTCCTTGAAGTCTATTTTAAGTGGCCACTTGAATCACTCCAAATGGGATAAATAGAGGAAGTTATGGCCCAAATACAAGCGAGTCGAGAAACGAGGGGAAAGCGAGGAACAAAGTCCTACCGATACCAGGACTTAAGTTCTACCGGTAGGACTTGGCTTCAAAATGACTAGAATCAGGGGTTCTACCAGTAGGACTTAACTCCTGGTAGGACTCTCTCAAGTGCCCAGAAGGGTGTTTTCTCACATTTTTTCCTCTTCACTTTTGAACCCCAGACAAATCTATACTTAATATACACTTCAAAAATCATTTCAAATTCATCTTTTAACCTCAATTATCC
This sequence comes from Tetrastigma voinierianum, assembly GCA_016808115.1. NCBI lineage: Eukaryota > Viridiplantae > Streptophyta > Magnoliopsida > Vitales > Vitaceae > Tetrastigma > Tetrastigma voinierianum. The sequence goes on along the minus strand of JAEQBH010007362.1, from coordinate 77,164 downwards.
TCAAATCATCTTTCGATGGATATCTTTTTTCTTCCAAATTCTTTCATGAATCACTTTCAAACCCACTCCAATATGGTTTATGATCCATACACAACAAATCATAAAGGTTAGTTAGGGTTTGTTCCTAAACCTAACTCATTTACTTGATTTCACCATGAATCCCTTCCCCAAAGGAAGGATTCCCTATTTTTAATTAGTTTAGGTATTTTCCAACCACACCTTCAATAAATCTTTGATTAGGGAAGAAATCCTAACAAACCCTGAATTTGGAACTCATAAACCTCTACCTGAATCCCATACAAAATCCATGTGATTCATAATAAAGTTCATATCCAAGGTTAGATCCATACCTTTGATCTTAGCTTGCTTGATCTCCTTCCTTTCTCTTCCTCTTCCTCTTCCTCTTCTCTTCTTCCTCTTGTTCTCTCCCTTCTTCTCCTTCTCCCACGGTTTTGCTAGGGCAAAAATTGGAGACCAAATGCATTTTAGCTTTGTTTTCATTTTTAATAATTTCAACTTTTCATAAATTGCAACTAGCCACAACTCTTTAATTTTGCAATTCAACATTTTAATTCTGGCCAGCTGGCCCATCTCTACTCCCCTTCTTTGATATTTATATCCCTTATGGAAAATTTCAATTTTATCCTTGTTCTGGTGCTCAAATTTCCGGGTTCACTAAATTTGCTATTTCATAATTTGTCAGTTCATCACTTTTCCCGGAAAAACCCAAGTTTTGCCCAATTCATACCCAGAATATATAATAAAATTATTATAAAAATTCTAGGGTATTTTTGGGGCGTTACAATTCTCCCCCACTTAAGAAAATTTCGTCCTCGAAATTTACCTTAGTTAAACAGTTGCGGATACTGCTGCCGCATCGTTTCTTCACTTTCCCAAGTGGCTTCTTCGGTCTTGTGATTTCTCCACAACACTTTTACTAGCGGAATCTTCTTGTTCCGCAATTCTTTCACTTCCCGAGCCAAGATTTTTACTGGTTCTTCTTCATATGTCAAATCCGGTCTAAGCTCAATTGTCTCCGAAGAGACTACATGTGATGGGTCCGATCGGTACCTCAGTAGCATGGACGCATGGAACACATTATGGATCTTTAAGTCAGGAGGTAATCTTGTCTGTATGCTCTTGGACCGCACTGATTCGTATGGCGTCGTCTGGGGCTCAACGCCTTTTTCGAGATCTCATCACCTTCTTCCAAGGCGATACTTTTAAAAACACTTTCTCCACCAGGCCTCATATCAGATATCCTTTCTTCATGTCGGTATATGACACGTAAATGCGTGGCCACTTTCAATCTCTCTCTAATCATTTTAACTTTTTCTTCAGTCTCTTGTATCAAATCGGGGCCAATCACTTTTCTTTCACTCAATTCCGTCCAACACAACGGTGTTCTACATTTTCTTCCATATAGAGCCTCGTAAGGCGCCATTCCAATACTTGATTGGAAACTGTTGTTGTACACAAATTCAACCAAAGGAATATGTCGATCCCAACTTCCCTCATAGTCGATTGCACAACTCCTTAGCATATCTTCCAGAATTTGGATCACTCTCTCTGATTGTCCATCCGTTTGCGGGTGGGCATCTTGAAGTCGATCCCCGTTGCATTGGCTTCTTCTTGTGGAGTGGGACGTTTAATCAGTAATTTCGGATCTATTAAAAATTATGGATATTGAATCACGTGTAACCGAACTATTTCATGATATACGGCTACGCGCTGGCTTGTCAGCGAATAGTCGGGTTCTCAGCGGTAGGAAGTGGTGACTTGGTCGATCGATCATTGCGACCAGCGGAGTCATACTTTCTCCCGCGGCGGTGATAGCGACCACAAAATCCATGGTGATTGATTATTCCACTGCGGTGATGATAGGTACGCAATAATCCCGAAGGGACTTGATGCTCTGCCTTTACTCTTTGACACACCAAACACTTGGTTACAAATTCTGATACATCTCTTTTCATTCCGGACCACCAGAATGACATTTTCAAATCTTGGTACATCTTTGTGCTACAGGGATGGATATCAAAAGATCCCACCATGTGCCTCTTCAAGTATGGCTTTTCTCAATCCATCATCATCGGGTACACAAACCCGATCCTTATAATACAACCCTCCATTTTCATTCACTGTGAACTCAATTTCTTTACCATCTCCAATCTGATCTATTATGGCAGAAATTTTCCCATCTTTCTTTTGTGCCTCTAGCACTAAATTCAACAAATTCGGTCTCGCTACTAGTTCTGCCACTACTGCACCATCGTCTGATAATGACAAATTGGCATTTAACGCTTGAAGCGTTTGCACTGTCTTCCTACTCAAGGCATCAGCCACTACATTGGCCTTTCTGGGTGATAATCAATCCGCGCTTGATCATAATCTTTTTATCAATTCCATCCATCTACGTTGTCTCAGGTTAAGCTCTCGTTGTGAGGGAAAATACTTAAGACTCTTGATGGTAATAAAACACTTTTTCTCCATACAAATAATGTCTCCAAATTTTCAACGCAAATACAATTGCGGCCAATTCCAAATCATGCGTGGGGTAGTTCTTTTCATGTGGCTTCAATTGTCTTGAAGCATAGGCTACCACTTTACCCTCTTGCATTAGGACACATCCAAGTCCATTTAATGAAGCATCATACCAGATCACATATTCTTTACCGGTCGGTAGGAGTAAACACCGGGCCTGGGTTAAGAATTCTTTTCAGCTTCGAAGCTTCCTTGACATTTTCACTCCCATTCAAACTTTACATTTTACGGAGCAATCTAAATAAGTAATTTGAAATCATAGAAAACCCATAATTATGGGTTCTTACTTATTTGCCCGATTTCAGATATCCTTTATCTCGAGTGGAGCCATTCTATACGGTGTGTAGATGCGATTGTGGCTTTGGTACAGCGTCGTTAGCAAATTCAATCTCCCTGTGGAGGTAATCCGACAACTCTTGGGAAACACATCCAGGGAAAGTCATAACAGTAGGAATGCTCCGGATACACTAGGCCTTGCCTTTACCGTATCAATCACATAAGCTAGGTAGGATTCACATCCTTTCCGCACCATTGTTCTAGCAGTGGCTGCGGATATCACATTAGAGTGGTGGTTTGACCTCTCACCAATGAAAGTCACTTCATCATCATTCGGTGTTCTCAAAGTCACTCTTTTCATTCTACAATCGACTATCGCTCGGTGTCGGGATAACCAGTCCATCCCCAATATCACATCAAACTCCCTGAAGGATAACTCAAACAATTCTCCCAAAAATTCATACTCTTGTATTTTTATGGGACAATCTCTATACACTTTGTTCACAATAACACTATGCCCGAGCGGGTTCGTCACCAAGATATCATACTCGGTTTCACTCCTCGGTAAATTATGTATTATTTAAGACCCTTGGTCGCATCGAGTCATATTATCGCATAATACCGTGCAATGCATGTCATAAGCAATTTTCGAAATCATTTCAAACAATTTCAAAATCGCTTTGTAGAACACGCCTAAACCTAGGCTCGATACCAGTATAAAGGCTGTGGCGACCCAGGAGAGCCCGACCGACCGATTGGTGAGTCAGAGCAGAAACCAGGGACGCTCGTTTTTATTTCTTTAAAGTCATTAATCAAATCTCTTTAGTTATCGTTTTTATTAAATTTTAGTTTTCAAAAGTGTCGCGACCGAATCCCGACTTGGCCGTTGGCGGATCGAGCCGGGGCCGGTTTCTTTCGAACATTTTCCAGTATCTTATCAAAACATTGGCTTGTCTTATTCATTTTAGATTTTTGTAATTTCGCGGAAGCACATTTCATTTGGGCAAGCCCGTAAGCATTTACATTAACAAAGATTCCTGTATTTACATTTAACAAAATGCCTTTACAAAAATAAGGATCGAGTTCAAAGCCCCATTTTACAAAATGTCGATGTTTGAAAGAAATAGGTAATGCATATGGCGGAGCATGCTCGTAATTCCTTCTCTATGACTCGAGCTCCTCGATCTTAGGTCTTGCCCGATGTCTATCCTTTCATTACTGCGCATTGATAAAAAACAATACGCTAAGCATTTTCATACTTAGTGGTTCTATCTGATTTGTATTCCATTTTTTGTGTTCATATAAATCATGCATTTATCAAAAATATTGCCTTTATCTGATATATCGAGTTGTAATGTAAAGATACATAAACAAATACACTTTTCAATACCATAGTTTCTTTTTTTCGGTTTGGCAGTTCCACATATAGTTATAGAGGTGACATCGACAGATTCAGGTTGGTGAATCACTTTGTTTGTGTCGTCGGTAGTAATATGGTTTCACGTCGATATTACCGTCACATGCGACTATAGAATTCGACATTGCGTGGTCGGTTGGTAGATCTGTCTGTTGTCATTCATTAGCAATGTGATTTCGCATTGATTATTTAAGTGCCACGCCTTGGCTATGAAGTCGGCATTCCACACGGCGGTCGGTTGGTGAATCTGTCTGTTTGTCATTAATTTAACAATGTGATTTAGCATTATTAATTAGAGTTTACCTTCACTTGGTCGGTTGGTGAATTTCGTCATGTTGAGTCCAATCAATAAAACGGTTCAAATCAATTTACTTTTATGCGGTATTCACTTAGAGTTCAAATACTACGCAACATGCATATGTTGTAAGCGGTTGAATAACAATGATTCAAATCAATACTAATCACATTTCAAATCGATATATATGCATATTTTGCAAATAGAGCAATATGAGAGAATAAGGCGTGTGAGGTGAACAAACTAGAATAAAGAACAAGTATAGAACAAATAAAGAATGAGGCAATTTATAGAAACAGACCAGTGATCGATTCGGGTTTCTTTCTCATTAATAAATCCTAGGCCAGGTTATCGTCTTCACCCGCACCTAGTCAAATACAATTCATTCACTCTTAGTGATTATGCAAATAATCGTACTAAACGAATTCACTTTGCCTCGGTGGCTCGGTATGGTACGCCTTTGACTTAGACCTCTGCGTCACGCATTGCCTCTATGAGTCTACTTTGCTAAGGTGGAATCATTCAATCAGTTATCAAACTAAAGTTTATGGCATTTTCATGCCAGCTAGTCGGTTCTTAGGATTACACTAGACTGTTTGTATTTACTAGCTTTTCGAGGTCTTAACTCCATATTTGACTTCCTGAGTCTTTGTACTCATTTAAGTTTAGGTGCTAGGGTTCTATTCCAACTGGAATCACCCAGTCGAGACACCCGAAACTCAAGGATACGGTCGAAACTACCGGGACTTCTCTATGTCCAAAGCTGATGCAGAATTTTTCTTGCACATGGCCAGCTTTGAGTGAATATTTAGACCCTTAGAGTCGGGGTGACAATACTTTCTCTTTGAAGTTTTGGTTCTCCTTGAAGTCTATTTTTAAAGTGGCCACTTGAATCACTCAAATCGGATAAATAGGGAAGTTATGGCCAAAATAAAATCTGGTCGAAACAGGAAAACCAGAACAAGTCCTACCGGTAGGACTTTAAGTTCTACCGGTAGGACTTGGCCAAAAATGACCAGAATCGAAGTTCTACCGGTAGGACTTAACTCCTACCGGTAGGACTCTCCGAAAAGTGCCCAGAAAGGGTGTTTTCTCACATTTTTCCTTCACTTTTGAACCCCAAACCAAATCTATACTTAATATACACTTCAAAATCATTTCAAATTCATCTTTTAACCTCAATTATCCTCAAATCATCTTTCAATGGATATCTTTCTTCCAAATTCTTTCATGAATCACTTTCAAACCCACTCCAATATGGTTTATGATCCATACACAACCAAATCATAAAGGTTAGTTAGGGTTTGTTCTAAACCCTAACTCATTTACTTACAATTTCACCATGAATCCCTTCTAAAAGGAAGGATTTATTTTAAGGTAGTTTAGGTATTTTCAACCCTACCTTCAATAAATCTTTGATTAGGAAGAAATCCTAACAAACCCTAGATTTGGAACTCATAAACCTCTCTAGAATCCCATACAAAATCCATGTGATTCATAATAGAGTTCATATCCAAGGTTAGATCCATACCTTTGATCTTAGCTTGCTTGATCTCCTTCCTTTCTCTTCACCTCTTCCTGCTTCCTCTTCTCTTCTTTCTCTTGTTCTCTCCCTTCTTCTCCTTCTCCACGGTTTTGCTAGGGCAAAAATTGGAGACCAAATGCATTTTAGCTTTTGTTTTTCATTTTTAATAATTTCAACTTTTCATAAATTGCAACTAGCCCACAACTCTTTAATTTTGCAATTCAACTTGTTTTAATTCTATTGTGGCCCATCTCTACTCCTTTGATATTTATATCCCTTACATGGAAAGGCTTTCAATTTTATCCTTATTGCGGTGCTCAAATTTCGGGTTCACTAAATTTGCTATTTCATAATTTGTCGGAGTTCATCACTTTTTTCACGGGAAAAACCGAGTTTTGCCCAATTCATACCAGGCATATAATAAAGTATTATAAGGCTCTAGGGTATTTTTGGGCGTTCTGATTTTGAAGGTCGTTTAGTAGGTTTTGACTCATAACGTATGGGCTAAGATTTACGTGGTCGAAAACTAGCATGAATATTTTGTTGGACCAAAAGCAGGTTTTTTAAGTGTAAAGCGAGTTATTGGTTGACTTTTTGAGCCTAAATTAAAAATTAAGGACACGATTGCTATTTTGAACAATATTTCGTGGATTCATATTTTACTCAGTAAAAGAATAATGTAGTATATTCATTTGCTCAAATCAAGTAAGACATGAATGAGAAAATAGGCTCCCAAGTGATCCTCTTGAAAATGTGTTGTTTGGACTTTCATTTTGAGTTGTGTCCTTTCATTTTGAGTTATGTCTTTTCATGATGAGTTGTGTCTTTTAGGATGGTGATTGTCCGGAAAGTCACCAAGAGGTCAATAAATACTTAGGTTCATTGTCATTCTTATAGTGAGTTTTCTATTTCCCCAACAAATTCGGTCATTTAGTAAACAGTGCACTAAGGCAAGCTTTAGTGCATTATTTTTTCGGCATTTAAGGCAATGCATTTGGAGAGTACACAACATTGTTTGGTTCGCTGGACAAATAGATTGGAGTGCTACTTCTATCTGTGTGAAGATCATTGTATCCTAGGAGGCAGACGCTCGATATTCCATAAGCACTAAGAGTGCGGGCAAAATCTGTCTTAAGGACATAGTGTCAAACACTAGCCTGATCTACCTAAAGTTCTATCATAGTTCACGTTACCACTTGTCGGGTTAGTATCTAGTTTGCATATATCCGGCTTATTACGTGTAACACTTTCATGTCTCACTTCTCGTAACGGAGTTCAAGTCACACTTTTATCTTTTCCGTGTAACACTTTTATATAAGCGTTTCACATTAACTTATTCTTGTTTTATTATACTTTGCATGTTCAAAGCGAAATTTCAACGTGTATACTATATTTGAATACCCTAGAGTCAACACTCTAACATTCTTAAGACAGAATTTCAATTAGTTTAATTACTTGTTGTGGTTACGGACACGATATAAAAACGATAACTTTGTTTTTGGTTTAATTTAGGCGTACACCTGGCATTGACTTTTGATAAACCATACAGCGTTAAAGTAGTAATTTCAAAACGGTAACATAGACATTACGGTTTTATAACTTACTACTTTTATTTTGTTTGAATAGTTTGTAATCTTTGTTTATCAGAAATGGATGCAAATGATATTACTGTTCATGCTACTACAAATCATGTTGTGCCTGTGGTGCCTATTCCTCATGTGTCTCATGGGGAGAAACTCGAAAAGTTCAATGGAAATGATTTTAAGAGATGGCAACAGAAAATGTTGTTCTATCTCACTACGTTGAATTTGGCAAAGTTTCTTCATTGAGAATGCTCCCATTTGTAGTGAATGAGGCCGACCGTGAGATTGTTGTTGCGGTGGATGCATGGAAACACTACGATTTTCTATCACCAAACTATATCCTCAATGGATTGGATAACACATTATATAATGTGTATAGTCCAATCAAGACGACTAGAGAGTTGTGAGAATCCTTGAATAGAAAATACAAGACGGAGGATGCCGGAATGAAGAAATTTGTTGTGGGTAGATTCCTTGATTATAAAATGGGTGGATTCCGAGAGACTATCATAAGTCGAGTTCAAGATCTTGATGATCACATATGAAATTCATGTCGAAGGGATGGTGCTTAGTGAATCTTTTCAAGTGGCTGCAATTATTGAGAAATTACCGCCAAATTTGAAGGACTTTAAAAATTATTTGAAACACAAACGCAAAGAAATGAAGCTTGAAGACTTGATTGTGAGATTGAGGAGAGGAGGGTGATAGAGTCTCTGAAAAGAAGTAAGCGATCACTCCATGGAGTCAAAGGCACATATGATTAAAAGAGGGACATAAAAGCTTAACAAGAAGGAAGTATGTTGGCCAACAAAGGGGCCAAGGGTGGTGATTTCAAGTCAAAGGCAATTGCTTTTGTGTGCAACAATCCGGGACATCATGCAAAGGATTTTTGAAACCGTAAAGCACAAGTGAACCCTGAGGAAGGGCGCCTGACATTATAGCAGGTGGAAAAACTTTCTGAAAATGTTTCTAACGTAATTTTTTCTACAATAATATCCAAAGTCAACTTGGTGGGAATTACCAAGGAATGGTGGAGTGAATGCAGGAGCACTAAACATGTTCGGACAGAAGATGTTATCTTCATATAGACGATTAATGATGAAGAACAACTCTTTATGGGAAATTCCTTCACTTCCAAAGTTGAAGGCAAAGGAAATGTTATATTGAAGATGACTTTCAGGAAAGAGATTACTCTAAATGATGTGTTGCATGTTCCAGAAATTCGAAAGAATCTTGTGTCTGGATCGTTGTTGAATAAGAAGGGTTTTAGGTTGGTTTTTGAGTTCAACAAATTTGTACCCATTAAGAGTGGGATTTATGCAGGCAAGGGATATATGAGCAATAGGCTCTTTAAGAACACATCTTCTGCTTATATGCTTGAGTCCTCTAATATATGGCATGGTAGATTAGGACATGTTAATTTTTGATATTTTGCGTATTAAATTAATGAACTTAAATTGTGCCTAAATTTAATATTGATGCAAATCATAAATGTGAGATATGTATTTGAATCCAAATTAACTAGAGCATCTGTTTTCAAAATATTGAAAGTACTTAACCTCTGAAGTTAATTCATAGTGATACATGTAATTTGAAATATGGCAACTAGAGGTGGAAAGAAATATGTGACTTTTATTGATGATTGCACAAGATATTACTATGTATATTTGCTAAGAGGTAAAGATGAAGCATTGGAAAAATTTATACATTATAAGAATGAGTTGAAAATCAACTTGGTAGAAAAGATTAAGGCAGTAGTGATGAGTGTTGGTGATCTTTGGCGGCCTTGCCGTTCGATCAGTTCTTTCAAGAACATGGTATTATTCACCAAACTTTTGCGCCTTATACACCTCAACAAAATGGAATTGCTGAACGTAAAAATAGAACATTGAAAGAGATGATGAATGTCATGTTGATTAGTTCAGGATTACCTCAAAACTTGTGGGGGGAAGCTTTACTTTCAGCAAATTATATTTTAAATAAATTACCCTACAAGAAGTTAGACAAAACCCCTTATTTATTATGGAAAGGTCGGAGTCCTTCTGACAAATATTTAAAAGTGTGGGGGGTGTTTGGCTAAGTTGATGGTTCCTATTCCCAAAGTTAAAATAGGACCAGTATTGATTGCATATTTATTGGTTATGCGATAAATAACATTGCATATCGTTTTCTAGTGCATAAATATGATATTCCTGATATACATGTCAATACAATAATTGAGTCAAGAAATGCATCATTCTTTGAAAATATATTTCTAATGGCCTTGTGATGAGAGTTCTCTTAAAAGAACTCATGATCTTGTGACAAGTGATATAGACCATGAGTGCATAAGCGATGAAAGTGAAGAGCACTTAGACACGGTAAAGGGCAAGGACTTCCAGTCCTTTAGTCAAGTCTTTCTAACATATTTGTTGAAAATGAGCCTCAAAGCTTCAATGAAGCAATGTTCACTCTGAAGCACTCATGTGGAAAGAAGGCGTAAATAGTGAAATTAGATCCATCATGCAAAATCACATGCAGGAGTTGAAGTTGCAGTCTTTCCTCCAAGGAAGTAAACCATTGGGGTGTAAATGGATCTTCAAGAGGAAAATGAAAGCCCGATGGATCAATTGATAAAAATTACAAGGCTAGACTTGTAGCAAAAGGCTATAAACAAAAAGAAGGTCTTGATTACTTTGATACATATTCTCCTGTCACGAGAATAACATCTATTCGTATGCTCATAGCTATTGCAGCATTGCATAATCTTAAGATACACCAAATGGATGTGAAAACAACTTTCCTAAATGGTGACTTAAATGAGGAAATTTATATGGACCAACCCTAAGGGTTTATTTCTCTAGGACAAGAGAAGAAAGTATGTAAACTTGTTAAATCACTTTATGGTTTAAAACAAGCACCAAAATAATGGCATGAGAAATTTGACAAGGTAATGATGTCAAATGGTTTCACAATTAATGAATCTTGATAAATGTCTATGTTAAAGACACAAATAATGGATATGTCATTGTTTGTCTATATGTGGATGATAATACTTATTTTAGGTTGTAATAATTATATTATTACAGCTATCGAAAAAATGTTGTCTGTTAGAATTTAACATGAAGGATTTGGGTGTTGCGGATGTTATACTGGAATTAAAGATTTCTAAAACATCTGGTAGGACTTATATTATCCTCAATCACTATATTATTGAGAAATTACTTGACAAATTCGACAAAGATAGCTAACATTGCTAGAACAACGGTTGATATAAATCTTCATTTTGTCTAAAAATATTGGTCAAGCATATCACAATTGGAATATTCTCTTATCATTGGAAGTCTAATGTATATCATAGGCGCACTGAGGCCGGATATAGCATGCCGTTAGTAAGCTGAGTAGATATCACAGTGTCAGGAGTAGACCATTGGAAGACAATTATCGGGGTTCTTAGATACCTAAGATATGCAGAGTATGGATTGCATTACTTTAAGATATCAGTGATACTAGAAGGGTATAGTGATGCAAACTGGATATCTTATATGAAGGATACAAAATCTACAAGTGGTTATGTTTTCACACTTGGTAGAGTAGCTGTATCTTGGAAATCCTCAAGGCAAACGTGTATTGCGGATCCTGATGGAATGCGAATTTATTGCTTTAGATAAAGCAGGAGATTAAGCAAAGTGGCTTCGTCAATTTCTAGAGGATATTTCAATATGGCCTAAACCTATGTCAGCAATTTGTATACATTGTGATAGCCAATCTGCAATTGGTAGAGTACAAAAAATGACATATACTCTTGGTAAGTCTAGACATATATACGTCGTAGACATAGTCTGGATTAAGCAATTGCTCTCAAATGGGATTATTTCTAGTGATTATATAAAGTCAAGGATAATCTGGGGATCACAGCTTACCAAGGTTTGTGAGAGAGCAAATGGGAGTGCATCGGGGAATGTGATTAAGCCTATGACAAAGAATCACCTTAATGGCAACCTGACCTAGTTATTTGGATATCCCGAATCAGGCTCGAAGGGAATGCTTAGGGTGTACGTGATTCAAAAGAAACGCTGGGAGATAATCTCTCCTACCTGTTCTATGATAAACTGGTGTTGCTTTGTAGAGTTTATTAGGGTAGCTATGCTTTTAATGATTCTTATAACTTGGAAAATCCGAGTGGGATATTACGGGATATTCTAATAGGTGTCACACCCGATTCGGTCAGGCGATTGAGCGGATCCAAGCCGAGTTGAGGAATGCGAGAACATATCTTTGGGATCTTTGCACCTTAATCGGACATTGGAATATCAGTCTTATAATATATCAACATCATATCTGAAAAGTCCAAATAAAACTACCACTAGTAGTGGTGTTTACGATATCATATATGATGCCAGTCTCATTTTACATATTCAAAAACTATACATTTACATTTGCTGATCAGAGTGCGGAACCTACAGTGATGAACCCCTACTCGTGTGTTGGCCCGGCAGAATGCGGAATATCGCTGTCTCTTTCTTCTGTACCTACACGGATTAAAACCCGTGCTAAGCTTTCGCTAATTGGGAAACATAGGTAATGCATATACCACGAGTTATAATAGCGTATAAGCTAATAACGGATATCAGAAATTGCATGCATTCATATCATGGAACTATCTAGTCTTATGCTTATAACAGGACTTATGCTTGTCGGATCTCGAAGTAGGAGTTCTGAGTTTGTCTTATGCGGAACTTATACTTTATAACAGACTTATGTTTATTCGAGTTCCGTAGGAGTTACAGAGCTTATTCTTATGTAGAACTTATACTTATAACAGACTCATATTTATTGGTCTCAGTAGAATTCTGAGCTTATTCGTATTCAAAAATACTATTAGGTATTCTGAATCGAGAACGATACACATTTGTTTCCTCTTATTCATTATTCAGGTTATTATCATATAACTATGGGAATACCTAGACCAGGACTAATAGATGAGTAAGACATAACACAATAAGTATCCGAAGATACTATCTTTATTATAGTTAAAGTCTTGTGTAGCCTGGCAGGGATGAGAAACTTGTCGAAACGAAGTGTCGTAGCACTACTCAGAACATGAGTGTCGTAGCACTAATCAGAACATGAGTGTCGTGGCACTAGCAGGAGTGTCGAAGCACTAATCGGGCAGAGTGTCGTAGCACTAGCGAGATCTTAGAAGCACTGGCCGAGCAGTGTCGTAGCAGCGCGAAGTCAGGAAGCCTTTAATCATAACGGGGAGTCTTTTGAGTTAATACTTGGTCTTAGGCATTCCTACTATTATATGTATTCAGAAACTTCTATCTTATTGTTGGGGCATGAACTTATCACATTGAACTCCTTGATGGCCTTCTCCTCGCGGAGTCTGTTACATTTTCTTAATTACATCATTTTCTATACTGGTATCTCGAATTTTAGCTTAAATACGCAAAAATAGCAAAAACAGGGGCTGCAAGAACCACCGGTACCGGTATAAGCTCTTTGTGCGGTGCGGAGTTCGTTCACGGAGCGGTACGGTCTGAGGTTTGGGTTTATGCTGCCTGCACTCTGTCCCGGCTGATGCCGATGCGACGAGTGCATGATGCAGATCTCGAAATTTGCTCCATAAATAGTAAATTCACCATTTTCATACCTTTTTAGCCATAATTCTCTTCTATTCCTCCTCTTCATCAAAATTAACATGAAATCCCTCGAACAACTCCCCAAACACTTTAATTAGCCAAAAATCCAGGATTCATACCCGAGTTCACTAAACTTTACAAACCTTGAAATTGTGAAGGATTCCATATTTAATTATGATCAGCTAAAGGATTTTCATTTGAAACTTCCCTTAAATCTAGAGTTAGGATGTATTTCTAACAAATCCTAGAAGAGGAACCAAATTAATCTCAAAGAAAACCACATGATCCATACCACAGTAGTTTTGTTTACAAAAGCATACCAAAATCCATGCAAAAGTCATGTATCCATACTAGAATCCATACCTTTGCTTGATTTCTCCTTTCTTCCTCTTCTTCTTCTTCCTCTTCCTCTCCTTCCCGTAATCCCTTGTTTGGAGACCAAAAATAATCCATTTTTGGTCTCCTTCTTCTATTTATAATTAAACTTTATGTTATTTAGCTTTTAGTCCTCCATCATTCTAGGAATTACACTACAATTCCTATTATTTCTACTTTGGCCTATAGTCTTATCAAATTATGACTTTTATGCCCATTTTTTACAAATTACACTTTTGTCCTTATAACTTGTAAAATTTCCGGGTTTCTAAGTTTCTATATTTTCGCATTTAATTTACGAAAATTCAATTTATGCCTACAAAATACCCTAAACATGTTGAAAACAACTAGGGTATATTTCGGGGTGTTACAATAGGAGTCACCTATATGGGTGTGAAGGGGCCGCTTATATGAGAATTTATAAAGGCTGAATTCTTTAAAGCACTCATGAAAACCAGGAGTTGTTCAGGGCCAAAATGAACACAATCATGAGAACCAATTGTGTTAGGAAAGAGACTGTGTGAAGTCTATTCGATCTGATTTATCAAACAGTTGAATAGTTCAAGACATCACGTTCACTATTGTGATAAGTCGGTGTTTCTTTGAGGGAAGGTTCGGCGAAAAGCTACCTATCTCGTGCACGATCTTTCCAGATGTACCCTCATAGTGTGTCGACATTATCATTTGCATCTGCTGACGATTTTTTCCATTCATGTGGGGGATTGTTGGACCAAAACAAATTTTTAAGTGTAAAAACTGAGTTATTGGTTGACTTTGAGCCTAAATTAAAGTGGGACCCGATTGTTATTTTGAACAATATTTTGTTGGTTCATATTCTACTCAGTGAGGATAATAATGTAGTATATTCATTTGCTCAAATCGAATAAGAAATGAATGAGAAAATAGGCTCCCAAGTGACCCTCTTGAAAAGGTGCTGTTTGGACTTTCAGTTTGAGTTGTGTTCGTTCATGAAAAGGTGTTGTTTGGACTTTCATTTTGAGTTGTGTCCTTTCATTTTGAGTTGTGTCTTTTCATGATGAGTTGTCTTTTAGGATGGTGACTGTTCGAAAAGTCACCAAGAGGTCTATAAATACTCAGGTTCATTGTCATTCTTATAGTGAGTTTTCTTTTCCCTAACAAATTACCGGTCATTACGTAAGCGATTGCATTAAAGCGAGACTTTAGTGCATTATTTTTAAACATTTAAAATGTGCATTTGGAGAGTACACAACATAGTTTGGTTCGCTGGACAGATAGATTGGAGTGCTACTTCTATTTGTGTGAAGATCATTGTATCCTAGGAGGCAGACGCTCGGTATTCCATAAGCACCAAGAGTAGGGGCGAAATCTATCTTAAGGACATAGTGTCAAACACTAGCCTTGATTTACCTAAAGTTATATCATAGTTCATGTTCTGCAATCGGGTTTGTATCTAGTTTGCATATATTAGAAACTATTACGTGTAACACTTTCATGTCTCACTTCTCATGTAACAGTTTCAAGTCACACTTTATCTTTTCCATGTAACACTTTTATATAACTGTTTCATATTTACTTGTTACTGTTTTAGTATACTTTGCATGTTTCAAAACTGAAATTTCAACCAATAATTTACTATATTTGAATACCCTAGAGTCAACACTCTAACAAATAAAAATAGGTCACATTAGTCCAACCCATTATGATCCTAAGTCGGAATAAACTGACCCGAAATAGATTAAACTGACTCTACCCACTTCCCACTGTCATTGAAACCCCTATCGTAGATTCCACTAGCACCCATATCCCATGAATTGGATTCCTTGTGGTACTTTTATTTTCCTGGAATTTAAGATTATTTCTCTGAAATTCCGTACATTAAATTGGATTCTTTTTTTCTTTTTTATAACTAAACACTTAGTCATGACAAAATTATTATTATTATTATATCCATCTTTGTCTCCATCTAATTTCCAATATTGTATTGGTTAAAAGAAAATTATTATTATGTCCATCTTTGTTCCATCTAATTTCGAATATAGTATTGGTTAAAAGAAAATTATTATTATTATTGATTGGGTTTAAAAAATAGGCTCGCAAGCCCACTCTCCCAAGCCCAAGATGCAAGATTAAAAGACATTAACGGGTGATCAGCATAGGAGCTCCACAGCACGAGCTGGCAGGAACCCGAGTTCTATGCCCCAGGCGGAAATACGCCTTGGAGGAAACTAAGAGCCCATATCTGTAAATCAAACCAAATCTCACCAATAAGGAAGTAGGATAATTCCCAATAGCGCTTATCCTGTAATCAAACCAAATCTCCTTGCCCAATAAGGGAAGTAGGATAATTCCCGATAGCGATTATCACGTAAATCAAACTAAATCTCACCCGTTAGGGAAGTAGGATAATTCCCAATACTTCCTTTCCAATTATCCTTAATTAATCATGTGATAAGGAAAGAAAATCCCCCATCGATAAAGAAGAATCTTTATCACCATCGATTGGGAAAATATATACTATAAATACGAGGCCACTCCACGCCGGTGAAGATGCAGCGAGACATATGCACAAACTTCATTCCCTAAATAGGTTGATATTCTCTTCCAAAGGAAATAAGCCGGCTTAGGCATCGGAGGAACAGCGGGCGAGCCCTCTTGGAGTCCATTTGTTTCTTGTGTGCGAGGAGGAGTCAACGTCGAGCCGGCCCGAGCGATTCGGCACGGCTCGGCTAGTTCCGAGTTGAAAAAGGCATCATCGGTTAGGCGCCGTCACGTAGGAGCAGCGGTTCCTTACAAATAAAGACCTCTTGCGATGATATCGGCGAACACAGCGAACAACGCCAATCCTCAGAATCTGAGACTGACCCGGCGGGAATTAGACAGCCAAACCTCGGAAGGTTCGTTAAGAAGCGACTCACGAGCTAACATGGGCGAGGTGGAGCGCTTTGCGTCACCAACAACACTAGCGAAGAGTTGGAACAGCTCACCGAGCAATCTGACGCCCCGGGGAACCACGACAAGCGAAAAGACCAAAACACATTGCGAGAAGAGCAACACCTCGACCCTCGTCGTGAAGCGGATAAAGAAAGGGAAACTAGCCACACCAGGGAGCATTGTCACCGATTCTGGTCAAAACCCGATTAGGCGGAGTCAACGGAATGGCGGATCGAACCTTTGCCTGCACTGAGACATTGGTGTAACCAGTTCTTATAACTATATCAACATATCATATACAAAATTAAAAATAAAGTACACCGTAGTGGTTTTTACAGTGTCATATGTACAGTACTGAGTCCCATTTACATATTCAAAAACTATACATTTACAATTACTGATCAGAGCGCGGAACCTACAGTGATGAACCCCTACTCGTGTGTTGGCCCTGTAGGATGCGGAAGTTCTCGGACGTCTTCTCCTGTACCTACACGGATTAAAAACCCGTGCTAAGCTTTACGCTTAGTGGGAAACATATGTAATATGCATGTACACATTTATGTTCAGCATATAACAATAACAGATATTTGAAATTTTATGCGGTAACTATCATGGAGCTTATACAAGTACTTATGCTTATAACGAGGCTTGATCTTATTGGATCTCATTAAGTCTGGAAATATTGTATTAGGAAATTATGCTTATAACGGACTTATGTTTATTCGGGTCTCGAAGTAAGATTCTGAGCTCTAGTTGTGTGGACTTATACTTATAACATACTTATTTTTATTCGGGTCTCCCGTAGGAGTTACAGAGCTTATTCTTATTCAGAAATACCCGAAGGTATTACAGATCAGAACGATACACATTTGTTTCCTCTTATTCATTATCCAGGTTATTATCATACTAACTATGGGAATACCTAGACAGTGCTAATAAAAGTGTAGACCTGCAGCACAATAAGTATCGAAGATGCTATACGATCACGGAAGTGCCGTAGCACAAGCGGGGATTTTCGGATGCGGAATAAGTGCCGTACACCTATCGGGACGGAGTGTCGTAACACTAACGATCTGGAATTACTAATCAGTGTCATAGCACTTATCAGGAGTACCGAAGTACTAATCAGGAGTGTCGGAGCACTTATCAGGAGTACCGAAGTACTAATCAGGGACGTGCCTGCCCACGTCGTGACAAAAGTGTCGTGTCATTTAATACTTAGTCTTAGGCATTCCTACGATTGTATGTGTTCAGAAACTTCAGCTTCGCCTCGGCGGCGAGGTATGGTACTTTACTCACTTAATTACATCCTTTTCTATACTTAGGAATCGTATTTTGGCAATAAAACTAACAAAAATAGGCGCTAGGACCACTGTCTGGAATACTGGCTCGGACACATCTTGGTATGTTCGATTATGGAGAGTTTGTGCCGGGTATAGGTTTAAGTACATGCCGGTGCGAGGTTTAAACTGTCTTAGGTGCGGAGTTTAGGCTGTCTGCAGGTACAATTCTTCTTGCATCACGTGCCGTACGGGTTCAAAGGTGTACCGGTATAGGTTCAAAGGTGTACCGATACAAGTCTCCGAAATTTGCCTAGAAATGGTGATTTCACCATTTTTCATGCACTTTTCTTCCACAATTCACTTCTATTTCCTCCTCGCCAAAAAATCAACATAAATCTCACAATTACTTTTAATTAATCAAAATCCAATGATTCGCTACCCAGAGTTCACCCGATTCATTACAAAACCTTGGAATTATAAGGATTCCATATCTAAACATTGCAACTGAGTTTTCAACCAAACACTTAAATCTAGAGTTAGGATGTCTTATAGAAACCACAGAAAAGAGGCAAATTTAATCACTTGAGAAAAACCACAACAATCATACCCAAGTAATTCATGTACAAAATCACACCAAAATCCCTACAATTCCATACCAAAGATCTTTTAATCCTTCAAGAATCATACATGCTTGATTTCCTCCCTTTCTTCTCTTAACTACTCCTTCCTCTTCTTACCCTCTCCTTCAGTAAGCCTTGTTTGGAGACGTCAATCCATTTTTGGTCTCCTCCACTATTTATAGTGAAAGTTTTTCATATTTGCCTTTTAGTCCTCCAACTTCCATTAATTACACTACAATTCTTATTATTTATACTTTGGTCTCTAATCCTATTAATACATGTCTTTGATGCCCTTTTGGACAATTTCTGATTTGTCCTTCAGGTTGTATAAAATTTTAGGGTTTCTAACTTTCCATATTTGAAATAAATTCACGAAAAAATCAATTATGCCACAAATCTGCCTAAGCAATGTTAGAAGCTGCTAGGGTATGTTGAGGATATTACAAGCATGAGTCTTTACCAACCCAGGAAGGGATTCATAGCGGAGAGGTCGACAGGAGAAAGGTTCCCGGGGGACATCCGGTAAGAAATTAGCCACATGAAGGTAGTGGTAAGATTGACTCCGATCTGGGGGGCCTTTCTGGTGAACAAACCGAGTCTCCAGTCACGCCAGGGGTCTTTGCACTTTCACTAGGAAGTTCAAAATGTCGCAGATCGAGACGTTGGACTGAACAAAAGACCCCATATACCACCTCAATACGTACAAAAATCATATGGAACTGTACGGATGTTAGGAGCCCAACAGCTCAGTTCGAACAGGCCATGTAGCCACGGAACCAAGTAGCTCGGGTTCGCGGGCGTAACCTCTCGAAGCAGGCCGTGTGGCCGGGCCAAATCTCGAGGCCGGCCCGGCTCGGTTGAGCGGTATATGTACGAAACCAAGCATTTCAGTTGAGCGAGGGCCATGCTTAGCCACGGAGCCGTGGCTGGGAGACGGCAACTTAATTCCGACAAGCCATGTAGCCCGCGGAGCCCGCGGGCCACGGGCCAGCGCATTTCGATTCGAGCGAGGCCATGTAGTCGCCGACGAAAGCGGCACCGGTTGGAGCGGTGTGCTGCGAGCCCGTGCTTCGGGGAGCCAGCTCAGTTGAGCAGGCCATGTAGTGCAGGCCAAGCGGCTCGGTTCGAGCAGGCTATGTAGCCCGCAGACCGTGGCTGAGAGCCAGCGGCTTAGCTCAAACGAGGCCATGTAATACGGAGCGAAGTGGCGCTCGGGGCCCGAAATGCTTTGGTTCGCGGCGTGCCCGGCTTAAGCGAGCCATGTAGCCACGCCCAGCCAAGTAGCTCGGGGCGAGGTAGCTCGATTCGGTAGGCGTAGCGGCTCAAGCGGGCCATGCCAGCCACGGATCCAAGTAGCTCAGAAGTCGAGTAGCTCAGTTCGCAGAGCGTAACAACTCAAACAGGCCATATAGCCACGGAGCCAAGTAGCTCAGGAGCCGGTCGCTCGGTTCTTGGGCGCTCACCCGGCTCTGCTGCTGTGTGCCACAGGCCGTGGCGGGGGCGAGTAGCTCGGTTCGCGGCGTAACGGCTCAAAGCAGGCCATGTAGCCATGAAGCGAAATGCTTCGATTCGCGAGGCGCAATAAGCAACGAGCCATGTAGCCCGCGGGCCAAGTGGCTGATTGCGGCGTAACGGCTCAAGCGAGCCATGTAGCCCCGCGAGCGAGTGGCACCGAGGACCTGTGCTTTCGGTTCGCCGCGGGCGCCGCTGTGGCTCAGCAGGCCATGTAGCCCCGCGAGGTCAAAGTAGCTCGGGAGGCGGTAACACCGGTTCGCGGGCGTAACGGCTCAAGCGAGTCATGTGTAGCCCGCGGAGCCAAGTAGCTTTCGGGGCGGCGCACCGGTTCGCGAGGGCGTAACGGCTGGAAACAAGCCATGTAGCCATGGAGCCGTGGCTCGAGAGCCTAGTAGCTTTCGGTTCGCGAGCTGCGGCTCAAGCGAGCCGTAGCCACGGAGCCAAGTAGGCGAGGCGAGTAGCTCGGTTCGCCGAGGCGTAACAACTCAAAGCGGGCCATGTAGCCACGGAGCCAAGTAGCTTAGGAGCTTAGTAGCTCGGTTCGTAGGCGTAAATGCTCAAGCAGAGACCATGTAGCCATGGGGCCAAGTAGCTCGGGGCGATGCTTTCCGATTACGCGAGGAAGCGCGACAACTCAAGCAGGCCATGTAGCCCGCAGGCCAAGTAACGGGGCGGTAACCGATCATAGAGTGCAACTCAAGCGGGACATGTACGGAGCCGTGCTTTCGGGGGCCGAAGTAGCTCGATCCGCGCGGGCGTAGCTTATCAGAAATAGGCCATGTAACACGGGCGAAGTAACTTAGAAAGCCCGATATCTCGGTCAGCGGGCGTAGCGGCTCGAGCAATCGGTTCTTGGCATGCGGCTCAAACGGGCCATGTAGCCGGAGCCGTGGCTCGGGGCCAGTGGCTCGGTTGCGGGCGTAACAACTCAAACAAGCTATGTAGCCCGCGGGCGGTAACTCGGTTCCGCAGGCTTAACATTTCGGGAAGGCCTCGGCGCCCGGGGAGCCCGGTAGCTCGGTTTGTGAGCTTAACCTTCCGAGAAGGCCTTAGCGCCCAGAGGCCCGGTACTCAATTTGCAAAGCTTAACCTTTCGAAAGGCCTTAGCCCAAGAGCCAAAGTAGCTCGATTCGAAGGCATAACAACCCGCTGGGCCGATAACTCGGACCGAGGAAGGCGTAAGCGGCTCGGGAGGCGGAGCCGGGGAACCAAGTAGCTCGGTTCAGGTGCAACGGCCAAGAGCGAATAGCTGGGTTCAAAGAGTATAAGCGACTCTGGGAGGCGAGAATGGCCCGGGCCAAGTAGCTCGGTTTCGAAGGTAGTAGCCAGGAGCCATGTGGCTTAGGCCATGTAGCTCCGAGTTTTAAAAGAGCCTTGCTGACTCGGTTTCAAGGCCCAGTATCTCAGTTCAAAGAGCATAAACCGCCCAGTCAAGATCTTGAGGCTAGATAGCTCAATTCGGAAGGCACAACGGCCGAAACCAGCGCTCAAATTGTGACAATGGCGATAAAACTAATCCAGGCGCTTCTAGTACCACGTGGATATCTTTGATCAGAAGCGTCGACCCTTGCCGCTGCGCCATGGCAGGCACGGGGGTAGCTGATTGGGTTTAAAAAATGAGTGGGCGGACCCATCTCCCCGAGCTGACGTAGATTAAAGAAGACTTATAAGCGGCTCGGTAAAGCGCCGGGCTCACAGCATGGGCTGATGAGACTCGAGTTCATCCGCCCTAAGGGTCGGTAACGTGGAGAGCCTAAAGAGCTCATATCACCTTAAAATCAAACCAAATCTCACCAATAGGAAGTAGGATATTTAATAGCGCTTATCCTGTAAATCCAAGCCAAATCCTCACCAATAGGGGTAGGAGGTTCGATAAGCGCTTGGTATCACTTATTAATCTTCGTGATAAGGAAAAAAATCCCGTCGATAGAGATAATCCTTATCACCATCAAATTGGGAAAAACATATACTATAAATGCACCGGACTATTCCAGCCGGTGAAAGATCTGTGAAATATGCAAAACTTCAATTCCTCGCGGTTGTTGTTCTCACTACGGGAAAGAAGCGGCTTAGGCATCGGGCGACAACGGCGAGCCCCCGCGATTCTCTCTTTGTTTCTTGTTATTGCGGAGGTCCAACGTCGAGCCGGTGGTTGGCGTGGCGAGTTCGGTTAAGAGCGGAGTGGTTCCAACGCGCTCGGCCAGTTCCAGTTGAAAAAAGCATCATCAGTTATTATTATTAATTACATAAATTGTGTCTCAATTTTTTTATTTTTTCTATTTTTATGTGTCAACTTTTACTTTATTCAATCAAATGTCTCCATTTTTTTATTTTTTTAATATTTTGTTGCCTTTACTTTTATTTTATTCAATTTAGTATCTCAACTTTTTTATTTTGAAAATTTTGATGTCTCAATTTTATTTTGTTCATCAAATATATAAACTTTAATTTTATTCAATCAGCGTTTCCCATTAATCAAAACATTAGTATATTTGAATAGCAAAAATTTGATCATATAAAATAACGAAATTATCTTAATAATTTGTTATTAAGTGAAATAACAATATTATCATTTTTTTCATTAGGTTTTTACGATTTATTTGTTAGAGTGATAAAGAAATTGATAAAATTCGTTCCTATGAAATTCGGATAGAAATAAAAACTTTTATTTTTCAAAAATTGTCATTTTAATTATCTTCTACTATTTGATTAAAAAAAAACAATAGCCTTCTACTATTTTTACTTATTTTCTAAGCAGTCTTATGAAAAGAATCATAATTATACGTGACTCTTAAAAGCATTTTGTACGTCGTGAATGATTTTAGCTTTGATAGAGCTAATATTATAAGCTTTAATAGAACAATGTTATAGTTTGCCAAACTAATTATTCTTTTTTTGAAAGGTACTTAACATTTGTTTTCAGTTTGTTAATTACACAGTAAAATTTGGATGTGAAACTTAATTTCATTCTAGCTAAGAGTCATTGTGTCCCTTTCCCAATAAAGTTGGGAAAAAAAAGTGAAACTTGTTGTACATAGCTAAGATCAGATCGGTTATTATTAGGTTGGGTCAATCGAGTTGAAGAAAAAATAATAACCTCTGATCAAATCGGGTTGATAGGGTTTCCACTTGATTCAACTTGGAGCTCATAACAACTCAATTCAACCCAACCTAATAATAATTGGGTTGGATTGGGTTGGGTAATCGAGTTGGGCTGGGTTGGATTGAGCCTAAATTCAAATATTAAATGTAAAAATTGGGCCTCAAGTTGGATCTAAGTCCAAATATTAACTTTGATTATTTTCACCAAAATTTCATACCATGCTCCAATTATTAAAGGTTAAAGTTCTAAAAAAATCAATTACTTTGCAAAAAAATAGCACAAATTAAATCAATATATATATATATATATATAAAATTTTCAACTTGAAACACGTGATTATTTAAAAAAAAAACATTTTTTTAAGTCATGACAAATATTCATTTTGTTGTAAATCAAAAGAATTAGAGAATGAGAAGAACAGAAATTCGAGGAGGAAGTCGTGATTTCTATTTCATTACGATTGGGGCGCATTTATAGGAGCATAGTGAAAGTAAACGCTTTGTAAATGAATGACATTGCTGTCGGTGTGTCTGATATGGTCATTCAAGTCAATATTTATCTGATATTTATAACACCCCCTTAGACCAGCCATCACAAGATTATTGAAGTATTGCCTCATTAAAACCTTGCATTAAAACCAATGGGATAAGAGAGCACGGGCGAAGGAAAAAGAGTCTGATATCGCAATATCTTTAACAATGCTCCCCCTGATAGTGACATGATACTTCATTCTGGAGATCTTTCAGTTGGCGCATACCAATCTGACGCTCAAGTTTCTTGAACGTTGCAGTAGGCAGTGCTTTTGTAAATAAATCTGCTAGATTATCATTGGACCTTATTTGTTGCACATTGATCTCGCACTGCTTTGAGTTCGCGGTATAGAAGAATTTTGGTGAAATATGTGGTTGATCTTTGATATATGCTCTTTTGACTTTAGCAACATGACATTATCGCCGTATATCTTTGTTGGTTCATTCTTAATGAAGATAATCCACATGATTCTCACGATGCGTTGTATCACGGATCTCGATAGCCCATTCGGCTAGCTTCATGCATGGCAAGTATTTACAGTGTTGGAGGTGGCCACCATGGTTTGTTTCTTGATTTCGGGATATACCGGTATTTCCATAAGTAAATATATCACAATGCGTGATCTCGAGCTTTGAGGATCAGAAAGATAGCACCGCATCTTGCATAAGCAAACAACATGGTTCCAATGTGCGGGAATAAAAAATAATCGTATGCACGTTTGGAGATATCTTAGCTACATGTTTGTTCATTCCGGTGCCTTTTGTTTGATGACATATCTGTGCTGTGGTGGCACGAAAAAGCTGACGTTGGAGTATGAATTTGCAAGATACGTGAGTGCTGATGCACTGAATCATGGTGCGGGACGAATTCGCTTCATTTTCTTAACTTAGGCGGACGGATCTTTAGTCACTTCAAGTGACCTAACAACCATGGGGAACTAAGGATGTGATTTATCCATATAAAGCGCCGGGACTTTTACGTATATGTTGATTGATGGATTAATACACCATTTGAACAATACAGAATCTATGAGGCGAGACAATATTTGTTTTTCAAGATCTTTCATTTCAAATTCCTTCTTTAAGTAGTCAAGCATTTTGGTGACTCTTCGAGTCCCAATTAAGCCAAATCATCCACATATACCGCAATAATTGCAAATTCGATTGCTACTTTCTGATAACAACATGAGACAAATTAGATTATTCACATATCCTTCTTTAAGATAATAATAGCTTAAAGCGATTTCTACATTAAACCGGGCTGTTTCTGTCATAAGTGACATAGCAGTTGAATGCATGGTTTTGAATGTTCATGGGTAATTGATCGCGGGATTTTCTTATATATATTAATATCAAGATCCGCATAATCAATTTGTAAACCACATCATCCGTTATCAGTCTTGGCTGCTAAATAAATAATCAATACTTCTGTTGATTGTCATTAGATATATTACTCATAATGATTCAGATTATTTGTGAAATATGACCATGAGTGATAATACCTCATCGTATATTTGCTTTTACTTTATTCAGCACAGAACAGACAATCTATCAATAGTTTATATCTTCAGTGTTTTGAACTAAATTAAATATGCCTCTATAGTTTAACTGAGACTTTAACTCTGTTTGAATTATTTAACCATTTTAATAATGTTGATGACATTAATCTATATTTTGGCATTTCTGATCTTATCATTATTTTATGATATATATGTATGAAAAAAAACATCATCTGTAGATAATATTTGATTCAGTTTTATATATGTATATATTGATGAGACACTATATTATTAATAAAATTGAAACTGTGGGATCAGATCTGTTGTTTATGGAATAATGATTATTAAATACCATATTGTCAAATCTTTTGTTGTATGTAACCGGAATCCTCTTGGGTAATAATTGCATTTTTCTTAAATTGTGTTTTGACAGGTGTAGTTGTTGACGATAATAATATATATTGGCCATGATGAATTCAGGTAAATCTTCCGGATATTTGCGGGCTAATGTATGATGTATTTCATTAATCAATGATGTCAGACAATCTCGTTTGCAGATCTTCGGATGTCTTTGAACCTCTCGTTAGTTGCTTTGTGGAGGGTCAAAATGAGATAAAGATGATTCATTCCATGTAATTTTTCGCCATTCTTGGAATTAACCTCCTATTAGGCGGGAAAACATTTTCATTAAAATGACAATCTGCAAATCGAGCAGTAAAAACCTCACCTGTGAGAGGCTCAACATAGGTGATAATAGATGAAGATTGAAAACCAACATAAATACCAAGGCGGCGTTGAGGACCTAGTTTAGGTCGATGTGTGGGGCTTGAATAGGAACATAAACAGCCTTAAAAACACGTAGATGTGGCTCTTCAGGTTGGTAACCTAAAACAGTTGGAATGGTGTCATTTGATTCTTGTAGGTCGTAGGCGAATTAACCGCCGCATGGACAATATCGCATGCCCCCATGCCGATAAAGGCAATTTGGTTTTCAAAAGTAAAGGTGCAGCAGTGCTTGGGACGTTTAATCTGAGATTCAGCCAACCCATTCACGAGTATGAACATGAGTAATTGGGTATTGAACATCTATTCAATTGACATGCAATAATTAAGGAAGCGAGATGAGAATTCACGGCATTATCAAAATGGTGTCTTGATAGAGATTGATGAAATTGAGTATATTAAGAATTATTTGACTAGTAATCTAGCAAGCGTCTGGTAGAAAGAAGGCATACATGAGACCATCGAGTGGGCAGCATCAATTAAGACCATAAAATAGCGAAAGGTCTGCTTGGGTGGGTGAATAGGCCCACAAATATCCTTGAATACGTTCTAGAAAAAGCGAGTCGGACACAACTTTAGTAAAAGATGGTCTAACAATCAATTTGCCTTAGAATGCGAGCACGATTAAAATCACTGAGATGTTAAATTTGTCTGTAGTGTGAATATATTAAATTTGTAACTATACGCCGCATCATGATCCGGATGTCAAGCCGTTCATGCCATAATATAAATGCTTTAGAGTCATTGAACTTCGGTTTTATTATAGCATGGGACTCGATGACATATAGTTGTTTATTCTGTCCCACATGATAAAGCCATTTGTTCAAGATTTGTTTTTGCCCAAAATAATAAGTAATGAGTAAATACTCATTCATCCACGATGCATAGTTTCAATGTGATATCATTTCTCACGAATATCCTTGAAACTAAGTAAATTTCTATTAGATTTATTAGAATAAGGGCATTATTAATTTGGAACTTAGTACCATTAGGCAAGGCAGTTGTAGCTCTTAAGACCTTTAATTGGAGTCAACGGGACCTGAGATAGTTTGGACATTAGATAAATCATGTTAAGTTTGAAAAATATTTCTTATTCCGTGGGATTGTGGAGTTGTGGCACAGTCAACCCAAGACATTCATCTCCGGCGGATGATATATAATTGATCAAGTTGGAAGAGAAATCCATATATCTTCAAGAAAAAACAAAAAATGTAGATATAAAATCAAAGTTTGCATTAGATAAATAACATAAGAAGAAAAGTAATATAATGATGTATACGTCCAATCACCATGACTTGTACCACCACCAATCAAAATGGTCTAGATTTTCATGGATCCTCAAAGAAATCGAAATATCAAAATTAGTTAAAGGCCTTTTCCCTCGTCATCGAAAGAATTTTGCATTACTGCAGTTGCCATCTTCTTTGGGAGAGACTTGATGAAGGTCATTAAAATTCATTATGTCATTGCCATCAATAAAAATTTGTCTCAATTTGCTTGTTCTTTCCCTTAGTGGAGCTGATAAAGAATCAACCAAATGTTTGGCCACGTCGCGACAAGTCACCGGGACCAATGTTACTTTCATTCCACATCTAGCATTCGATTTCATATAGCACTTGTTATGTGTACAATTATCTTTCCATTTAATGTCTCTGAATGAGCCAACTTTGGTTGTTAGAGTTGTTTTTCTTATTTTAGAGATTGATTCAAATTTCCTCGATTCCAAGAGTTATATACCGACCACGACCACGACTACGACGCGACCCTTTGCCTGTACCGCCCGTAATGATATCCGCCTCGTCCATGTTTATGAATAGAAATTGATGCATTGGCGAGACGTGATACCGACCCGATAGGCGAGATTGATGATTTTTTAATAGCAGGTTCGTTTATTTTGCTCAACTACAAGGAGGCATGCAATTAACTACGGAATATACACGGTAGCGCTCTCATGGTAACGCTGCGAGGAGCATGTTAGAGGCATGAAAGGTAGTATAAGTTTTCTGAGCATGTCCTCATCGGTGATCTTCTCATAATTGCAGCGAGCTAATTTTGAAAATAGCCGAGGAGTTGTAGTCAGCGGCCCGACTTAAAATCTTGTAATCTTAAATGAAGCCAATCATATGAGGTTTTGGAAGTAATGCGGTCTTTTGATGGTCATATCGTTCTTTCAAATTATTCAGAGGATCAATGGATCTTTAGCGAAGCAGATATTCACTTTTCAAACTTGCATCAATATGATGGCGGGATAGAGAATAAGGCCTTGGCGCGATCCTGTGGGATGTTACATTTCCTTCTTTGATAGTATTTCCCAAATTCGCAGCATCAGTGGATTTCAGCATCCAGAATCCAAGATAAATAATTTTTGCTCGAAATGTCAAGGGCAGCAAATTCAAGCTTGGCAATGTTGGACATTTCTCTGAAATAATTAATATATTAATAAAGTAAAAAGAATATAAGAGAATTACAAGTTAAAATTTATTAATAAAGTAATTGAGCTCAAGTGGTAGCATTTTGAGATCAAATTTTAGATCGAGGTTCGAATCTCTAAAAATTTGATTATTATTTTATTCAAAGATCGCGAGATGTATGTAACTATCCTTCTAAAGTTATAAAAATAATAATAATATTGTATATATATATATATATATATATTGAATAAAATATCGAAATATTAAATTATTATTATTATTATTTAAAACGGCAGTGGCAGGACTTTTCTTTGTCGCTGGGGCTTGGAGCTTGAATATATATATAAATTTTTTTTTTTTTATTTTACATCTTCAAACGGGCTTGGAAATATTTTGTTTAGATAGCCTTCTTCTCAAGTTTAAACCGGTGACTTAGTTTTTTTTTTTTTGTCTTCAAGCTTCAGGCTTGAGATATTAGTTCAGAGCCAGAAGAATAATATTGGATAGCTTCATGAATTGGTCTATTATCAGGACTATAAATTTGTATTAATCTTAAAAGATGGTTTCAAAAACTATCGTGAGTGGTTTCATCATAGCCAGGCTATGGAAGGTTGATCCAAAATAAATAAATAAATAAAATAAAATAAAATAAAGAAATATACCTTTTGGTTTGCCTTTTTATGTAATACGAGCTTTCGTGCGATATGCTTGATGTTTGTAAATCAAAGAATTAGAGAGAGATAAGGAAAGAGACAAAGAGAGGAATTCAAAAATTGATGATTTCTATTTCATGTTGATTAAACTGTTATGAGAATATAGTGAGAAAGGCCAAAGCCTTTACATAAAATGATAATTAATAGTGAGAAGATCCAGCAGCTACATAAATGAATGACATTGTAATCAGTGTGTCATTATGGTCATTCAAAATCCAATATTTATACAATATTTATAACACATTTAAACTTTTACTTTCGATTTTTGAAAAAGACTTTTTTACTTTAGCCTATTTAAAATTATTTATATGGGCTGGGGTTATGCACGGGTTATGTTGAGTTTTAACGGGTGTTAAATTTATAACCCAAAACCCGACCCAATGAATTCGGGTTGAAAACAACCAATCCGCTCATTTATATCAGGGTTTCCTATTTTGGGTCGGGTCGGCTTTTTTTTTTTTGGGTTTGCAGGTTTGTTTAACTGGCCTAGTTGTACATAATATGACTTAACTTTATTTGATGAAAAATAAGTATGAGATGTTCAGAATATTCTTATCCTTCCACAATGTGATAAAGACACAGCTGTGTTAAGGCTTCAAATTCTTCAATCCGACAATGGTAGGAAATGATAGAGTTTGAGAGAATATTTTAGAGGTCATATTATTTATAACGAGGCCACTTGTGCTTTGTGCATAAAAATTAAGCACATCAAAATACGGTTTGAATCCTACTCTGTAACGATCTCAATCATATAGATATTATCAGCAGTTCGAGTAAGCCGCTACAGTTTTAAAAGCGTATTTATTAGGTTGAAGGAATACCGTATTTATATAAATATAGCTAAGTTTCTCTTATATCCGATGTTTAATGTGACAAATACCCTCATGAAACACAATGTCCTTGTTGTGTCTCATGGGATGCAGTCAAAACGGATAAAGCAGCGCCTGATCGTATGGAACATATTTCTATATGAGGCGAAAATAAGGTTCGATACCATTTGTAATGATCCAACCCAATCATGTAGATATTATCCGTTTCAGACCTAAAAGATTCTCACGACTTTAAAACGTATCTACTAAATTAAGAAAATCTTATACTTATATAATGACATGATAACCCAAAAGTATTTTTTTATTGAGAGCTGTATCACATGATCTGCAGATAAACTCAAGTTCTTTTATAGTTTTATTGATTGATTATTCATATCCTCTAAGTTTCACAATAATAGTCGTTTTTCATAGATGTACATGAATTAAGGAAAACTATAAAATGACTAAACCATCATTTTTTACTTTCAATAAATATTATAGTATTAATTTGTTTCCTTTCTTCATAAAAATCTGATCAGGTATTTGACTTTTATAAAAACTCCGACCCTATTTAATTCTAGAGCATGAAAATCTACCAATTACCAATAAATTCTTAGCCACTTAACTAAAATATTCCGTCAATTTTTTTTATGATTTCCCTCCACAAGTATGAATCAACAACTAAGCAAAATTTTGGCCAAATATTTCACCCAAATTTTTTTATGATTAAAACTAGGGATTCTTCAAACAAAAGTTTGCACCCAAAAATTTTCATTTTTCACCAAATGTTTCCTTTTTTTTTTTTTTTAATATCAAGTTAAATTTTCTCCCTCCAAAATATTTCTATAAAAAAACACTAATTGGATAAGCAAACCCGGTCTGAGCAAAGTTATCAAGTAATACAATGGAAATAGCCTAATATGGATGTAAGCTTCAATTTGATACCACCCGATGATTGCAGCAAGAGAGTAGAAATGCTTTTGTAAGTGTTTAGTACTATATTTTGTTGCTGATCTGTCGAGTTCAACTTCTCCGATAAGCTGAGATCTCTACATCGTCATTTATTGTTGGACTTAAACAACGAGCCATGCCTAGAAGATGATAAATATTGGAAGAGCATATGTCACGGGAAATAAAATCCAATCTAGTATCACATTCTTGCTATATTTTCTTGTATTTTGAAGCATGTGCGAGTTATAGGTAAATATATTTGCCATGGATTTTAGTTATTATTGCATGCCATCTATATTATACTCATGTTAATCAAAGTATATAAAATCTTCTTATACAACAGTACTACTTCATGTTATTGTCACTAAGATTTACATGCCATATGTACTAAATATTATAAAGCTTTTGATATTATATACCAATAGTTTTTTTTGTTAACATTTCTGAAACGGATGAAAACATCTATGGCGACAATACGTCATAGTGCTTTTATCACAAGCACAAAGTCGGATAAAGAAAATGAAAATCTTAAGCAATGACGAAAGGAGGAACCATATATGAATCGTTCTTGTAAAAGTATTTGATGGAAAAGCGGAAGCAAGGAGTGACAAAATGGTGGCATCACAATTTTCAGTTTCTATGCGTACCATTCAACGCATTTGGAAACAATAAAAAATCAATGGCATACATGTTGATGCATCTCATAAAAGGACGAGAATCAGTAATTGTAAAGGATTTAGATGACGCTCAAATTCGTGAAATTCCTTTACGTCAACGAACAACTCTTGTCTCTTTAGCTTGCTCCATGAACACGAACAAGGCCACATTATTTAGGCTTTTAAAGTTAGAAGCTATAAGGCGACATTCAAATTCCATAAAGCCTTTTCTAAAGGAAGAAAACAAAAGATCTCGATTGTGTTTTTGCATTTCAATGCTCAATGAAAGTAGCATACCACATGATGCAATTTTAGGGGATAATATGGCATTATTCATATTGATGAAATTGGTTTTTACATGACAAAAAATGAAATTACTGCTGGCTGCCAAATGAAGATGAAGTCTGAGTGCGCACTTGTAAGGCTGTCGGAAAAGTCATGTTTTTAGTTTGCTTGGCTGAGCCAGTTTGATGCACAAGGAAATAGACTTTTCTCTACAGAAAAATTGGTGTATTTCCTTTTGTTGTGAAACCTGACAAAAAGGAATAATATTGCGAGTTGCGAAGTACATAGAGACAAAGCCGTTAACTTGATGAAGAAGTCTGTGAGATCAAACTAAATTGAAAAGTTATACCTACCATCAAAGGCAAAATGGCCAAGAGAGGGACCCAGGAAATCCAATATTTATCCAACAAGACAATGCAGAACACATTGATCATGATGATGTGAGTTTTGTCGAAGCCAACAAAGATGGGTTTAATATTAGACGTGTATAAGCATACAAACTCTCAGGATTGAATGTTTTTAGATCTTGGGTTCTTGAGTGCTATTCAATCCTTGCAATATAAAGAGTCACATCTGGCTTGTGGATGAGCTTGTTAATCTTGTTGTGAAATAATTTGAAACTCCTACAATGAAGTTTAATCATATATTTCGACATTGCAATTGTGTGTATGATGAAATTATGAAGAAAGGTTCCCATAAATACAAAATTCCACATGTTAAGAAGACGTATTAGAGAAAAGAAGGTCAACTTCAGCAACTCAAATGAAATGTGATCTGTATTAGTACGAGAAGTTATCAATTATTTAAGTTAAGGTACATTTGTATAAAAATGACTTAAATTTCAAGTCATTTTCAATTGTGAACAATATGAAGATCAATGAACAGCAGATATTAGATTGCAATTTCACTAAGCTCTTGAACTCCTTTCCCACTATGGTCCGTGATCTCTATGCCTTTCTGCTTGATTTTTCCTTGGGTCCATTATAGAAAATCTTTCATCCGAAGAATTTAAATATAGCATAACATAAAGTTGGAGCAAAATACCTAAAGCAAATACAAAAGGAAATAAAACAAAATTTAGAGATCTGAAAAAAATCTTGGCAATGACATACAAGTTTATACGATATGGAATTAAATCCCCTATCAAAATTAACGATCCAATATAAATCCTTTGAACAACAAATTATCAATATATATATGGGTAAGATTAAAGAAACTGGTCCTAAGGAACCAATTTAGCCCATAACATCTTAGTCCATTTACTTGCTTTCTTGTTGTAGCTTTTTTGTTAGTCTGTAAACACAAAAGGGGTTAATGGATCTTCAGAATTTGTCGAATCCTTTGAATAAAAAATCAAATATCATGTACCATAATTTAACACTTTTCCAATATCCTTTGATTAAATCACGGTGTGTTGAATAAAAGTACAACTTTGCTAAATTCCAAATCTATGGAATCAAAATTTACCTCATACCCAAACTCCAAACCTATGTGGTCGGTTTGATTTTAATAGTGGACCTTGATATAATTTTGCACTAGTGTAGAGTATAACGGAACTGGAAATATATCTAAAATGAAAATTAAATTAAATAAAATGAAAATTACCTCCTGCTAAATTTCAAACCAATATCACAATAGTAGATGTAGTCTACGAAAAAGTTAAAACAATAACTTTATTTTTCCAACAACAATGAACCCATCATGCTCATGCATCCCAAACCCAACAATTTTCTCCTAATAAAAATTTGGAAGATAAACTACTTGCTGTAATTCTTTTTCTCCAAAAGCTTCTTCACCATCATCTGGTACTTGTTTAGATCAAATCCACGATCCGTAGCTACATTCAAGTCAAAATCTTTTGCATCTTTTGTGTTTCTTATATAAAGTTTTATACTATAATCATACAAAAGCTTAGAATCAAAATTTATCCAATCTTCATCACTCTCCATTTTCGTTTTTTTAGTCTAGTAGGAGTGATTTAAGTTTGTGATGAATATATATCTATTTATTTTGTTATAAGGGAATGAAAAAAATATGAAAGGTTTTTATTGACTTTTATCAAAACTAATTTGAAAAATGAAAAAATCCACATAAATTGTAGGAGTTTTAAGTGTAGAAAATATTGGAACTTGTAAATATTTTAATATACGATGTTATTAAATTTGGTTGAGAATAATAAAAATAGGGGTAAAATTGGAAGAAATATGGTAAAGTATTCTTGATTTTTTAAAATGACAATTAAATTGAAACAAATTTTTTTTCTAAAAGAGACAATTATTTTGAAATGGAAGGAGTATTTGTTTATATATATATAAACAACCGTTAAATTACAAGTCCAATTTTTTAAAAAATAATTAAATGCCCAAAGAAATAGAGCTAATATATTCAAACAGTTCAATTAATGAAATAATGTATCTTTTTTACTGGATGATTAACATATTTATAGGCAAATAATTCAGCCCTAATCCAACTAAATATACTCTACAGAAATTTTTATGTACTAAATTATAAAATAAAAAAATTAAAGTAAAAAAGAGACTTTGTAGACAAATACAGATTTAAAAGTTGTCATTACATCCTTTCCAAAAAAAAAGAGTTGTCATTACAAAATGAGGAGTAATTAACATGGACTTCCAACCATTTATTCAAAAGAAAAAAAATGGACCAAACATTTGTTGAATGACCGCTAATGTGGCGTTTGTTTTTTTACTTAATGTGAACTTTTTTTGAACTTAATGTTGAATAATACTTGATAATATTAAGTATTAAATTGTTTGTTTTTTAACATTGGATAGTGAGTAGGGATGTGACGGAGAGGATTATTTAGTTCTGTCCTCTTGCCCATACATCCCTTAATGAGGCAGAGTTTGATTTAAGCGTAATCGGGGTTTTTTAACGGATTTAGAATTTATTTTCTCAAACCAAGACAGATTGAGACAGGTTAAATTATTCTTATTCGACTGCCAGATTATATTTAATTTTTTTATTATTTTATTTTATATTTAATATAGTAAAAATAATAATTATTAGAATGTTTTTTTAATAAATAATTTATAAAATTCACCAATATTTTTAGTTTTTATGAAATATATCAATTTTAATATAATAAAAATAAAAAATAAAAAATAAAAACAAAAATCAAATATAAATAAGACGAGTTTGAGAATTTTCCTATCCTTGCCAACCCGTCCCGCCCTGTCCCATTTAATTTTTTAAATGAGATAGGTTTGGGAATTGAAATAAGTAAACGAGTCGGATCGGGATGGGGCCGCCCCATTCCAAACCCCTTGTTGTCATCTTTGGCCCTCCTTCTTGTTGGGCAATGATGAAGTTTTTCTTGTTTGAGTGGAAGATGACTTTTTTTGAATAGAAAAAATAAAATATTTTCACTTTTTCTATTAAGAACTTGTTTGAAAAATTTTAGCAATAAATCGTGAAAACTTGAAAAAACAAACAATGAATCTTGAAAATTAGGATTAGTAAAAAACAAAGCATTTTAGTTAAGTCGGAACCTTACAAAGAAAATGAAAAGAAAACGGAGAAAAATAAAATTTAGAATTCAAACTTAATAAATTAATTTTATATATTCATTCAAACTATTTTATTTATTGTTCTCTATAAAATAAGAACTAAAAACTTAAAAAGTACGTTAAAAAATTTTTAAAATGTTAAAACTTAATTATATTTAATTTTCTTTTATAGTTTCATAGTGAAAACAAAGCCTCATTTTCCTTATCTAGTTCTTTCCGAGCCTAAAGAATATTTATTCTTTTACAACTTTATCAGAGAAATACTTTCATAATCATGCCTATCCCAAAAAAAAGGAAAACTCAGTAAGTGTGCTAAAAAATAAGACATGCCAATGGGTTGCATGGGACAACGGCCTTCAACAGTTCATGATTGATTATTTCTCCCAAATACTACTAAATTATTTCCCTGAAGAAAATTTCTGGCTCTGTCACTACGGGCCCTAATTGCATGATGAACCCAGGGTTCTACCAATCCTACTGGGATATTGTAGGCTGCAGAGATAACATCAGCGTGCCTTAATTTTCTGCATAACCGCGTCTTCCCAAAGGAATTGAATATTACCTCTATTTTGTTGATCCCAAAGAAAGGTGATTAGTATACTTTATACTCATTTTATCTTTATTTTTAATAATTTTATTATATAAATAAGTGATCTAATGCTCTAAATGCTCAATTTGTGATTAAGTCAACCATGAGTCAATATGGGCAAACCAAATATATCATTACAAAAATTAACCAAACTACTTTTTACATGACAACTCTTGTGTTTTGATGTTTTATTCAGATGATCCCAAATGGCTACAATGTTTATATGGATGGATAGAACTTTACCGAGGGCTTTCAGAAGAACATTATTTCCGTTTGAACGAATAGTAGAGTTATAGCTTCTTGATAGTTTAGGAAGAGAAGAAAGCTCAAAAGTGACCTGTTTGAGCATTTTGTAACTTACGTCTTTATCATCATTTCTAAAGTGTTCCTTCTGGCCATATCTAGATTCTACACTCTCTAAGCTTTCCAACAAATCCAAGATCATCCAAATCGAAGTTCGAATGACAAAGTTATGGTCTTACGAAATTGATGCAAAAACAGAAAAGTTGTAGGAAGCATTATAGTTCAGAGTTGTAGAAACCTGACATCTCGGTCGCAATGTTTCCAAATGGCGTGGGCGTTCAGAGGTTAGTTTTGAGTCGGTACTATTGTTTTGAGCTCATAATGGAGGGTTTTAAAGCTCAAACCCTAGAAACAAAAAAGGGGGATGGATTTTGGGCATTTTTGAGGGAGAACAAGCTCCCTTTGGGTGGAAACACCCTAGAGTTTGTTCTTGGAGAGATTTCTAGGGTTCATTCTTGGAAGAGGAAGAACTTGAGGAAGTAAGATAATGGAGGAGAAGAAGGGAGCTTCAAGCGCAAATTTGTTCCTCTCTTTCCTTTTCGTTTTCTTTCTTTTTGATGGTTGTATTTACTTTCCACTAATGTTTTAGTTAGTTTTCTTAGGGTTTA
Organism: Tetrastigma voinierianum; assembly: GCA_016808115.1. Lineage (NCBI taxonomy): Eukaryota > Viridiplantae > Streptophyta > Magnoliopsida > Vitales > Vitaceae > Tetrastigma > Tetrastigma voinierianum. The sequence goes on along the minus strand of JAEQBH010007362.1, from coordinate 40,424 downwards.
GATGTAGCAAAAGACATGTTTGTATGAATATCTCCTAATTTATATTAATTGATGTTTTATTTCATATTTATGTTGAATATTTCATTTGGATCTTAATGCTTGTGGGTATTTGGTCAATATTTGCATGATTTGTAGTTTGATTCAAAATCTGAGAAGTGAGAGTTAAAATTAGACCACGGATGATAGAGATATAAATGAGATTATGTGTGGTATTAAGATTTATAGGGTTCAATGCATCCTTAGTTATGATGATTTGAGGTAGAAATATAGTATAACATTTTTTAAGGGTAGTGTGCGGATGCTCGAGAGAGATTTGAATATACATTAGTGAAATCGCCATTTTCATGATGAAATTGATCATCGATTAATTGGGTTAATAGGTTCGTACATTATTGTTTAGGTGAAATTTATGCCCTAAGGCTTTTTAGTCTTTATACAATCATTCTTGCATGCCTAGATTAGTGTATTTGAGTTTTTCTATAGATTTTTCACAATTCAAATAGAGAATAGGCTAGATCAGAGTCGGTACTTAGTAACCCAATTCTCCATAGGAACGATACTCACTTATCATTATAAAACTTGAGGCGACGCATATACTTGTACACATATACGTACATATTTTATATAGCACAAATTGACCTATCAAGTTATTGATAGGTAACCCAGAAAAAATTGCCAGACATGAGACCCATTGCACTTTGTAATGTGGTCTACAAGATAGTACCCAAAGCTATTGCTAATCGGCTCAAGTCAATCCTTCCCTCAGTAATCTCTGAGTCACAGAGTGCATTCATCCATTCATCCCGGGCAGACAATTAATGGATAACATAATGATCGCATTCGAGGTATGTCACTATCTTAAATAGAAAAGTCAAGGTAAAAATGGGACGGTCGCGCCATGTCAAAAGCGTATGGCCGGATTGAGTGGAAATTCCTAGAAAATATGATGCTCCAATTGGGATTCCATGCAAGTTTGTGAGCTCGGTCTGTTATTTTATTAGTCATAAAGACAAGGACTTGGGGCCGATCCATCTTTCAAGGTCTCCGTCATAATGTGTGCAGAAGGCATGTCCTGTTTTTTACGTGATTTGGAACTCAAAGGTTTGATCCATGGCCGTAAAATAGCCCGTGGGGCGCCCACAATTTCTGATAGGTCCCAGTCAGAACTGTTAAAGTAATGAGAACAAAACACAGTTTTGGAAAATCAATTGCTTTTCGTTTATTTACTGAAGCAAACCTTAAATAAGCCTTAGGCAACAAGCTTCTGCATGAGAGCAACAGTCGAGACGAGCTAAGCTAGAGTTAACCTGTATATTCGAAATAATAGGAAAGCTCTAAAGACTTGATCTCACGCATGCGTTGGTTCGTGCATACCACTCTACTCACAGAGTCAATCGGCTCTAAAGACTTGGTCTCACAACGCTAGGCGAGTTGTGCATCAAACCACTCTGCCATGAGTCAATCTTCACCACAATACTTGGGATTTGGCTTGCCACGTCTGGTGGACCTTCGTGCCATGAGTCAATCTTCACCACAATACTTGGGATTCGGCTTGCCACGTCTGGTGGACCTTCGTCGTGGCCTATCAATTCCTGCCCCATCGAGCGGATCCTTGTCCTCGGGTCCCACGGTAGAAGCTGTTCTTTGACGGCTTAACGCTCGTGTGGCCTCTCTTAAGCGAATGTGGCCATCAGTGAACCGGATCTCCATAATAAACTTCTTGCCTTGCTTGACCCGAGCGTATGTGGGATTTTTGGCTCTGTAACACAACTCCATCATCGTGACGGTGGTAACTCTTGACTCCTCCTTGTTATCCCCAACATATTTTTAAGAGCGAAACATGGAACCACGGGATGTATGCGCGCGCCCTCGAACAAGCGCTACGGCTTATATGCGACCCAGCCATTAGTTGCGGGGTGGATCTGACCCAAGAATCGGTGACCAACTTATGATGAGCAGTTGGAAGAGTTGTATCTTTGCCGATGCGGTTGTAACCTCAAGAACACCATGTCACCCACTTGAAATTCCACATCCCGTCGTCTCTGATCAGCCCCCTGTTTCATGCGATTGATGGCCACCGCCAAATTGGACTTAAGCTGTTCAAGGAGTTCGTCCCTGCGAATTAAACTTTGGTCCACATCGTGCACAAGTGAGTGTCCAGCTTGGTAGTAGGGAATGGTTGGTGGAAGGCGTCCATAAAGAGCGAAGCGTCATCAGTGGAAATGCTGTGAGTGGTATTGTACCTAACTTCGGCCAGCGGTAGAGTACTCATCCATTTCTTTGGCCATTGATGAGCAAGCGAGAGTCTTTACATTCAAGCGAGTTCCTGCCGGTGCCCATCGGTTTGTGGGTGATATCTTGAAACTAAGCTTGAGTTTGGTGCTTGACATAGTAAAGAATTCCTACCAGAACTTGCCGATGAAAATGGGATCACGGTCACTAACTATTGATTGGGGCATGCCATGAAGCTTGACTACACCTTCCACAAATTTTTCTGCTACCACCCTAGCAGTAAAGGGATGAGTTAAAGACATAAAGTGGGCGTACTTAGTAAGCCTGTCAACGACCACCAGAATGGTATCCTTGCCATGGGATATAGGCAGACCTTCAATGAAATCCGATTAATGATGTCGTCAGCGCAGCGGGGATGGGCAGGGTGGAAGACACGCTGGTGCGAGAGCTTAGTTTCGTCTTTTGGCGGATGCTTTGAAGTAGAGACATAGTCTTGGTATCTTTATACATATTTGGCCAATAAATTCTTTAGGCTAGCCTCTTATAAGTCTTGTGAAGACTCTGAATTGGTAGAAGCAAGCTTACTATCATGAAATTCCGCCAGTAATTTCTTGCGAATCTCTGATACTCGAGGCACCACTACCCTGGTTTTATAAAAAATCAGGCCATCACGTAGCTTGTAGGACCCTCCTGGCTGGTCTTGGGCGGTGCGACTTAACTGGATAGTGTACTCATCACCACGTGTAGCTTCCTGTATTTCTTCCCATATGTGGACCTGCGGCACAAATAAATTATTGAGGATTGGGCTGGCTGGCTTGCGTGAGTCATCTGATATTTTCTCACGGCCCAGGGACGGTATTGAATTTCATAATCATAACCCAACAGTTTCGCCACCCATTTGTTGATGGGAGGTTGTTGTGTTCATTCCGGAAAGGTATTTAAGACTCTTTTGATCAGTCCGGATGATGAACTTCCTTCCCAAGGAGGTAAGGTCGCCATATGCGAATAGCTTCTACTATCGCCAACATCTCCTTGGCATAAACAGACCATGATCGCTTTGAGATTCCCAATGCTCGGCTCATGAAGGCAATTGGTTTCCCTTGCTGAGAAAGGACTGCACCAATCCCATCACCTGATGCGTCGGCCTCAATGGTGAATGAATCGTCGAAGTTGGGAATTGCTAGTGTTGGCGTGGTGGTCATGGCCTGTTTGAGTGCAAGGAAGGCGGCTTCGGCTTCATCATTCCACCCAAACTGGCCCTTCTTTAGGAGATTGGTGAGAGGGCGGGCGATGATGCCATAATTTTTCACAAACTTCCTGTAATACCCAGTGAGTCCTAAAAAACCACGTAATTCAAAGATGTGAGTAGGGCGAGGCCATGCTACCATGGCTTCTATTTTTCCCATATCAACCTTCACCCCTTGTGCTGTAACAATATGCCCCAAATATTCAAGTTCGTGTTGGCCAAAAGCACATTTTTTTGCTTTGATAAAAAATTGATGCTTCCGTAGTACCTCTAAAGCTGTTTTCACATGTTGCAAATGAGTTTCCCAGGTTGGGCTATAAATTAAAATGTCGTCAAAAAAACGAGGATATATTTTCTGAGATAGGGTCGAAAGATAGAATTCATGATGGCTTGGAAGGTGGAAGGGGCGTTGCAAAGGCCGAAGGGCATGACCAAATATTCATAGTGGCCATTGTGTGTTCGCGGTTTTAGAGTATGCGGAGAATGAACCCTTATGCGGTGGTATCACCTTACGAGGTCCACCTTGGTAAAATAGGTAAAAGGCGCCATCTGACTCATCAACATATCTTCTATTGTTGGGATGAGAAGCGGTCTTTGATAGTCACCGCGTTGAGTGCACAATAATTCGATGCAATCGCGGCGCCATCTTTCTTCTTAACCGGTAACATAGGGGATGAAGGGGCTAGTGCCCAGTAGTATGATTCCTTGTTTGAGCATCTCTTGCACCTGCTTCTCGATTTCCTCTTTCTGGAAGTACGCATACCGGTATGGCCGTACGTTGATTGGTTCGATTCCTTCTTTTAGAGGAATGCAATGGTTTACTTCTCTTGCAGGTGGTACTTGGGTGGGTTCGGCAAGGACATCTACGTATTGTTCCAACAATTTGTGCATGGCTGGTTGCATGTCTTCTTGCGCCACGTCCACTAGTGAATGCACACAAATGGCAAATAGAGAATGACCTTGACGAAATTCCTTTGACAACTCCTTAAGGGAAGCTTTTTGGATTGAATGGTGGTCCAATCCTTGCAACTTCCGTGGTGTGTTCTCCCATTGAAATTCCATAGTGAGCTGTTTCCAATTGCAAGTGACTGACCCTAGCATTTCCAACCATTGAAAACCCAGTACCAAATCGAGACCTGCTATGGGAAGGGCATATAAGGTGAGCAGAAAGGGAATCCCCTGTAGGTTGACTGGTACCTGTTCGAATCTCCCTTGGCAACTCAACTTCTCCCCGTTGGCGACTCGCACCTTGAAAGGGTCGGTGGGAACCACGCGAGAAATAACCGCAAAGCGGCAACGATCACTAATAAGTTATAGTCGGCGCTATCAATGAGGGCTACCTCCGATGATCAGTCTTGGTACCACCCTCATTGTCTTTGGTGAGGACCAACGCGTGAGTGCATGCAGCGAAATCTTGGGCTCCGGTTCTGTTTCAGGCTCACCTTCCACATGTTCATCGTCACTTCTTAGCATTTGGGCGGTTTGTGTGCTGATACTTGTGGTGCGGGCCTCGACATTTATGACCTGCAGTGAATTTGTCATCACAATTAAAGCCTGACCCATGGCTCGTCTTTTACGCATCTCTTCCACGATAAGCGTTTGTGGGAAAGGCCGGTTTGGCCGTGAGCCGGAAGATTTAGTTGCCGGACGGTGGATTTGTGGTGAGTCGGTTGAGTCGTTCTTCGGCTAAGTAATTCGTCCTCATCTGTGAGGCGATGGCTTCTTTTCGATGTCCGTGGTTTGAACATCCGAATACCTTCAGCAACTTCGGGTTTTAATCCGCCCATAAAGGTCCCTACCAACGCTTTTGGAGTCCACCCATGAACTCGATTGCCCAACTTCTCAAATTCTTGCTGATACTCTCGCAGAGATCCTACTTGTCGTATGTGTGAGAGGGCCTCATCAAAATCTTCGCCGTCCGTGGGTCCAAATCGAGCCCACAGCTCCTCCTCAAAAACTGCCCACGTCACCTCTCTCCTTTCTTCACGAAATGTACGGTTCAACCATCTCCACCATTGGTTGGCTTCACCTTCAAGGTGAAAGGATGCCAAAGTGACCTTTTGTGCCTCTGTCGTGGCTTGGAACTCAAAGAATTGGTCCACTCGAGCAACCCACTCTGTTGGGTCGCCACCTGAAAATCTTGGAAACTCGAGTTTGGCTGTTTTAGAAGACACAACCAAACGGTGTCCGACATTGTCATCTCTGTGAGGACGAGAATATGCTTCTTGCTCACGAGTGTCGTGGTTGGTGCTTCCTTTGTTGGAGAAAAACGCTTCAGACATACGGGTAAGTGTGGCTTCCAATTGATTGAATTTGTCTGCCATTCCCAACTCCATTCGCTGCACGCCATCTTGCAGTCCACCGAGCCCAGCTTCCAGAATCTCAATACGTTCTTTGTTGGTGGACGCCCAGTAATAGCAGCTCGATACCAATGATAGGTCCCGGTCATAGCGTTAAAGTAATGAGAACAAAACCACGATTTTGGAAAATCAATTATACCGTTTATTCTTGAAACAAACCTTAAATAAGCCTTAGCTTAACAAACTACCAAAAAGCAAGGAAACAACAATCAGAAACAAACTAAGCTAGAGTTCAACATAACCACTTATTCGAAATAATAGGAAAGCTCGTAAGACTTGATCTCACGCATGCCGGTAGTTCGTGCATGCACCCACTCTGCCACGAGTCAATCAGCTCCTAAAGACTTGGTCTCCTGCTTGCCAGCTGGTTCGTGCATGCAGCCACTCTGCCATGAGTCAATCTTCACCACAATACTTGGGATTCGGCTTGCCACGTCTGGTGGACCTTCGTCGTGGCCTATCAATTTCTCATTTATATTTTGCCAATTATAGCTATTTATTCTTCAAAGCTAACTTAAATGAATGCCAACAAATTAAACAGGGCTTACAAGTGTACGAATGACCTTCGGGTCAACAGATTAACTTTCAGAAATCAACAATCCTCTTTAGTCCAAATGTCCAAGGAACCCAGAGGTCTGCATTATGTCTGTCCGCCACTCATGGGCGGCAATAAAAAAAGTTGTCTTCGCCCATGTAAAAGAGAGAGTATGAAGGAGAATCCAGGGCTGGAATAAAATCAACCTATCAAGGGCAGGGAAGAAGATCTTGTTGAAGACAGTGGCACAGACAATCCCCACATATGCCATGAGTGTGTTCCTCCTCCCCCTCACCTTAGCACGAGAACTGTAACGCATGATGTGTGTTAATCATAACTAAGCTTATATAAGTAAATTATAGTTTTAATTAAGTTAGACTTTTGAATTTATATGGAGCTAGTATAGGACTAAGTATAGAGTGGATTCAATGACCCACTAAACCTTATTATAAATATAACTTGTTATAGTTAAGTTTAGGGGAGACATGTGCTAATTTCAAAAAATATAATTTCTACGTGTCACAGGTATGAAAGTAAAGGGCGTTATATTGTTTTAGGTCGCGCTACATGATCAAGACTTGCAAATCAATTATTGCACGAAAGATTAAGGATTAGTTATTGGAATTAATGTGTAGCTATGCTTTACTTTTGTTACATATGAAATCATAGTTTTTTGGTTAAATTTCCTGGGATTCCAACATGATGAACTCGTACGGGTGGGGGAGACCAAAAATAAAAGAAAGGGATATGCTGGACCACCTGGGACAAGTTGTGCACTCATAAGAGGATGGGAGGGTGAGTTTCCGTAAAGTCCATAATTTCAACTGTGCCCTTCTAGCCAAACAGGCGTGGCGTCTTATCACACACCCCGAGTCCTTAATAGCAAGGGTTTATCAGGCAAGATACTACCCGGGGTCCTCCTATTTGCAGGCAGAAGTAAAGCCTAACCCTAGTTTTATCTGGCGAAGCATACTGCATGCCCAAAGTTTAATGCGTGCAGGTATCAGGAGAAGGGGATAAGTGAGAGTTCGTATTTAGGGGAGATCCATGGATCCTGGATTTACAACCCCTAATGTTGTAACGCCCCAAACAGGAATGAGTCGGCTACTGTCTTCTCTCAGATACACGCAAGGGACCGAATGGGACGTTGGGGGTACTAAATGAGCTGTTCCAACCGACTCACTTGTCACTTCCAAGCAAGGGATAAGGGGTTGATCCTGCAAGTCCCGATCAGTTTATCAAGGGGCCAGGACAAGTGGACTTGGAGGTTGGATCCTAAAAGTATGTATACTATAAAGTCAGGCTATAGATTTCTTGCCAACCCCCACACACAGGTCCCGCCCTCTCACCACGGGTGTAGTTGGAACATTATATGGAAGCTTCGTACCCCAGCAAAGGTGAAGAACCTTATGGAGGTGTGTACAGACACTGGCCCACTATGAAAGCGCTATGGGCCTATGGCCCTCAGTGCCTCCTCAGTGGTCCACAGACCCAATCAGACCTCGGTGGTCTGCGCTGAATGGTGGTCAATGCAATGTGGAAAGTGGAAAGTGGAAACACCTTCCCGGAGTCCCTTGGTCTCATGACATCTATTTGCTGGGCCATTTGAGGAAACAGGAACGCTGTGATATGGGGACCAAAGCAACATACAGAAGTCAGGTTTGCATCACTGCTAGTCATATGCTGGAGCGGTAGGTAGCAGCCCAGGCGGACCCGATAGTTTTCCAATCATTTATCGCGGGATCATCCTTAGCAACATGGAACCCACCCGCCCCAGGCTTCGTAAAGTATAATGTAGATGCCCCCATCTCCCACCATGCAGAAACGCGGGCCTACGAAAGAGTGTGTGGGATGAAAGACCCTTTCGTAGCAAAGGCCTTGGTTCTCGTGAGATATTAAGTTGGCTGAAAAACGCTGGTCTACAACGAGTAGTTGTGGAATCCGATATTCTACCCGTTCAAGCTGTGAACTCGCAAGACCAAAACTCCTACGCTGGTCTAGTTGTGGAAGCCTACTAAATTCTTTTGAAAGAGATACTTGATTGTTCTCTAGTTTTGTTAAGAGATCAACAAACCAGAATGCCCAATATCCTCTAGTACGGGCAGTTGAGCTAGCTCATTGCCTGATTCTCCCATTGTTATCCTTTTATTAATTCTTAATAAAGGCTGCATTTTTATCCAAAAAAAAAAAAACTTTATAGGTTATTATGATATAATATTTAACACTGTTCTTGAACTAGATTCTGAATCATTGTCCGGTCCAACCGATTTATGATCCGGTTTGGTGTATCATTTGGATCCAAAATATTGATTGGTCTAACGTACAAAATTTGCAGAAACAGACAATTCTTACAAATCCAGCTTTAACCCCCATCTCCGCTGGAAATAGTAAAAAGGATGAGTCACGTGTATACACGTGATATATATATATATATATATATATATATATATATATATGCTACTTCCTTGGATATTGTTCTACAAATTAAAAGACAAAGTTATATGCTACTTCCTTGGATATTGTTCTACAAATTAAAAGACAAAGTTTTCATAAAATCCCATTACTACATACTTAAAAAAAAAAAAAAACATCACACAAATCAAAAAGCTAAATAAGGTGCAAATGAACTCAATAGCTAGAAGATAGCAATCAAAACGGCTTCTCCCAACACATGCCCTTGAATAGCAACCAATAGCTTATCCTTAGTTACCTGCATGAATCCACCCAAAATAAATATATAAATTTTAAAAATTAAAAAATTAAAATCACTACTCAAACTGAAATATCATTGGATGCACGGACACGTGAAGATATTAGGAGAGTTATCCAAAGCCTACAAGTTTAAGTTTGAGCTTGTAGGGAAGTTGATCGTTTCATATTTATAATCGACTCTAACCTCAACGCGATTACATTTCAGATATCGAGCTTTAAGAGAATTTACCTTATATTAAAATCCATTAACGGATTCAAGCTCTGATACCCATCGTATCGGGCTTCTTCGAGGGAGAGTTTAACATAATATCAAAGTCATAATAGACTTTGACTTTCCCGCATCGAGCATTAAGTTTTTAAGAGAACTGGATTGCTAAAAATAATATCAAAGCCAATCTAGCTCTCCACATGCTCAAGTATTGAAAGTTGATCGTATAACATATTATCAAAGCCACTCTCACTCTCCACGTGCCTCTGTATGGGAGCGCATGCAAGAAGGGTGTTCATATTAAATCCATATTGTACAAGCTTTAACAGTCTGTGATTACCTTGTTTCCAAGGTTCACTTCTTCGTCGAAGGCATAAAGCTTGAACTCAAGCCTGTGCCCATGATTTGGCAGCTTGGTGTCGCGCCACCCAGGCACCTTGAAATCATTAACCCCTTCCTTAATCCCGGCGCACTCGCGCAAGTGTTCTCCTCCTTCCCAAAGAATCTCCCGGGCAGCTCCTTCATCTCACGGAATAAGTCGACGCATCAATCTAATGAACCCACCTAACAACGGGTTCGGGATCAGCGCCAACATCCTAAACCGTAAGGGCCGTGCCTTTGTACCGCCGGGCACGCTGCATCTACTCCACCGGGACAAATGCGATATATGTGTTTCGGGCGCCTCATTCTTCTGGCCGTATTTTCTCGCGCCTTCCGTTGTCTATCTGGGGAGACACTGATAGGGTCTCAAGCCCAATCGGAGAGCCCAACCCAAAAGACTAGTCTATTAGGTGGGAGAACCCATCAAGCTTAAGTACCACTCACACTCCTCGTGTGGAACTGACGCTGGATCGTGATCATTCCATACCCTCAGTAAACCGAACGTCCGCGGACGACATTCACTCGCGTGGCTCACACTCGCGCATTCACCCGACTCCACTCGCACCGCAGCTCCCTCTTCCGTGCAGCTCCTTCCCAGTAGCCATTTCGCCACGCACCAACCCTCAATGAAAGCACCAATATTTAATAATCAGACACATTACAAGCATCAGAATGTAGGCCACATATGGCTAGCGGAAGTTCAATAGATGACTATCCCCAACAAGTGGAGGCAAGTGGACTGATGAGGAGTGAGCACTACCTAAAAGCGTTCTCAACAATTCAAAACATGAAAAACTCGATGAATTCGACTACTTCCGCAGTTTAGCCTGCAAGCTACTCGCCACGCGAAGCAATAACCTGAAGGGCTCCATCAGAATCGTTTACTCAATTTCCATTGCCATGACGAGCGATGCGATCGGGCTGTGATGGTCAGAAGCTGCACAAGACCAAATCATCAACAGAACCAAGTCTCGACGACCGGGCATCGCTTCGCATGTCATTCGTTCACCGTCAGGCTTCCCCGCAAGTCGCGCCCAAGGTTCGGAGCAATTGGTCGCATTGTGTAAGAATGTCATCAATTGCTTGAATTGACGAAGAGGTTCTAGTATAGCAAGGAATGGTGGGAGGTGTGCGCCCATATAGTGCCTGAAAAGGGGACATCTTCAAACTAGCTATGGAAACTGCTATTGTAATGGAATTCAACCCAACATAGAAAAAACAACCAAGTTTTGGGGTTGTCTTGGACAAAAGCCCGAAGATATTGTTCAAGCCCTCGATTAACCACCTCTGTTTGCCCATCCGTTTGCGGATGATAAGAACTGCTCATGGATAATTTAGTATCGCTTAGTTCAAATAAACGCCGCTAAAAAGTGCTAACAAAAACTGGATCACGATCCGAAACGATTGATTTAGGAAAACCATGGTGTTTGACGACAATCTCCACAAATAACTCAACCACCTTAGCGGCTGTAAAATTAGCTGGTAGGGCCACGAGATGGATATATTTGGAAAGACGATCCACCACAACAAGAACAGTACTCATCCCCCGAGAAACGGGTAGGGCAATGATAAAATCCATTATAATATCCTCCCAAACAAATTCTTCCGACTGTGAGGGGCCGTAATAACCAACAGGACTGTAGAGCCGACCGACAATTTTCCGACAAACGGCATCGAGATATATAGTCGATTACCGACCGGCCGTATTCGCCGTGGTCTTCACGCTAAACGAACCAATGTACGCCATTCTCGCAGATGCCCACCACTCGGAGTGTCGCGAAATTTCAGAACAAGAGAGTAATTAATGGTAAGTAGTAATCGGTGAACAAAGTTTACCATTAAAATACGTAATGCCTTTTGTCAACCAATAAGGGAGGGGGTAATTTCATTTTGGCTGAATCGTTTCATGTAGATGTAAGAGTGCGTACGGTCCTTAGTATCGGGCTGAACGCATTCGAGAAAACCAAGTCAATGTCAGCGGAGCGAATGCGCAAGCCAGAAACGTGAGTCGCACCATCGTGCCGTTATCGGTTCTCAAGGTTGCTTCCGCGCTCGCCAAATTGCTCTCGGAAATCTGATGTTGGCCGTTGAATCCTTTATTGTAAATCCTCGTCACTCAATGCAAAACTCGGTAACGAGTAATTAACATACACCAAGTGAGTTCGTGGAGTTTGAATCACTTGTTTAAGAACTCTTAATGCTTTTATCATGTCCTGGATGACAAAAATATGCCCATCAAATATTGTCGCCATTTACGTACAACCCGTTGATAGCATGTAACTCCTTAATGTAAGTAGAAGAAGCTGGCAGCTCAGTGGACCAATTTTTTTTGGTCGAAAAAGCAATCGATGGTCGGTCTCGCATGATCACCGCGCCTAATGCCATAATCAGGAAGCGCCCTCGTTTCACTGCTCAAAAATCTCGAGTGAAATTGAAGGCGAAAACTCGGTGCACGAGTCATAGCTTCTTTCAATTTAGCAAAAGCGAGCCCCGCGCCCCATAAAAGCATCATGGGTGCAATGATCGGCCATGGGCATAGCAATGGAAGCAAAACTAGCAATGAAACGCCGATAATAACCCGTGAGACCGAGAAATCCGCGTAGTTGTTTGAGATTAGATGGCACTGGCCAATGAACCATAGCTTCCAATTTCGAGGATCCGTCACACACATGCCGCAGCTACCACACACACTCCAAGTACTACACTCAGCTCCTAGCAAAAAGAAGCATTTTGGAGAGCTTTACATATAAATGGTTAGAGGATAACTTATCCAAAATCGATTCTATGACCAATATGGTCAAGAAAGAAGAGCTATAAACAAGTATATAATAAAAACAATAACGACCATAAGAAAACCGAAAAAGCCTATTCATAATGCCGAACGCCGATAGAAAGCATCGTAAGACCAAATCCAAGATGACAAGAAATTCAAAATGGCCATCTTGAGTGCGAAATGCTGTTTTATGTGTGTCTCGAGAATGAAGCCGACCATGATATCCCGTCCTTAAGTTCAAATTTTGTCGAAAATTGAAGCACCACCCAGCTTCATCCATGAGTTCATTAATCGGTTTCCAGATGGGAAATTGTCTCCATCAGAGCCGCATTCAAGGCACGATAGTCCACACAAAATCGCCAAGAACCATCCTTCTTTTTGACAAGTAGGACTGGCGAAGAGAAAGGGCTGGTGCTCGGCTTAATAAACCCTTGAGCCAATATTTCCTGAACCAATTTCTGAATCTCATTTTTTTGATAATGTGGGTACCGTGCGTCGAACGCTGATGGCTTTCTGGGTGTTAGCTCTAAATAAACGCGGCGGATCATCGAGACGACGCCGTGGAGAGGCCAACAGGTGGCTGAAATACGAAGCCATACTTAGAGAGCTATGTAATAACATCGCGTGTAAATCGTAAGGTGCGGATCGACAAAGAAAAATGTAATTACTCAGGAAGAAGAATATGTTTGGTGAACCGCAGGCCTTCAACTCATTTACATGAATCAACGTCTGAAAGAGATGGAGGGAAATTCCGAGTAGGAATGATGCGTCACCAGAAGCACCACCTGGTCTCCATCCTCCCAAAATTCTATTGTTAGCCAACAATCATGTGAACTAATCTATCGATTATAAATTTGCATCAATTCAAATGACGCCGTCCTTCAACGGGAAGAACGAAGAGGTCAATGGCAGAATTTATGGGCCTGGGCAGAGCAATCGGGACCGAAGAGCAACGCTTCGAGCAATAAAGCAAGAAGTCCCCATTTCCAATAAATACCCAAAAAACGTGAGTCCCACTTACCGGTAATCGCAATTGCTCGACGATGGTCGGGTTTCGATGAAGTCAGGCGCCATGCACGCCAGTTTGAGAACATGGAATCGATTGTCACTAAAAAGATCCTTCTAGGCGTAAGGCCCGAGCATACGGATGACCCATAAGGGCATTGAGACTAGAGATGTCACCAGGGATGTCCTCATCCGGATGAGAGTCGGCCAGGTCACCTTCTATTAGTTGTCCGTCATCGTCGTCGGTTCCCAATAGGAGCAGATAAATGATCACGGCACGGCGGGGCTCCGGCCAGATACTGGGTCACGCTTATAACACAGATCCTTCTCCCTTTTTTCACGCAGCTCCGACGGTGATAGTCGGCGAATGGGCAGGGGGGTGTAGGTAGCAATGGTGGTAATTTGAGATTCGAAACAGGGGAAGTTGGTGGTTGATGTGATGTCACGGATCAGGGGTTTTTTCGTAGAGGAGCGGGCGCTGGAGGCAGTAAATCGTCGCTCATAGCGGCGGCTGGACTGGCTGAAATTCACGCAGGCCCAAAACACCAGAGGTCCAACCCATCCTCCTTGTGTGCCTCATACGCCGAGCTGCAGCAAAAGCCCAATTAGAGACGGCGGTCGATTGAATAGTAACCGCGGCGATTGTCGGGTTTCGTTTGATGAAAAAACTTGGTGAGGAGGGGCTCGTAAATTCATTACTTTGTTTATTAGATCCTCAAAGGCCTCGAAGTCAGAGATCAATCGTATTTTGGTGAGTTTGAGAGATTCCTTCAATCTTTTCAACATAATGATTCTAAACTACGTGCGACCGGGCCAGAATTTAACTCCGCCGAATGCTAAGAGGTTATTACGAGAAGACTATTGGAACTAGGCTGTTGCACGCCCTTCCAAATGGAAAGAAACTATTTGAAGGCGTAAATCGCCCTAGCCGTGGGTAGTCAAAGAAAGCTCACGCTAACAAATCCACCCATTTGGGCTCGATCTGACTGTAAACTGAACTCTGGTGGTCAAAGCATTTATGTAAGCCCAAGTTTGGATTATTAAGTTACCACATCGCTTATCAAAGCCATAAGGAACCGTAGATCAAGTAACTGAGTTCTTCCACGGGTAGTCTGGTCATTCAAATTCAAGATTTGCCAATTTCGTCACCATATCACGGTTGTTAGGAGAACATTGTGTAACGAATCGGGACCATCTAATATCGGCGCTGGAATGCTTCTTAAATCATGAGCCATCAATTGTCAGTTGCACTTTACGCAAAGATTTTTGAATTCCATCAGGATAGAGACTCAATGTAAGACCACTGATGTGGCCTCAAGCCCAATTCCTGAGAGCCCAACTGCAAAAGACTAGCCTACTAGGTGGAGAACCCATCAAGCTTAAAAGACTTCACCACACTTCAGGTGGAACCGATGTGAACTGATTTGTATGTACCGCCTTGATTTCATCGCTAGCCATGGCGGAAACCCTAATACGCTGAATAGTGAATCATTCCTTAGATTTGTTCAGAGAGGAAGAAGCGCCGATCATGGGTTCTATTTACATGTGTAGAAATTGGTGACGCATGGAGGGAATTAGTTTCGAGAGAGGACGAGAGCTCCATGGTGTGTCACCACGTGTCTCACAAGTGTCGCCGTCCTGGGCGGTGTTGCGGTGATGAAAGTTTGTGATTGATTTGGTGAATGGAATATAGTATATGAGTTTTTATTTATTTATTTATTTTAAAGATATAAATTTATTGGTTGGGGTTAGCCGTACAATCATATGGTCAAGAGCACTAAAAAGTCAGAGTTTTAGACGGAAATGATGTATTTGAAAAAAAAAAAAAAGATCAATTTAGTTTGACATTCAAAATATTTACCAAATTAATGCGTAATACCATTGTTGAAGACGATGATAATTTGGTTGTGTAATCGTTGCTGTGATTAGTGGCATGTGAAATAAATATGATTTATCGTTGTTATAGACAGCGATAATTGACTGAATTATTCACACTAAAGCTTCATTTGTCGCTGTCCGTGTGAGCTCTGGCTAATTGTGGAAAGGTAAAAAATAGGAAGGTCGTCCTTTCTTTCTTCACCCTCCTCTAGTTTGTGGCTACCCTCAATCACTTGTTTTCCTCATTTATCATCATCACTTATTTTTTCTTTTTTCTTGTTAATTACAAAAATTGAAGAAAATTTCTCTCCACAAGTTCTACAAATTTTATCATGCCCTCATGTGGGCACATGCTCATTTCTTTTTCTCCCTCACTCCTATTTTTCATCCCTACTTCAACCCTTATTAGAGTTATAATACCCTTAAAATTATTATAAATATTTAAATTTATAAAAAATTAAAAATTATTATTTTGTATTTTTTAAAAACTATTATTATCTAAATTTAATATTTTTATAACAAAAAAAAAATGTTGAGGAACAAAATCTGGTCTTTCAATTTTCTTAGTCTTCATATTTTTTAGAATATAAACAATTTTTAAAAACATGAATAAAAAAAACCCTATATATTTCCAAAACGGTTATATTTAACAATTTTTTAAAATAGCAATCAAACATGCTGTAATTTCTTTTGTTTTTAGGGAGAAACAAGAATAGGTCCGTAATCGAGTTTTAGACTGAAATAATATGTTTGGGAAAAAAATTATTAAGTTAGTTTGGATGGTAAAATAAAGACTAAACTAGTGCGTAATGCCACTAAAGTAGAAATATATTATGGATAATATTTTATAACTAAATAAATAATAAAAAATTATGAGTTTTTAAGAATAAAAAAATAGAGATTTATTATTTATGTCATCTACGGGTGCTAATGATCACGAGAATTCGAGCTCAGTTCGGCTAAGCTCGACTTCGAACTCAAAACGAATCAGGCTCGACTCGAGCTCAGAAGCTGCAGCTTGAAAAATGAAGCTTCGAATCGGAGAACTTGAAAATGCAAAACTCGAACTTCGGCTCGAGCTCGGACTTCCGAGTCAGGAAAGCGAACTTCGACTCGAGCTCAAACTCGAGTCGGGCTCAGACTTCGACTCGAGGCTCGAGACTTCGAACTTCGACTCGAGGCTGGAACTCGAACTTACGACTCGAGCTCGAACTGAACTCGAGCTTCCGAACTTCGAACTTCGAGCTTGAACTTCGACTCAGCTTGAATTTGAATTGAACAGGCTCGATATTGGACCATGTCATTTTCAAAGCCCAGGTCTCTAATTGTTAATTGTTATCATATAAAGCGAGGAATATGAATAATGGAAACAAACTATTGATTAGTCAAAAACAATCGAGAATTAACGGTCACTACAACATCATAAAACTTTAGTTTAAATGATATCATGGACTATCATTAAACAAATACACTTGAAAGCGCTATTCTTAGGATACAGCACAAATAATCGATAGCCCATGATAGGTGCTAGGTTCAAGGGCTACAATTGATCATGAAAATGTGATATAACCTCGTCAGGCATTAGTGATCCAACCAAAAAAGCCCATCAAACATCTTCCACAAACACCTACAAAAAACATAACGATTTGTTATTAATAATATTTAACTACGTAGAAAACATCAGTAATAAATAAAGTGAAGTAAAATGTATTTCGAATTTTAATTTCATAATCAAAACCTATATTGAGTTGTTAGTTTGTCAATTCCTTTGGAGTATTGGGGAATTGGGATAAGAATTTCTTTGGGATGATCTTTCGTCATACTGTTCTACAATAATATCAAAATGTAAGTATTTATACATTAAAAAAAAGTAAACTAAAATGATTAACAAGTAGTTCTTACCTTATTCTTTCTTTTCCTCCATGGAGAGGATCTACAATCACTGTGCATATCGAAGCATTTGCAGCATTTTTAAGATTCAAAGTAGAGACCTATAGGGATCTACTACACGACCTCAGGCACTAAAAGTTGCCTCGAAGCCACCGAGTGAAATTGATTGGGAGGCAGCCCAAAACAATCTTCATTTGCGAACTTAAGGCAAAATACAAAACTTCATAGATTTTTTCCTTCCACCAGCGAGGCATCAAATTTATAATCTTGAAATGAAAAGCCCCCTCATCAAGATACACATCAAGTTTAGATTTCATAGGTTCCGCTTCTTGCCCACTTCTAACCACTTGCAAAAGTTCTAACAAACTACTTGATGTACTTCACTCCTTAGCGACATTTAAAACTGATTCACATTCCGCACTTTCTTCAATAGTAAAAGAAGAATGCATTCTCACATATTCATCATAAAGTTGATACATGACATCTCTAACTTTACTAATGTTCTCTCAAGCTACATGCGAAGAAAACATTTTTAAGGGAATGTAATCTCTAGAGCCTCATTTTCAATCTAGGGGTCGACTTTGCTCTATTGCCATTAGCATATTGCATTCACTGATACTTGTCAAACCTTTGTTTCATGTTTTGAACCATACTCCCAAATCATCGGGAGACTCGAATTTTTATCAACAACACTTTAATCCCATGCACCTCACTAAGAAACAAGTTAGAAATTGGAAGTATTCGAGGAACTGATATAATATTAGTAGTGTCTTTAAAAACTTTTAAGACTTGAAGCAATTTCTCAATCTTTTCCCACTCATCATCATTAGGACAACAACCATAATTATGATCATGTAAAACATATCTAGGAAATACCTTTCCTAAACTTGATAGCACAATCAACATGTCATAAGTTGAATTCCAACGAGTCTTGCATTGAGGACTATTTCGCTCTTGCCTGCGTTGTATTGGCTAACAAGTTCCTGCTTAGTTTGAGTCGTGCCTCATGAATTCAAGAGTCCACGAGTTTCGTGGACTTTTGCAATGATGCTCTTCACTTGTTCAAGACCATGTTAAACCATTATGTTAAGGATATGTGCACAACAACGAACATGAAATAACCTTCCATTGCATAGAAGCCTTTCATTAGATGCAAAATTGTCCTTTAGAATCTGAATACAAGAATCATTTGCACTTGCATTATCAACTGAAATTGTGAAAACCTAAGAGAGAATGAAAAGAAATTATTGATTAGTTCACAAATCACAACTAAAAAAAATACTAATATAAGTATAGCAAAAAAATATAAGCACACTTTGTTCTCAATTTCCCACTCCCTTAAACATGTTAAGATGCAATCGGCTATGTTAGCACCTTTACGTGGAGGAGGTAAGTGGACAAAGTTGAGCACTCGCTTATGAAGCTTCCAATCAAGATCCACAAAATGAGCTGTTAAAACCATATATTCGATCCTTTATGGCCTTGACCGCCACAAATCTGTAGTCAAACTAATTCGATCCACCATTTTCAACAATGCTTTTAGCTTCTTCTTCTCAAAATCGTAGACTTTGAAGGAGTCTGTTCTTATAGTGTGACGAGATTTTACTAGTCCAGCAATGGTATTCCCAGCTTCATCATCAAGTTAAATCCTTCCTCTTCTACAATAGTGAAGAAGGATGCTCATGCATCGTGAGTCGATGTGCTATCCTCTCATAAATCTTTAACATGTCAGGTACATTATGCAAGCACTAACAAATCAGTTAGTTGTGCCGATACTTGAATCGGATGGTAAATTAATCATTTGTTGTTGCTTGAAGTGTAATGCCTTTTTGAACAAGTGTCCAAATGTCGGTTCAAATGAGTAGTGTTTTTTAGTTGCCCGAGATAGAAAGGAGATTTCTGATATTACCTTACTTTCATTTCCACTTTTTATCATTTCGAGGTTCGAAAATCATAAACTTTTGATCTTCTTGGTCTCTTAAAATGTTGGAAAGGGTTTTCAACCTCAGCTTCTTTCGATGTAGTGATAGGAGTGGGTTCACTAGTTTCCAAATTAACATCTTCACTTTCATTAAGTTCATCGATTCCTTAATCTCATCCCTCGATATTCACATAAAACTCCTCACACTCTTGAAGTGTCCATGGGTGTTGAAGATGTTTGTGATTACTAGAAGACTTAGACGTTACGAAATACATATGATAAACTCCACTAGTCATTATAACAACATAGTATAGACAAGGAACAAAACATATATGTAATGGCTAAAACATCCCATTATTCAAACTCCATTAGTGAAAGCGAGAGGCCGACTTATATATATATATATATATATATACTATATATATATATATATATATATATATATATATATATATATATACACACACACACATATATAACATCTATTTCTTGGAGTTAAATGTTTTGACAACTTATTCAACATTTCCAAAAGGTCAATGCGAGTACAATCACCCCAAAATTAAAGTCTGCCACTTCTTGCTTCTTCGAAAACTTCTGATACATATATTTAAATCCTCGAGCAATATTCCCCTATGAAATATTTAAAAGAAAAAAATCTTTAACAAGCAATACAAGCCCAATGGAAAAAAATTCCAAAGGAGCAATAATAAATCTTTGTTTAGCATATCAGCTGTAGAATAATCATCTTGATTAAATTATTGTAATATTTTGATTTAAATGGAAAATTTTTGGTGAAAGTTTCAAAAGATTTCAAGTCAGATAATTTAAAATCCATTCAATCAATCGCGCTGATCTGACATAATACATAAATATTAAAATCCAACATGGAGCCTACCCTCTAAACTACAATCAAAGCTGCGACAAGAAATTAAAACATTAACTTAAATCGACAATATTTGAAAACATTTAGCGCATAGAGAGATTCTTTAAACCTGATCTTATGAGAGAAAGAATCACGTCTGAGAGCAAGGCAAACAAAAGAATACTCAGATCAAAAGATGCAAGCAACAACGAGCAAAAGATGAACGAGCGCCATTTTTTGGGACTCATCGTCCTGATAATGTATTTGAAAATGGAAGGGGATAATGCGGAAATGTTTACTACTTGGAGACCTTTAATTTGCGGAGGAAAGAAACCAAAATAAAACCCAGAAAAGCCTGTTTTAACAACCTAAGTAGGCCTCGTTTCCCACCTTCATAGCAGGTAAACCTTCATGGCTTGAGATGAGGATGACAATGGAAGAATAGGGAAAGAAAAGAAGCAGAAGAAAGAAGAGAGTCTCGGCGCGGTAGAAGGGCGAAGGAGAGAAATCACAGTCTCTAGTTTTTTTTTTAAATGGACGGTAGAGATTAGATTAGGTTTTTAAATGATATTTTCTAAATATCATTTATCGGATTTATATATATCTGAAACTAATTTAAAATTTTAATTAGTTTATGTTAAAAGAGTACTGTTGAACTATATATTTCGCCATAGATGCCTCCTGCGTTTCAAAAAAATAAAAAATATACGTTATAAGAATAAGGAAAAACCAACAAAAGCTATGTAAGGGATAAAGGGCTTAATGGGTTTGCATTTTTTACTCACAATGGTTTTGATACAGCAGTTTGATGGGATCATGTAGGAGGCCGAGATCATAAAGCGCAAATTCCATTAGAAAATGACACTTCCATCCCCAATTCTAATGAGAAAAAAAAAAAAAAAATCTCTTTTCTCTGTACCATCAACACCCTGGCTTTTTCGATCAATTTATGATAATTGGGCCGCTTGATTCTCAGTAGAAACGTCGTCGTCGTTATCGCTACTGCACTTGGGGATTCAGGAGGCGAATCTTCTCCTCATAAATTCTTATGGTGGAGAATGGGGTGATCCAAAAGCAGGGGTGAGTTTTTCTTAACTTGGAGAAGAAGCCATACTATTAGTAGAAAATGGGTGTTGGATGTGAAGAAGAGGATGGGTGAGGAAGAGGGTTGGGAGAAGGGAATCAAAGCGACTTTTTTAAAATTAAAAATTTTAAAAATAAATTAGATAATAACATATCACAAACAAGAGAAAAAGAAGCCACCTAAAATTATTTGAACTCTTTTAACTGCCATTAGTGATATATACTTAGTTTATAAGCCACGATAATTTATGATTTTTAAGAATACAAAATAGAGATAAATTTATCATATTCTCTTAAATCTTTTTAAGAAAATTAATTATTTTAAAATAAATATATTTATAACTAAATAAATAATGAAAATTTACTGGAATTTTAAGAATACAAAATAGAGATATATTATTTATGACATCCCCTAAAGTAAAGATATCAAATTTAAAAAAAAAACTTTTAAAATTTTATATACAAAATATTTTCAAGTTTCTCGCGAGCTTTTTGAGTCGAGTTACGAGTTGCTCGACTCGACTTCGTTAACATTTAAAAGGTCAGGCTCACTCGAGTCGAGTTTTGGCCAGGAGTTTTGATAGAGTCGGGGTTCGAGTGGCTCGCGGGGTGTCTAAATCTGTTAGCACCCCTAATGTCATCCCCTAAAGTAGAGATATAATTTTTTTAAAATTTTATATAAAAATAAATTCAAGTTTTCCGGAGCTTTTCGAGTTGAGTTACGAGTTGCGACTGGAAGCTCATTAACATTCAGGTCGATCTAGAAACAGAGGCGAGTTTTAACAAAGTTTGATGAATCCAAAAGTAGCTCGCGAGTTATCTCTCGTCTCATTAGCACTTACAGTCGAGGAAGAAAGAAAGAGGCTGGTGAGATCAATATAGATGTCTGCGAGTTCTTATGATAATTATTTTTGTTTTATGAAATAGTACTCTATATATGTTTTTTTACCTAATTATATTTGTTTTATTTTTTTAAATTTTGTTTCTTTGGGTTTGTTTGAAGTTTTAAGACGAAATAATTTGTTTAAAATTTATTAAATTAGTTTAGAAGTCAAAATATTAACCAAAATAGTGTGTAAAGGTGATGAATGATAGGAAAGCCACGTGATGGATTATTTAATATTTCTTTATAAGTTTGTAAAGGTGATTGATAAATATCACAATGTATTTTTAAAATCTTTAGAGAAATTTGATAACTAAATTTTTTGAATTTATAATATTAATACCATTTTGAACTATATAATTCGCAGTTGTATTTGTTTGTTCAACTTATCTTTGTATTGTTTTCATTAACTTTTTTAGTAATACTGGACCCTAAAAAAAATATCCTCGCTTTTATTTTGAAAAGGAACTAGTCATTATGCATTTGCTAAAATTTTCTTAGACGAAATATGTGTAAGGGTAATGGCATGGAGCTACATCATTTGATTTGTTTTTACATACACGATACAGTAATAAATTCGATGAAACGAGGGCTAGGAAAACAAGCTGATACTTGAGTTTAGGGGATGTATCTGACATATTGCCCTGGGCTATACAAAAGAACAAAAACACGAAGCACCATAAACTAAGATCTTGTAGAAGACATCGGCTTTTCGATTATCAAAAAGAATCATAACCAGACAACCACGATGGCCCAGGTGAACCCTGGTAGATTATGACCTCCATGCATAAACCAAATCATATAAATATATTAAAACATTGTACACAAATATCAATATATAAAAATATCAACATATATCAATGAGTCTCAAAAGATGACGTCTTTATATTTCTCATAGGACGGCACCTAGAATACACAGTTTGTTGGGCAATAGGGTCTCGTGCAATCTCAAACGGAGGTGATGGAGCTGATGGAGCCGAGGGAGCTGAGGGAACCATATACTTTTAAATATAATTACCTTATCAAAAGTTTGTGCATCTAGTTGATGCGATATATAAGGTACACCGGTTCTAGATTTATGCGCCAGTGTCAAGGTACTCTTTTTACACCCCCGATGAAGAGCTAACTCGGCTTTGGCTCACGGATCCGACTCACGGCTCTAGGTGAAACCACATGCTCAGCGAATCCATCATGTGAGCCTCAACTACGTCTCCATCGATGACATCGACGTCGTCATCATGTAAGGCATGAGGGGTAGTGGTCTTGGATATGCCTCTTGATCTTGAATCGAGATTGACCCATGTGAAGTCTCTCCCAAGACCATAGCTGAATATAAAATAAACAGAAAGTAAGCAACCTAATGATGTGTTGTGTATATGAATGTGTATGTAATTAAAAAAAAAATTACATACATGTATCAATGTAATACAAACATGTCTAGCCGTCTACAATCTAAGTGGCTCGGCGTAACTCCACGATAATAATATTGCTAATCTTGCACCACCAACTATAAGTCGTTTGTGTGTGTCCAGAATCTACCGTAGTAGTGGGAGAAAGCACAGATGAACATGCACTCCTTTCTTGTCCGGTGTACTCCTTAAAACATAAAACCATGAAACCCTAAAACCCTAAGACCCTAAAACCCTAAAACCCTATAACCCTAAATTTGAAACTAATGACACTTTGAAATGTGCAAGTTGATGTCGTATCAGGATAATGACATCTCAAATTATTTAATTCATTTGAGACCATTTTGTACAAGTCAATTATGTATGTTTTAACTATTCCCGTGATATGTTACTATAATGAATGAAATATTGAGAGTGAAACATATGTCCAAATGTAAGGTGGGAAAAATTTGTTATTTTGCCTTTGGATGTGCAGTTTGAATACCGTTGAATAATGAGATTGATATGTTATACTCAGGACAACCATTGACAAGCGAGGTTCAAATTGAGTACTCAGTGTAAGTATCCTTAGAAATTGGAAATTGGGTTCCTTTTTTTTTTTCCAATATGGGATGATAGTAGTGTGTCTCTTGAATGTTGAACACAGTTAACCACAGTAGCATTGAGAAATTGAGGCGTATGTGAGTTAATTGAGTCGACACGATTGAACCACATTGGTGGCCATGTCTGATTTATTGGTTGCGACAATTACAATGTTGCCTGATCTAATTTACGAGAGGTTACAAAAGATTTACTCAATTAAATCACTAGAGTTTTAAGTTGTTGCATCCTCAAAAGAATTGCTCGTTTTAAGTTGTGGGGCGCGGAAGATATCCTTTGTCCATGGAGCTTGTAATGCGATGGTTGTACAAAGATACTTATTTGTTATCCAGCAAATATCTGAGCCAGCATCTTGTGTCAATCCTTTCTTGAGCAGGGACCATCATCGATTGGACTCGAACTTGGTTCTTTGCTCATTATAAAAGCTGATAATTGAAGCCGCAATTCACATTGACTACAGTTGCTATTCAAGCAAGTGTGATGGAGAAATGGGGATATGAAATATCATACAAAAAGGCGTTGGATGGAAAGCATAAACAATTAAACGGTTATTTATTGACTCTCTCGAGTCCATATACAAAGTACCACGTTTGTTCTTGGCCACTTAAACGATCAAATCTAGATGTGTTATTGGAAAACATGTGACATTAATATGTCAGAAACAACGAGATATTCCAACGTGTTGACCATTCAAAGCCATCTATTGAAGGTTTTGAACATTGTCGTCCCGTAATGAGTATTGATGGTACACATTTATATGGGAAGTATAAAGGCAAGTTGTTGATTGTTATGGGGTGTGATGGAAATAATCAGCAAATTATACCCTAACGGTTTGATAACATGTTTAGGGTATAATAAAAGTAATAGTATATTTGTCCAGAATAAAATAAAGATAAAAACAAAAGTAGGAATATGCATAAGTTAAATTACAAATAATAAAGAAGATTTGAGGCTATAGTGAAAATATCATAAATTGGTTGCAAATATTAGAAAGTTGGAGGATAAAAGTGAAATAAAAAGGGGATAAGATCGAATAAGGATAGGCCAAGAAAAAGTATCTCATTTTGGTCTTGGAGAAAAGGAGAGCAAACACGGATAAGAGAAGAGAGAAGAAAGGAAGAAGAAGAGAAGAAAAAAGATCACAGGTATGGATACATATGTCTTGGGTTGTATGGGACTTGTTAGGATTAAGAGTATGGAAAAAGTGTCGATTCTGTATAGTATGGATTTGTGTAGTTTTGGTCTATAAATGTTAGATACATGGTTTGGAACCTTTTCTTATGTATGGTTTGGGTTTGGAAGCTCTCAAACTTATTTCTTGTTAGGGTTGAGTTGAGAAAAGTTCTAAGGCTCCTATAGTTGTGTTTTGGGACAAGGCTAGTTGCAAGTTGAACCAAGAAAATTTCCCTATTTTTTATCATACTCGGTAGCCGGACCTTAGAACGGGTTTTTGGGTCAGAAATGAAGGGAATTTGGCGATCGTCGTGCAGTAGAGTGTAGCCACATCGATGAACTTGATGTTAAAGTTTTCAATTTCTCGGAATTCGGACCCTACAGACTAAGTTATGGTCTTTTTACTCTGAATAGTCTAATGGGCGAGAGGTCAGCATGTAGACCTCGTCCTGTAGAGGTCAGCAGACCTCGTCCAGCCGAGTCGGCGGACCTCCTCTGCGGAGATTCGACGGGGCCCAGCATCCGGCGGAAGGTCGGCGGGCCCCATCGACGGTCGGCGGGGCCTCGTCTGTAGAGTCGGCGGAGACCTCGTCCTGGAGAAGATCCAGCGAGACCTCATCTGTAGAAAGTCGGCAGAGGTTGCGGACCTCATCACAGCCAGAGGTCAGCCGAGAGGTTAAGCGGACCCTCATCCTGCAGAATAGGAGTCGAGTTCGGTCGGCTCGTGCAGGTTGACTACGTATGACCTCCGACTTCGAAGGTCGTAAGCAACTAGTCAGAACTCAGATTCGGGTATTCTTGGGCTCATGGAAGCCCATTGGGTCAG
This sequence comes from Tetrastigma voinierianum, assembly GCA_016808115.1. NCBI lineage: Eukaryota > Viridiplantae > Streptophyta > Magnoliopsida > Vitales > Vitaceae > Tetrastigma > Tetrastigma voinierianum. Next base: position 14,447 of record JAEQBH010007362.1, on the reverse strand, counting down.
GGAATCCACATTCATATGCCTAAGGGAAGATAGAAGAAGGTGTCAGACCGAGGTGTTAGACCGAGTTTGCGAGGTTAAGTCATCTCGGTTAGTTAGGTCGGCTCAGTGGGTGTGACTCACGTATGACCTCAACTTTGGAGAGGTCATAACTCCTTCGTCAGAACTTCAGTTTGGGGTGTTCTTAGACTATGGAAAGCTGAATTGGTCGAAATTCATCTATGAACATCTTGATAAGAGTGGAACTCCCATATTAATAGTTCGAAATCACAAAAAACAGTAGGCACTATAGGTAACCATAGTTATTCATATTATAGGCATCTATTATGGTGTAATAAGCTCATAAGCATACATGAGTAAGCATATTATTTATGGATATAATGAGATATGAAAAAATGCAAGGATATGAATAAATGATTGTATATATATCATATGATTACCGAATAGAGCAAATAATTATTGAAATATGAGATATCACGAACATAAAATACATATTGATTGTCTGGCTTGGGAACACGGTAGAGGGATAGATGGGCGTACCTATTAGGGAAAAACAAATTAAACATCTGAGTTCGTCGCCGAGAATTTAGTTAGGTCGATGAGATAGATCAGGATTTGGATCACGGTGGCTGCGAAAGGGTCACCACACGGCGCCTTCGGGCCCTTATAGATGGTCATTGTCTCGTTTGGGCCCTTATAGACCACTATTTCACACAGTGAGTACAGCGCCTTCGGACCGCATAGACCCTTTGTTTCACCTGATGAAGTACAAGCGCTTGTAGACCACCATAGTTTCCTGTATCCACTTTTGAGTTTACTCTGAGACATAAAAACGCAAAAATAGCGGTATATGCAAATGAAATGTAGAGAATATATGACATGATATAAGAAGCATAAGCTATTTGTTATCACGATGATAGTATAAATTACAAAAAGAACAAGTAAAATCTGAAGATGACATGAAGAAAAGTATATGGAAGATGATAAGAAATGGCGGATTTATGAAAAGTATATATATATGAGAAATGATAAGAATCGCCAAATGTTATATGTGTTATATGCATTTGTATAGAAGTGTGGTGACTCTTAATGAGGACATATTCCCACTAAGCGTAAAGCTGCCGCGGGTGTTTAATCAGTGTAGGTCTGAAGAAATTAGAGGGCCAGGGCAATCCATCGGCGAGTCAGGCCACGCGTAATAAGTGCCCAGCTGGAAGACCTTTAGGTCTATTTTGTATATGAAATTTTGTAAACCAATGTAAATATTGTAAATGTTGAACAATTCTATATATGGAGCTTGTATATATATTTTGTAATCCGCTGCTACAGAATATAATACAAGTTAAATGTTTAACATTATATGAATGAACTAGCTTAAAGTTTATACGTGAAGAAAAAAAAAAATGACCCCTCACTTGACACCTATCTTGGGTTGGGAAGAATCAGTTAGTGGTATCGAGCCTAGGTTTGGCGTTTGGAAAAACACAGGTTTAGGCGTTTACGGAAAAGCCTAGGTTTAAACCGGCTAAGGAATAGAGTATATGATAGAAAAGCTGTGTTTAGTAATGTGTGGCACGATGTGGAGGTCCTTTGTGTGTTTTGTATAGATGGATCGTCCCCGAGAGGCTGCTGAGGTGCCTTGAGGAGCCAAGGGTTATCGACTTACGAACCTTCGGAAGAGTAATGTACCTAATGAGCCCGCGGAAGCCTTCTTGAGAATATCATGAAGACATGGCTCGGGTTTTGGATAGATTGACCTCTCTAAGCTCGATAGACACGATAAGAAGACATGGAGGCGGGAGAGTCCATGGGTCGAGTATGGAAGAGTCGGTAGTGAGTTCTGGTTAGAAAAGTTAGAAGGGTATTAGAAGGGTTAGATGTCCTCGATCGAGGAGAGTATCATGTGCAGTCTCATTATTACAGTAAGGGCATATGATTGGTGGAAACTAGCGTTGAGAAGTCGAGGATTCCAAATCCCGGCGACATGAATTCTTTGTCCGAGTTCGAGCGAAGTATGTTCAAGGATGTATAAAGGGATTCAAGTGAGCTTGAGTTCACGAATTTGAAGCGGAACTTATCGGTGAGCGAATATGAAAAAGAATTTAGCCGTCTTAGTAAATATCTGCCGGAATTGGTTCTCAGGGGCACATTTCGGTGTAGACGAGATGAGGATGGTACGCATGATTCCATTAAGATGTATTTGGCACCTATGACTGCTCTCAGACAATGGATTTCTATCAGGTTGGTCAGTACACCCAGTAAGTAGAGACTAGAAATGACGACAAAGAAAGATTTCAAAAGAAGAAGTTTTCTAGAGGAGCTTCGTCCTCCTCGGGAAGAAATTAGAGAATCTCATTTCAGTCGGAATATGGTTAAAGCTACGAGAGGTGAGAGGCGAGGTCGATGTAGCACGTGGTACGGGTAGAGGTGCTTCGGTTCAGGCAAGGGAGAGATTTCTAAATGCCCTGTGTGCGTGAAGGCATTTGGGAGTTTGCGGGATGAAATAATTGACGGGAGGTGTTCAGGTGTGGAAGCTGTGAGCGTTGATAGCACGGTGTCCCAGAGTCGGGGATAATGAAATTCGCCGAGGGAAGTGAGCGAGGGAGGAGATCTGCGGCACCACTTTCGACTCGCGATCGAGGTAGGGGTCATAGTGGCCCATCTTAGCATAGAGGACGAGGAGGTATAGTTTGAGAGCGGAGTGGATCGTCCACATGCCTACGACACCCGGCACCGACATATCTTTATGAAGGCTCGTGAGGATCGGGGATGCTCGAGGTTATAGCGTATATTTTCTTTATAAATCTTGAGATGCATGCATTGATCGATTTTGGATCTACTCATTCATATGTGTGTGCATGGAGCATGTATTTGACAAAGTACCACAATGGAGAAATTAGCATATGACATGCATGTAACGCTAGTCCCGGATTGGGGCCTGGCATTAGTGTGAATATCATATATAGAAATTGCCACAGTTGTTATACAAAGCGAGAGTTTCTTCAGCGGTTGATAACCTTACCATTCCGCGAATTTGACTTGATTCTAGGCATGGATTGGTTGTTTAAGCACCGAGCTATCGTTGATTGTGGACAAAAGACAGTAGTGTTGAGATGCTTTGACCAGGTGGGAAGTGGTGTACAAGGCATTGGATCGAAATTAGCAATGTCGATGTGATCTCAGCTATGCAGACTAGGAGATTTATGAGGAAAGGATATGAGACATTCTTGGTTGTGATACTTGACTCCAAGAGGTCAAGTTGGCGTAGAAAAGATCCAGTAGTAAATTTCGGATGTATTCCACGAAGAGTTACGGGTATTCCACTTGAGAGAGGTGGACTTAGCTATAGAAATTGTACCGAGGAGCAGTCCACATGTCTAGAGACACTTAGTATGGGGATGGCTCAAGCAGATTTGAAAAAATTAAAGACTCAATTGCAAGAACTTTTGGATAAATGATTTATCAGGCCAGTAATGTCCCAGCATGGGGTGCACTGTTTTATTTGTGAAAAGAAAGATGGCACTCTACGGATGCATCGATTGCTCGAGATCAATAAAGTGACGGTGAAAAGCGGTACCCATTGCAGAAAGTGAAGATCTTTTTGATCGGTTAAAAGGGACGGTGTCTTTTCGAAGATGAACCCTGCTTGATCGGGGGTATTATCAGGTTGAGAGTAAAGAGAAGGTAGATATCTTAGAAATTTGCATTTAGAACTTAGATATGGTCATTATGAGTTTTTGGTCATGCCATTTAATTTGACTAATGCTGCCGTGACATTCATGGATTTGATGAATAGGGTTTCGACCACATGTGGATCGATTGTTGTGGTTTATTGATGACATCTGGTGTATTCTGGGATGCCTGAGAACATGAATAGCACACGGGAATAGTCTTGGAGACGTTAAGAGAAGAAGTTATATGATAAAGCTCGACCAAATGTGATTTTTGGCTAGGAAGTTTCATTCCTAGGCCGTATTGGTAATGCATTGAGGGTATAGAGTTGACCTCTGGGTGAGGCCGTTGTGAATTGGAAATCACCTCGAAATGTGACCGATGTGAGAAGTTTCTTGGGCCTAACAGGTTATTATAGAAGATTTGTGAGAGGCTTTTCGGTCATAGCTTCTCCGCTCACCAAGTTACTCAGGAAAGGAATAAAGTTTGAGTGGACAGGACAAATGTCAAAATAGTTTTGAACAGTTGAAAGGAATGCTGGTTGAAACACCCGGTGTGCCATGACTACTTGAGGAAAAGAGTATACATTGTATGAGTGATGCTTGAGCATTGGTTTTGGATGAAGTATTCAATGCAAGATGGGAGAAAGTAGTGGCTTGCAGCGTCAGACGGGTTGAGCCACGTAAGACAAAATTATCCACTTTCATGTGACCTAGAGTTTGAGTTTGCGGTAGTGTTTGCTTTAAAATATGGCAACCTTTACTTATACGGGAAAAAGTGTAGAATTTACACCCAGGCCGTAAGAGTTTCAAGTACTTGCTAACACGAGAAGAGTTAAATTTGAGGCAGTTGAGATGGTTAGAGTTATTAAAAGGTTATATTTGCATCATAGACTACCACCCCAGAAAGAAATTAATATAGTGCCAATGCTTTAAGTCGAAAAGCAATTAGTACTTGATGTCCTTTACGATCACAGGTGATTGGAGACTAGCGGATGATGGAGCTATGTTAGCTGACTAGAAGTGCAACCACGTTTTAAAGCGAAATGATTATAGATCTTGTGAGAAAAATGAAGAGCTACGAGAAAAAAAGTTACGAGATGAAGTTTAGAGATGGTGACAAGACCAAGTTTTTAAGAAAGAAATTTGGAAGTTTGTATTTCCCAATAGATTATGTGCCATATAATAAGAGAAATTTAAAGCAAAGTTCTTTATCGAGGCTCATAATACGATTATTACCAAAGCATCCTAAGGGGAATAAGATTACCGGGACTTGAAATAGTTTATTGGTGGAAAGGAATGAAGAGATGTGGCGAGTATGTGTCTAGGTGGGGGCTTGCGTGTCCAGCTGAGTCAAGGCGAACACGAGTGCCTGGGTTGTTAAATCCTTCCAATTCCTCGATGGAAGTGGGATAACATTACCATGGATTTTTGTGTCGGGTTCCCCTCGCACCAGCCAAAAACATGACTACATATGGGTGATTGTAGATGGAGAGGCTCACAAAGTTGGCCCGTTTATACCAGTGGGATTGGCTATTTATGGATCGGCTAGCTAAGTTATATGTGGATGAGATTGTGCGGTGCATGGTGTCTTTGTTGTCTATTGTGTCGGATAGAGATCCATGAATTTACATGAGTTTTGGAAGGAATTACAGGTCGACTTTAGGCACTAAGCTAAAGTTTAGTCTGACATTCCATCCAGCGAACCGGATGGCCCGATCCAGGAGAGATTAATTCAAGTGCTTTCGAAGATGTAGCCCGAGGTTGTGTCATGGAATTTTCGGGAAGTTGGGATAGGGTATATTCCATTGATGGAATTTGCCTATAATAATAGTTCCGATCAAGCATTGGTATGACACCATGAAGCTTTGTATGGCCAGGAAATGTAGAACTCTTGTGTGTTAGACGAAATTGAATAGGCAGGCATAAAGCGATAGGTCGAACATAGTAAAGATGAAGAGAAAGTCTGAGTTATTCGCGAGAGGTTAAAGGCGACTAGTGATCGAAATAGTCGTATGCCAACCTAAGAGGAGATATTGAATATAACGTGGGGAGACAAGGTCTTTTAAAGGTATCGCGTGGAGGAAAATTCTAAGGTTTGGTCGAAAAGGCGGTTGAGTCCAAAGGTTCACTTAGGGCGTATGAGTTTTGGAGCGTATTGGCCACAATGGCTTATTGATTGGCACTCCTTCGGAGTTGGCCCAAAATTACACGATGTGTTTCATGTGTCGATCTTCGGAGATACCGCTACCGATGGAGTCGCCACGTACTACCAATCACGAGATCTGAGTCTGAGAAAGTTTGTCATATGATGAGGAGCGAGACCATTCGGCTCGAGGGTGAAACACCGAGTTCTTGAGAACAAACAGAAATGCTAGTTAGTGAAAGTGCTCTTGCAACACCACGGTAGAGAAGAAGGCTGCCCAGGACGGAAGCGACTATGAGGCACCGATGTCCCGCGCTCTTCGAATCGGGTATGAATTTCGAACGAAATTCTTTTAAGAAAAGTGGGAGAGTTGTAACACCTAGGAGGAGTACTGCGATTTGATAACATGTTTAGGGTATAATAAAAGTAATAGTATATTTGTCTGAAAAAAAAAAAAAGATAAAAACAAAAGTAGGAATATGCATAAGTTAAATTACAAATAATAAAGAAGATTTGAGGCTATTGTAAAAATATCATAAATTGATTTGCAAATATTAGAAGAGTTGGAGGACCAAAGTGAAATAAAAAGGGGATAAGATCAAATAAGGATAAGACCAAAAGAAATATCTCATTTTTGGTCTTGGAGAAAGGGAGAGCAAAAAACGGATAAGAGAGAAGAGAGAAGAAAGAAAGAAAGAAGAAAAAGAAAAAGATCACAGGTATGGATACATGTCTTGGGTTGTATGGGACTTGTTAAGTTTCGTATGGAAAAGTGTCGATTTTTGTATAATAGTATGGATTTGTGCAGTTTTGGTCTACAAAGGTTAGATACATGGTTTGGAACCTTTTCTTATGTATGGTTTGAGTTTGGAAGCTCTCAAACTTATTTCTTGTTAGGGTTGAGTTGAGAAAAGTTCTAAGGCTCCTATAGTTGTGTTTTAGGACAGGGCTAGTTGCAAGTTGAACCAAGAAAATTTCCCTAGTTTTTATCATACTCAGTAGCCGGACCTTAGAACGGGTTTTTGGGTCAGAAATAAAGAGAATTTGGTAGTAAGTCCTTACGGTAAATTGTAAGTAGCGTGATGAAACGATGTTAGGAACACATGAATTTCCGGTCGGACCCATGTAGACTAAGTTATGGTCTTTTTACTCTGAACAGTCTAATGGGCGAGAGGTCAGCATGTAGACCTCGTCTGTAGAGTCGGCCAGGGCCTCGTCCGGCGAAGGTCGACGAGACCTCCTCCTGAAGGTCGACGAGACCTCATCCAGTGAAGGTCGGCCGGACCTCGTCCTATGGGGTCCAGCGGACCTCGTCCTGGCCTCGTCGGGCGGAGACCTCGTCCTGTGGGGTCAGCGGACCTCATCCGAGGAAAATGGGAGACCTCATCTAGCGAAGGTCGGCCAGGACCTCATCCTATAGAAAGTCAGCCGGACCTCATCTGTAGAGGAGTCGAGCCAGGACCTCATCCTGTAAATTCGGTCAGTTCGGGTCCGGCTCGTCACACCAATTTTGTAATTAAAAAGAAAAAAGAAAAGGGAAAAGAAAAAAAAGAAAAAAAAGTGATGATGATAAATGAGGAAAACAAGTGATTGAGGGTAGCCGCAAACTAAAGGAGAGTGAAGAAAGAAAAGGACGGCCTTCGATTTTAACCTTTCCATAATTGAGTCGAGCCCGCTTCAGAGACAATGATAAATGAAGCCTTATAGTGAATAAGTTTAGCCAAATTCTTGGTATGCATGACAATGGCAAATCATATTTATTTCAAATGTTGTTAATCACTATAGTGGCTTTTGCACAACCAAATTGTTGCCATCGTCAACGGTGGTATTATGCATCAATTTGGTAAATATTTTAAATGCCAAACTAACTTGATAATTTGTTTTTTTCAAATGCATCATTTTCGTCTGAAACTCAAAAAGTCATGATATTCATGTTGATAGTAAAAATGATAGGCTTAAGACCTTCAAATTTGATAATTCAATAATGTCTAAAATACCTAATACTACATATCTACAACATATTGTCGAAAATGATTTGATTTGATGACTATATCATATTAAACTTTATCATCTGAATTGTCATCTCGAAAGTCACATAAAAACTAATTGTTGACAATCATAATTATCCATCGCATCAAATCGATAACAAAACACAGAGTAACAAGTTGAAGATAAACATTACAGAAAAACTGAAAATAAATAAACACTACTAGAAATTAATTATTCTGTAATAATAATTTGCGACTAAAAAATGTTGGTCGCAAAGTCGTCATGATATGTCCGTCGAGGAATGTTTTTTATGACCATCTATTGACTTTGCTCATAAAAAATTTGTTTCTGCGATGAGCAGTATAGGTCAGTAATGTATACTTCTTATATATGTTCAACATCTTAGTCACTAATTTTATGTTCTATAATGAGGTTCAGTGTGATTGTCAATTATAATTTTGTGGCGAAAATATTTGATCACATTTAAAATGTTTTTACAATGATTTTCGTTGTTGCAATTTTCATATTTTATGACCAATAAAAGTAGTCATGAAACTACAATATTTCATGATGAAAAAATTTGGACACAGTTTAAAATATTTCTCACAGATGAAATGAAGTGGCATGATGGTCATTTACACAGCGGAAAATAAATGATGTAATTAATTCATTTTGTGGGCAAGTGATGGTAGCATTTTTAAATGTTTTAATGACAAAAAGGTTGCGATCACAAGTTAAATGTTTCTGTGATGAAAACCGAGTGGTTGCTATTTATAAGTTTCAACAACAAAATGTAATTGGTCATAAGTTTCAATTTTCTTCGATGGAATAAGTAGTCTCAAGTATATTTATGTTGCCAATGAAACCAACTAGTCACAAATTAAATATATAGATATGACACTGGTAATTATAGTCAAATCATTTTTTAATTTATAATTCACAAAATACCCAAATTTATAAAATTAATCAAATCAAATTAAATATGTTTAATAAAGTAATTCTAATAAAGAAGTTATAACTTAAGTAATAAAAATAAATAGAAAATTACTCAAATGAAATTAATTTAATAAAAGAAAACAAAGTATAAAAATAATTCAGGTGCACTCTAATAGGTAACAAAATTTTCTCAAGATCCAACTACTCCTTCTCATATTCATATGCTCTTGTTGCTTCCCAAGTCTGAAACGTGAATTTTTCAATTCAGTTTGACACATTTTCAACTCATCACTTGTGTTCCTCAAATAAGTATTGTCTTATTCTTTGTGCGTACTCTCTAACACTTTCGCTTGACTATCAAATATCTCACGTTTTAAAGAAATCAAAAGAAAACATCACATGACTAGTATATTATTAATTGAAGAAAGTAGCCTACAATACTTACATAGATAGCTTGAGTTTGACGTTATAATGTGTGATATGTGCTGTCGCAATCTCATTTACTGATCTTGTGGTTCTCCTCATGTTAACTATACATCAAAATAAAAAGAAATAAAGATAAACACTAATTTTTAAGATGGTTAAGCATAATATTTCCCTATAATTATATTTGGGAGAGAGATCTTGAGAGAGAAATATATTTTTATATGGATTTGGAAATAAAAATAATAACAAAATCTAAAACTAAAAGAAGTTCTTTACAATTTGATATATTTATAGCAAAGTCTTTTAGTATTCTTCATTTTTTTTTAACAATAATTACTCAAGATTTAAAATCATAATTTTGTTTACAATTTTGTTAGATCTCCTTTTGCTATACTTCTCCATACGTGCCCCACTTTCACACAATAGATCATCTTTTCATAATTCGAACATCCATTTTTTACACATTTTTTCACAAAACTAAGAAAAACATGTTCATCCCATTCACACAACACAAATACATTCATTTTAAGCATAATAAATAGTAAAACCCATAGATGTAAAGAAAAAAAGAAAAAGAAAAGTAAAACTCACACTTGTTTTTTCTTGACTCACGATTGATGTCTTTTTTCCAAATTTCACCTCGGATAAGGAATAAGGAAGAAAGTTTACTTAGGGTTAAGGGCTCTCATTTCTTTTCATAATATCAAAACCTTCTTTTCATAATATGAATTTTTTTTTTTCAAATATATGGGTTTTTTTTTAAATTTAGCTGTATTATCTCTTTTAAAAAAAAAAATTGTATTATCTAAAAAATTCCTCCAACCCTTGTACCACCACTAACTTATAACATTTACAACTTAAATGTAATATATTTTATACTATAGTATAAGATAATAATTATAATTTTTTTTTTATTATTATGGGTATAGCTCAATAAATATTTGTCTTTTCATGTTTATTATTTATTCTTATTACTATTCAGATTTCTTAAAATTGAGACTAAGTCTTATGTACTTAATAAATTTTATTATTTTACTTATATTTATTTTTATTAATATTAACTTTGTTTGTTTTTAAGTATTATTTTTTATTCAAACAATTATCTTTAAAATAGTAGAAAATCAATTATTTGAAACTATTGATAATATTCCTATATCCATGAGATATAAATATTAAATATATAATTTAATGTATCAAACTAATGTACTAGTTAGACTCTAAATGTAAAAAAATAGGAATGTCTTTTATTATTCTATACAAATTATAGGAGAATAATTTTCAACATTGTTTTATGATTCTCCTAGATTATATATTATTTTGTAATGTTATACTTATTAAATAATTATATTAACGGTTAACAACTGTAAGACCCGAGAAAATTTCAATTTTATGAAAAAAGGCAAATTAGTAATTTCGGTAAAAATCCGAAATTTTTCTAGATCCTGATGTGATGAAACCATTTCATCGTTGAAATTGTCTCGCGAATCTAGCTACCAAGTCGACCTTGTCACCTTTGAGGTAATCTAATTTCACGTTATGATCGCCGTCGAGCTGTCAGAAAACAGGTTCAAAGACATGCGATGCGTAATAAAAGCCACCTACTACATGTACTCATGTGACACATGTCAGATGATTGCAGAGATGATAAATGAAGGCCGAGATTATTGCTATTGTACCAAGAAATTGACACATTTAATTATCGGTGTTAATGAATAGCATAAAACTCACGCTTGTTTCAAACAAAAAGATAAAACGTGTTGTGGGCTTAACAAAAACGTCAAAGGTACTGGTTTTGAGTTTTAGAGAGAGAGAGAGTTCATTCTCTCTAGATTTGGCTGGTTTCTGACCATTCTGGGCTCTTAGATTACCTGAGTAAGAAGCAAAGTCGTTCTATATAAGAGGCTACGCTGCGATCACTCTGATTTGTGAGTTTTGACAACTCCAAGAGGTAGAGATTTTTTCCTTTACTTAGGTTATTATTTTTACAAGAGCTACGTGTGTGGAATTGTTTGACAGCTTCAAGCTGATAGGTCGTGAATAAGGCTAACCCGAGGTTTCAATCGCTCATGGGAATAGTGATCTGATTTTTGGTGTGATTTTTATTACGTTTATTTATCTCAAAATGAATTATTCTGTGTTGTTAATTAGCTTCTCATGTGAGCTAATTCTCAAGTATATTTGATTGTGAATTTGCATAACATGATTTATATGATTAATAATGTTAATATATACATGTTTTATATATTAACATGAGTTTGTTGGGATCAAGATTACGCATTTCATATGCACTGTACACTTCTAAAATATTATGAAATGAGCATGACATGAACAAATAAAAATTTAAATGTTTATAAAGGAATTTACTATATTTTTCTGGCACTGCTTTTGAGAGTCGTCCAACATACTTATTTATACCATGACAGCTTCAAAGCTGTTATCCAAAGAATTCGCCTCGGAGGATAGTCCAATATATTTCATCCATCTTCAGAGGTGCCGAGAACAAGCTTTTGTTTTGAAAACTTTGATTTTACCTCGCATTCGCTAAGGCATGTGAGTGAAGCTCAAGAGACCTCGGCACAATGGCTCGCACGCACATCTGAAAGAAATCTCATGTAATTGCTTCGATGATTGCTTTTGCCGCTTATTACGCGCACTTTAAAACGTGGAAGAACCCATGCAGTGAAATTATCTCTATTTGGCTTTGCTCACCCCTGTCGTGATCACTATTTTCAGTGTGGCACAGAGATCAAGGCTGCTAGAGGCCACAAGGCTTTTAAGAAACCTATCATGCTTTGGTATTATTTCTTGTATAACATGGCTAGAAATTATACATTTTAATATATGTTTGGATTAAGAGTGATTTATTAATCCTTGAACTATTGTATATAGTTGATTTATTTCATGAAGATATCTTGCGTCTAAGTGGCCATTATTTTACCTGCATGTGGACCCTCGTGGTGGTCATCAGAATTCGTTGAACAAATATACTGCAGAGTTTTCTCAGATTTAAGTGAGACTCTCTGCATTTTAATGAGTGATACTGGTTGGCCTGGCATTCACGAGTATTCGTGGTTGATTTGAAGAGCACACTCTAAGCAAAAAGGCTACAATAACATATTTATTCTCTTAAATAGAAGATAAAATGTCATGTAAATCTCAAAAATATTTAAAATTATAATTTAATAATGTACAATCTACATCAAAATTAAAATTAAGTCTTATAATCCTCAAGAAAGTTTTTACAAGTTGAGAACTTAAAATTTTTTAAGAATAAATCCTCATGATTTTCAAATTGTACTTTTATTATTTGCACTACCTAGATGTCTTGATCGTCCCAGGCTCACACGAAAGATATTTTTGGGCTCATACCATACCCGCACTCAATCTTCATACAACCCGAGATAAACCACCTGCATCGCTATACCGTAACACAATTGCTGTTAAGGTAGAGAGATTCTTCAACCATCTCATCTAAACGTTCGATATTTTTCAATTTATATTTATAATAAAATTAATATAAATGACGCTTCATAAAAAGACTTTTTAAAATTAAGAAGACGTTCTCTTTTTTTTTCAAGATAATCCTCATTTATTTTTATTATTTTTGAAAAATTTATTTAAAAATTATAATTTCTTTTCTTGAAAGTACAATTATTAAAATTTTATTTTATATCATATAATATAATACATTCAAATAAGTCAAATTTCAATATATAAATATATGTAACTTTAATATTTAATATTTTAATAAATAAATAAGTACTATAATATTTAAGTAATATCTATTATATATATATATATATATATATATATATATATATATATATATATATATATATATATATATATATATATATATATATATATATATATATATTATTTATACAAGATAAATATAATTTTTCTAATCTAATCATTATCCATATCCGTAAAATTTTAAATTATCCTATAAATTAAAATATTAATAAAACACAAGATATGTACTAAGGAGCTTGGCATAGTTTTAAAAGTATTTATCTATGTGTATATATATATATATATATATATATATATATATATATATATATATATATATATATATATATATATATATATATGTAAAAAATAAAATTTAAATTTAAATTACTCTCTAACTAAAAATAATGAACATTTTATATATCTTTATCAAATAATTTAATAATATCTTTGATCAGTTTATTTATTACATTTGATCTATATGTTTATAAAAATTGAATTATTTTTAAAAGATTTTTTGTAATTACTTTATATAAGTACATGGAAACATCTACACTAATTGAAATTATTATAGTAATAATTTTTATAAATATATTTTTTTAACAAATTGGTTTATATTGAGAGTAGTATTTTACAGTGTTTAAAAGTCATGGTGAAATGTATATTTTAAGAAGCTGCAATTAACTTTTAAAATAATATTAAATTACGAACTCATGTAGAAATTGTATTTTGAAAATGTTACAGTGCTAGTGGTCCCAAATTATTAGACATTTGTAATTCACAATATCATTCCTCAAATATATTATGTACTTCAATGCTTAACTAATTATAAATTTCTACATGTTAAAGTATTTTCATTTACTAATAAGAGCAGCCGTAGCCACAGCATTTTAGAACAACCAATGAGTAATAGCAAATACTATGACATTTTTCTCCTAATTATCTTTCAATCTTCATAATATATCAAACTTTTAAGGATGAGTTATAATATTTATGGTAGAATATATTAGTTTTCATAACCAACATAAGGTGCATCGCAAATAAGGCAGCTTTCTATGACTAGCCAATGGGTGGTCATAGATCATAGGACATTTTGTAACTACTTTTACCGTTCCTCACACAATATCATACTCTTTAGATACGCATTACAATATTTCACATAGATTATAATTTTTCGTTAACATAACATCACAATTAATATACTGCTCTATGACCAATCAATAAATGGTCACAGAGATTATAAGATGTTTTCATGACTAAAATTACTAGTCCTTACAAAATATCAAACTTCCCAAGACGAGCAATAATTTTTATATATCATGCATTTTCTATGGTCAATATAAGATTTGTCATAAATAATAATGTATTTACGACCAATCAATAACTTGTCATAGTTATACATCTACGATCAACAATGGTACCACAAATAAAATTATTGGTCAGAATAAATAAAATATTTAAATTTCGATTATCTATTAAAATTAATATACCAGGTGCCATCGTAGAAAATTAGATTCAATGACTAGTTTGGTTGGTCGTAAAACTTT
>JAEQBH010007361.1:0-93869 GCA_016808115.1 Tetrastigma voinierianum | reverse complement strand
GAGGAGCTCGTCAGTGATCGTCAGAAGAGTCATCCATGTAAATAATAGGAGCTCACAAGCAGAAGTCGTTGAGGAGCTCGCTTGCATCACAGTAAGAGCTCATCTACGTCAATAGAGCTCAGCCAAGGATGTCGGGAGAGCTCGTCAGTATAATTACAAGAGTCGTCCATGTACATATCAGAGTCACGCATGTAGCCATGGAGGAGCTCGCAGATTTGTAAGAGCTCGCCCATGTAAATAATAGATCGCCGGCAGCTGTTGAGAGCTCAGTGCATCATAAGAGCTCGTCCATGTAAATGACAGGAGCCGCCCATGTGGGGGCCAATAGGAGCTCGCCCATGTAAATACTGGGGGAGCCTGTCAAGTGTGAGCTGTCAAAGAGCCACGTGCATCATTGTAAGAGCTCGTCCGTACGCACAAGCAGTCACTGGCAGAGCCGCTGGGAAAAGCTCACAATGTAACAGAGTAAGGAGCCCACTACTGGAGTCCAATGAAGGGCTTGTCAATGTAATAGTAGGCTCGTCCATCCGAGCTGAGGGACGAGCTCGCTAATAAGGAATTGTATGATGGAGCCCGTTGTCTCGAGTGCGCCAAGGGCTCGCACCGTGGAATAAGTAGGGGCTCGGGCCCAGGAGGACAGCCTCGCCAATATGAATTGCACGAAGGAGCCCGCCTCGTCTGAGCGCAGCCGGGCGGCTCTTCTACCGTGAATAGTAGGGGCTCGCTATTCTCGAAGCCGAGGGACAAGCCAATATGAATCGCGTAAGAAGGCCCGCCTGCCCGGAGCGCAATGCAGGGCTCACCGCGGAATAGTGTGGTCGCCCATCATTATGAGTTCGGTCTATGAATTGTAAGAAGGAGCCTGCCTGGCTCGAGCGCAGTCGGGCGGGCTTGGCCACTGCGGAATGCAGGGCTCGCCATTCTCGAGCCGAGGGACGAGCCTCGCCAATATGAGCGTGCAAAGGAGCCAATTGGTCTCTGAAAGCGCCAAGGGCCTGCCATCAGGAATAGTAAGGGCTCGCTATTCTGAAGCCGAGGGACGAAGCCTCTACTTCAATATGAATGGTAAGAAGGAGCCCGCTCGTCTGAGCGCGCCAAGGCCTGCCACCGTAGGCCAGTAAGGGCTATTGGCCTGGAGCCGGTGGGACGAGCCTCGCCACATTTAATGGTAAGAAGGAGCCCGGCTCGTCTCGAGTGCGCCAAGGGCTCGCCATCGTGAATAGTGTGGCTCGCTATTCTGAGTCGAGGGACGAGCCTCGCCAATATGAATGGGTAAGAAAGGAGCCCGTCATTCGGGAGTTGCAAACAAGGGCTCGTCACCGTGGAATAAGTAGGCCTCGTCATTCGAGGGGCCGAGGGACGAGCCTCACACATGAATTACTTGCCCCGGGCGCAGGCCTCGTATGCCCAACCGAAAGGGCGATGAGCCAGCGGCGACTGAGCGCAGTGGCGGCGCAGCCGAGTGGCGATTGAGCCGAAGGGAATTGAGCCGAGTGGCCAGAGTCGGTGGGCGATGAAATGAGCGGTGATGTACTGAAGCAGTACGTAGCCCTCGAAATGTAATCTAACTCCCGGTGCGACTGCGGGCCTGTGTGGAGTAGGTGAGCTCACAGCGAAAGGGCAGGCTCGCCGGGCCGAAAGTGGCAATGTAGCCCGAAATGTCCGACTCCCGGTGCGGGTCTCAGCGGGGCAGTGAGCTCAAAGTGAGCGCCGCGGGCTCCGGCGCCGAGGCCGAGTGGCGACAACCCCCTTTACCGGTCCGACTCCGGCGCGCCGCGGGCCTCGTGGTGGGAGTAGGTGAGCTCACTACAGGAGCAACAGGCTCGGGCGCTATGGCCGAAGCGGGCAATGTAGCCCGAGCCGGGTCTCGACTTCGAGGCGCCGCGGCTCAGGGCAGGTGAGCTCAGCGAGCGCCGCGCCCGGCGCCGAGGCCGAGCGCAGAATGAGCTCAACTGACTCCCGAGGCGCCAAGTACTCAAGGTGGAGCAGTGAGCTCACAAAGTGAGCCGAGCCGCCAGACGCGGGCCATTCGACTCGACTTTTCGAAAGGCGCGAGCCGTCTTTAATGCCGATCGCGTAGAATTTCGTTGCCATACACTCTCGAAAGTGCTTCGCCTTCTTATAGATGGCAAACTTCATCGCTATGGGAGTTTATGCTTTGATATTCTGCCTCTTCCGCGCCAGAATCGGAATCACATAGACGAAGGCCAAGTTTGATCGTTTCACGGATCCACCTTCAAGATTCCGGTTCACTATTGACTCCTACATCAGAGTTGTGGTCGCTCTTCACAGGAGGAAGTTGTGACCTTCAACTCGCTGCGGTTCCCGTGCATTGCATCCGCTCGTGTTGTTCTACCTTCTATCAGCGCTTCGCTTCTGAGGCGAGCGCCCACCTCGCTCGTATACCGCTCGTTTCTACGCACGGCAGTCGCTCGCGCGGTTGTCATCCCGCATCCTCAAGTGATTGGCGCTGCTCCTGCTTCAGGTTCGTTGATACCATCGAGAATCGGAAATCAGTTATATTTTTTCCAGAACCGCCGCTCCTGCCGCATTCCGCGCCAATCGACGACGCTTTTTTCAACTCGAATCGGGCCTGAGGCGTGGGGTCGCTGGCCGACCCGATTGTTTGCGGCCGGGCTGCGCTCGGATCAAGCCTGGCCGGTGGTAGGATCGCCGTGACCGTTGATCCGCAGCCCCGATGAAGTACTTCAAGAAACCGAGGAAAACAGGGTCCGCGAGGGCTTCGTCAGAAACCATTCGATGCCAAAGTCGATTCTTCCTCGAGAAAGAGAATGCTGTGGTAAATTCAGACAGACCAATGAGCGCACCTTTCACCGCCGGGGTGGCCCCAGACAGTAGTGTATATTATTCCCACTGAGGGTAGTATGATTCTTTCGATGAGATATTTATCGCTTCTTTACTCCGATTTTAGAAAGAGATAATCGGCGAATAGTTTATCGAGAATTCATCCTACTTCCCTTTATTGGTGAGATTTGATTGGATTTGCAGGATATATTATCGAGAATTATCCTCATTTTTAATGAGATTTAATTAAAGATTTAGTTAGATTCATGCGGATAATGTTATATAGGATTATTCACTTTCCTTATCAAGGAAATTCAACTGACGGTGATACGCTTCAATTATCCATAACCTACGCCGAGCTGACCTGGGCCTTCCTTTTGGCCGACGCTGTGGCTTCGGTGTTTAGGGCCTCGCCTTTCGGGCCTAGTGAGTGTGTCTCAAGGCGCCATTTTTCAAACTCCTATAAGTTTTTATTTTTAAAGGATATTCATTCTTTTACTTAACAAAATAAATGAGAATAATGGTATAATAGTATATATATATATATATATATATATATATATTAATATTAATATTTATAATATTATTATAAATTAAGAATTAAATAATATTTTTTACATTATTTCATTATTAAGAAATAGTAATCGAATTAGACATTTTTTCCTTAGTTAATATTTTCTCGTTAGTATCGTGGTTTGCACATACTGTTTTCTCCCCTCTACTCATTCACAGTCCAAACTCCAAGATTTTCGAGATGCCAACCGTATTGCTAGTGGGATTGTCTAGTCCTCACATTTTGCCGCACAACTTCTTCATTTTCATTGATCATCTGAAATCCTAGTTTTTTTTTCTTTTTCTTTTCGGAAATATCTTATTCTTTTAAAAAAATTTAATTTTTTGTTGAGGGGAAAGATAGGATGCAGATTCTTTATGAAATAACATGTATTTTCAATTTTGGTAGAGTTAACTCAGAAACTCAACCTAGATATCAGGTTTTTTCTGATTCACTATCCGAGTATCGTGCTTGGCATATAAGTTTCTAGGTGAATATGAGTCAACCAAGTAGTATAAGAATTGATCGATTTTTTTAAACCTTGTTCATGGCTTCGTGGGATAAGAAATTGTCAAAGCCCTCCACAAGTCATGATCATAGTTGTGAAAGGCGTGCCTAAGCGCATGTGCACGACGTAAATACGTGCTCGCCCTATTGGGCTTAGCTCTTCATGCAAGGCGCAAGAAAGGCTAAAGGCGCCACCTTACTCGAGGCTCGGGTTTCAAAGGCACACTGAGCAGGTATGTTTCCTTCCCCTTCTTCTTCCTTCTTCTTCTCTTTTTCTTCTTTTTCTTGATTTTTTTTGTTGGCATCGAGATTCTAGGAACTAGGGTTCCTTTTTTTTGCAACCCAAGCTAAAACAACATTGTTTGGTCTCTATGGGACAGAAAACGACGCCGTTTGGCCTTTTTATTTTTAATTTTTTTAATCAACCCAAAACGACATCGTTTTGGACTCTAGCAGTCCAAAACAACGTCATTTTGGGATGTATACATAATTTAAAAAAAAAATTCCTCAGGGTATCTAAAATGACATTGCTTGTACTAAAGTAGCCAAAACGACGCCATTTTGATCAAGTAACCCTACGTAGTGATTTTGAAGCCCAACCCCCATTTTTTCCCCGCTTTCAAGCAAAAAAAAACTCTTACATTCCCAACCACTGTAGAAGAGCGTAAGAGCTAAAAATTGTAAAATACCAAGAAATTGGAAGAAAATTTTGGAAAAAAGGAAAATTTTCTCATTTCCAATGGTATTTGCTTCCTTTCTCTACTTTTAATTTTTTTTTCTTCACTTTATTGATGATTTTGGTTCATGATTTAGCTTATATAAACGAGTAATGAGTCTCATAACTCATTTATTTTATTTTAGTATAATAATGAGTCAATGACTCAAGTATAAAGTCATGTGACCATGACATGAGTCAAATGACTCATTTGATTTTTTTTTTTTCAAATATTTTATAAGAAATGTCTCAATTTGTATTTTTCAATTATTATTGTGTTATAGTTGATTTGTTTGAAAGTTGGAAGAAGGAAGAATGATTCAATGGCAATGAAAATGAGACTCAAGTCAGTTCCACTTCAGGGAAGTGAAAGAAAATACCTTAGATGGAAATATGTCTTGCCACGTGAATGAAAAAAGATTTGAATACAATTATTTGCATCTTTTGTGATAAGGTGTCCAAGAAAGGCATTTATAGACACAAATAACATCTCGCTGTCATAGAAATGCCAAAAAATGTATGAAAATGCTCAGCTCATGTTAGATAAGAGATGGAAGATTGTATGAATGGGAAAAGAATAAAATAAGCAATTGAAGATGTGAGAAATGAAGATTTCTATGAAGATTTTGGAAGAAATTGATGAATAAGTTGAAAGTAGAAGGGTTGTTTCTAATATTTCACGTGGAGGCTAATATGGTAGAGGTAAGGTGAAAAGATCAAAGGAGAGTAGGTCGATGGATCATTTTTTCACCCCCTAATGCTAGCTTCATAGTTCAAAAAATAGAGGAGAAAATACATCATTCCTAGGACTTAGAAGTAGTATTTATTACCTACCATCTTATAACTAAATTATGCAGAAGCCATAATTAAAATTTTATTGATTTTGATTTTTGAATGATGTATTTTAATTTATTATATAACATGATGTATGGAGGATGCTGCGTGTGTTTAATTTCCACCCTTGTATTGAACACATGTGTCAGTAGATTGCATCGACATGATATTGAAGACATTCGGGTTTTTCTCAAACATCAAGAGGACTTCGAGAGAGACATAATTAAATGACTACATTTATAACCATTCATGGTTGCCTCAACATGACGAGGCAAAGCATAGACAAAGGGAATTGCTTAGGCCTACTAAGATACGGTTTGCCACTGCTTTCATCACATTGTCTTGCTTACATGAGCAAAAAAATAATGTGGAAGATGTTCACAAGTGCAGATTGGTCATAAAGTAAATGGGCAAAGGAGCAAAAGGGGAAGAATGTAACTAAGACGGTCATAATGCCTTCTTTTATGAATACTATCATATTTTGTTTAAAGATTTCAAGTCCTCTTGTTCGCGTGCTACGCTTGGTTGATGACGAAAAAAAAATCTCCTATGGGATACATATATGAAGCCATGACTAGAGATAAGGAAACTATTGTGAAAATTTTTCTTAGTAACGAAAAGAAGTACAAGGAGATATTCGAAATCATTGATAGGAGGTGGAAGATTCAGCTTCATCACCTCGCAAGCGTGATGGGTACTCAACCCGTGTTCTATGATAAACCGGAGTTGGAGCATGATGAAGTCATTATGTGACAATTATATAAATGCATTGAAAGGCTGATGAAGGATGTTGATACATGAGAGAAAGTTATGGACGAATTGAGTTTATATATAAAGGCTGAAGGAGTATTTGGAATGGACTCGGCTATTAGGAAAATGAAGACCAAAGCACTAGGTTAGTTACTTAAATTTTGTTTATCTAATTTATTATATTATATTTTACATACTAGAAAATAGGTGAATTGTTTCGATCATTTCATCACTAAATCATTTTATATCTATATTACAAATTCGAATGAGGACTTTATTTCGAGCTTCATTCCAAATTTTAAAAAGTTTGCATTTAAGGTCTTTAGCCTAACATGTAGTGCATTAGGTTGTGAAAGGAATTAGGTATCTTTTGAAAATGTGTGAAAATATAGGATGTAAAAACTTTAAAAAATATTTAAAGTTTAAATAATATTAAATATGAGTAATAAAGTATTTATGTGCTTATAAATTTTGCAGATCCATAGCAAGATGAGGAATAGATTAGAGCATCAACTTTTGAATGATTTGGTGTACATCAAGCATAATCGAGCCTTGAAGAAAAATACGATGAACGTGATACCATTGGATTCAATAATATTGGAAAGAAAATTGATGAGAGCAATGAGTGGTTGATAGGAAGAATGGATGATGAAGATTCTCATGACCATGTAGATGCACAAGATGATTTAGTGTTTGATGATGATGACTTGACATGGGGTGATGTTGCTAAAGCAAGTGAAGCTAAGGAGCCTAGATTTGATACTAGAGTTAGAGCAAGCTCAAGCACGTTGCCAATATCAAGGGGAAATGGCACAACTTCAAGCTCTAGACCCATGTCTTCTCTTTCATTACTAGATGAAGATGGCGATATGGATTATGAGGGAAATGAGCAGGATAAGGAAGGCTACAATGATGACGATCATTATGTGGATGTGGAGGATGAATGAGGATCCGTTGTTATAGACAAATTAGTTATCTTAATGTGTTTTGTTTGGATGTTTTTATGAATTTGAACAAGGGATATGTGTTTGCATGTTGACATGTTCTATTGACAATTTCTAAGGATGTTTTAGAAACTTTGGAGTTTGGATTTGTTAGATTTTTTGACATGTTTTATAAACTTTTATGCTTAGAGTTAATGTTTGGTGTGTTTTTATTGATCGATTGAGATTTTAGATGATATTCGATGATAAATGATCGTTATATTTGATCATTTTTTAAAATATATGTAAATCTGTGGTCCCTTACATAAAAAGCCTACACCTTAAATGCACCTTACGCCTAAGTAAGTGCTTCAGACCTTAAGGCTCTAAGAGGCCTTTTATAGCCTTAGTCACACGTAGCGCCTTCATAACTATGGTCATGACATTTGAATGCTTTTTCGAGATGGAATCATCATACTGTCAGAAGTTCTTATGTAAGTATTGTAAGTCACTCTTTAATTAATAAATATAATAGTCATGTGACAAATTTTCGTTTGATTTATTTAATTACATGTGTTTATAGTGCAAAAGTTTATAAACTTACACTACATATGTTTATTTTATTCTTTAATATTATTTGCAGAAGCTGAACTATGCGGGATAATGGATAGTCAAGCGAAAGAGTTAGAGGGTACATGCAAAGAATTAGACAACACTCATGCTAAGTTGTGCAACACATGTAATTGATTAGTACCCAAATAGTGCTGTTTTGAGGCCTGTTTATTGCTGGTTTTGAGCACTTTTTGTGTACTAATCAACTTAAATAACCCAATTGATACACTAAGATCCCAACTATGCTACTAATCACATTTTGTGGATATTTTTTGTAGTTTTACAAGTCAATTATACCACTATCTTCAAGCCAATTCAAATGTGAAGAACCCGAGCCGAGCTCGAGGCTGTATGAACAAAGCAGATAGCAATTGGAGCTAAATACAGAGGGAGAGTGAAAATTGCAGAAATTTTTACAGTATTGCGAACTTTTTGCTGGCTACGAAATATTTGCAGCATGCGAAATTTTCGCAGTCTCCCCTGTTTTGCTATATTGATTGCTTTTTGTGGCTTTTTACCAAAATGCCCTTAATGTAATTTTTGTTCTTTCATACATTTATGTAAATTCCTTGACTCTGAGCACTATATAAGCTCAGTCAAGCTCTTATAACCAGGGCTTTTTTTTTACTAATAAAGTTAGCGCCAAAGCTTTCAAACCCTCCGCCTCTACAACTTTCCTTCACTCTCACTTTCGTATTTTTCACTGCTAAACAACCCGAGGATGACAACTCAAGGGATGCTTGGCTAAACCCCTCATCCTTGAAGAGGAGGGTCACTGGGAGTGAAAGTTCGAGGTAAAGCATTGTCCTCCTATTCCCAACGGCATATTTATTACCATTTATGTTTCGCACCTCAAGCTAGGCTCAATCCCTATGATGTACCTCAGTGGCCGCACTTGGCAAGCTTTAAAGGCTTAGCGTGGATACTTATTGATAGATCCACCGATGCCGCCTAGTTGCCATTTACCGGATCTCGCTGACTGCATAACATCAAACTAATAATCAAGAACCATACACAGGTGAAACACTTTGTAGTTCGCTTATATTAACGGACTCGTCTGAATGGATTAGAATATATCCCCAACGCGAGGAAAAGGACCCGAGGATTATATTTGCCTTAGAACCCTACAAGCCCAAAGAGTCCGAAACTTCAAGGATTTCTTTTTACACTTTATTTCTTACAAGCATTTGGCTTTTCAAGCCATCAACTCACTGCTTATAAGAAACCCAAATCCAAAGTGGAAAACCAATTTCACTAACCGTAACTCATTTAGCATGAAGAAAAACATCCCCGAGTTCGACCTTAGCCAACAGGCATCGGCAAAGAGCTTAGCTACGGTAGTAGGAATCCTAGGATACAAATTTTTTTATTCCGTACACCTATCAAGGGCACGACCAAACGGGCGCCGTTTGTTCGGGGATAGCAGGCTCAGTGCTTTAGGTTGTCGAACTTGTGATCCTCATCACAAGTGTTGGTGAATCCAATCTCTTTGCCCTTACTTTTATTCCTCGCAGCGCTTCACTACTGGTTGATTTAATTTTATACTGTATATACATAGAATTTTCTCATTTTTATATCTAGCTAACATTAACCTTTTGGTAGCCCTCGTTTATTTGTCGTATAGTCTATCTTGCTTGCCTAGCGCCTTATGCACCATCGGGATGTAAATACCGCAGTGCATTGGAAATGGTCGCACTCTAGCTTGAACAGGGGTGTGAAGTGAGCCTAAACTGTGAACAAATGGAACTCTCCACCTCCGAGGGTGCAAAGAGCCAACAGGGGTTCAAAAGGATCCTAATGCCTACGTATCAATGAGGGATCACATACACTCCACCAAGGGTGAGTGCACCTCGTATTATTCCCTATCGAGGATGTGGGCAAGGGAGGCCTTATCCGTGCCCCTACTCCCAACTTTTCTCGTATGGAAAATGAAAATCCATACACACACATCGGATTTTGAGGAAGTTTCAGACGACTTTCAAAGAGGGTAATCGATATGAGTACGCTTGAAGTTGAAAGCCTTCCATTAACCTCCTGAAGACAAGGGCCAAGATTCGCTAATTATTTAAGGCCAAGAACTATCAGGAATTAGGTAGAACTGCAGGCAGAGTTTTTGCACACAGAACCAATAGCTTGAAGAGGAGGATTTATACATTTGCAGCCCATGATAATGAGAAGTTCTACCAATGCTGGGAGAGGTATATGAAGACCATCAATGCCTGCCCTCACCATGGCTTTGATACCTGGATGCTGGTGAATCACTTTTATGATGGGATGTCCCCTGCTATGAAGCAATTGTTAAACCATGTGCAGGGACTTCGAGCAAGAATCCAGATGAAGCCATGGATTTCCTCAACTATGTGGCTGAAACCTCCAAGGCATGGGATGAGCCAAACCTAAGGGAGGTAGAGAGAATGAAGCACACAACAAACCAAAGGGGAGGCATATACTCACTGTCAGAGGATGTGGAAATGAAAGCTGCCATCTTCTTTGATTGTAAGGGGTCAGAAGAGTTTGAAATGTGAAATCAGCAATGAGGTACGGCAAGAATAAACGCTCGTGACCTCTCCAACCTTGTTTTAATTGCCAATCCACTAGTCACTAAGGAGAGTACTGCCCAATTGCTCCCTCAGTAAGGGATTTGATGCAAGAGTAGACAAACATAGTGGGTCAAAGTAAGCCACCAACAAACGCTCCATATGGGAACACCTACAATCCAAATTGGAGGAATCATCCTAATTTATCATGGAATCCAAAACCCTGCACAGATGTCTCTACAGTTCACAAGAAGTAAAGAACATCCCGGTTCCAATTTTCATAGCAAAGAGCAACCCCACCCATCATCCCCTATAGAGTGTCAGAATTCGAAGGTCAGGTAACTTTGCGGAAGAACAAGACAAAGGAATGCTCAAACCACTAGTAAAAATAGAAACATTGAAGGCACACTCAACAAAAATAGATTACCTACAAGACTTCTTCAAGGCTGACTAACCAAAGAAGAAGTTCTCGAAAAGGAAATTCCTTCCCAAACACAACCAAATCCCAGTGAGTGCATGAATTAAGCTCGCACGACCCAAATCCCGTAATTGATGAAGTAAAGCAAGTAGTCACTTTGGAGGAGGCAGAAGTCAAAAACCATCCGCCCCAAACCAGTGGTGCGGAAGATCCCAACAGCTGAACTTGAGCCGTAGAATGAGGCACCAAAAGGGAATACAATGAATAAGAGTATACCCCTCCTTTCCACAAGCACTCGAGGAACAAGAAAAGACCATCAACCGTATGCAAATATTAGAAGTGCTGAGGCAAGTGAAGGTCAACATCCCTCTGCTTGACATGATTAAGCAAGTCCCCACTTATGCTAAATTTTTTAAGGACCTATGTACGGTGAAGAGAGGTCTAAACATCAATAAGAAGGTCCCTCTCTAACTGAGCAAGCCGGCTGCTATCATCGAAAGTGAAAACCCGATAAAGTACAAAGATCCCGGTGTCCTACCATCTTAGTTAATATCGAGGCACTTGTGTTGAAAAGCACTACTAGACTTGGGAGCTAGTGTGAACCTGCACGTCATATTCAATGTACAAACAGTCAGTTTGGGAGAACCAGCCCACTTCCATCACAATCGTCTCTACCAATGTGTTCATTAAAAATATCATCAAAGGGGACTACCGAGGATGTTCTATCACAAGGGACAAATCTACTATCTAGTGGATTTTGTCGCATCGATACGCAGAGCCTACAGTAAAGCAAATAAATCCATGCACCCATCATATTGGGAAGGGCCATTCTCGGGCTACTCAACGCCATTATAACCGTCAAACGGGTTATGCAACTCCACCTTCGGGGGAACATGACCTTGGAACTAAATATCTTCCACTTAAGTAAAAAGCATATGCAACCAGTGGAGGATGACTATGAAGAAGTCTGCATAATAGACACAATTCTTGAAAAACAAGCTAAAGAGCAGTAAGTGCAAGATGTGCTAAACCAGGAGTTGTCTGACAACCTTGTAGAGCAACAGGACCCCCAAAGCATGAGTTTAGTTCATGGGCAATGGAGAAAAAAGGAGGAAATTCTACCTCTATTAACTGGAGAGGAAGAGAATGAATCTCAACAGCTGGATCTCAAGCCCCCGTCAGGTCCAAAATATGCATTGGAAGAAAACATGTACGTTGTCCGGGCTTATTATATCATCACCACTGAAAGAATCTACAGTGAAAGACAATTTGTCGTAAACTCAAGAATAACAAGCAAGCTTTGGGGTGGAAAATTTCCGATTTAAAAGGCACCAGCCCAACAATCTGCACCCATCACATGTATTTAGAGGAGGAGTCAAAAGTTGTTAGGCAACCACAGAGGAGATTGAATCCCCATATGCAAGAGGTAGTTCGCATCAAGTCCCTAAGTCGCTTATGTTTCCGTATTACTTAATTCCCATACACCGGATAGCACTTGGGTGAGCCCAACCCAAGTCGTGCCAAAGAAATCAAGGGTAACTATAGTGCAGAATACAAAAGGGGAGGAAATGCCCACCCGTCTTAGTACATGCTGGAGGGTATGTATCGATTACAGAAGATTGGATGAGGTGACAAGAAAATATCACTTTCCTCTACCTTTCATGGATCAGCTCTTGGAAAGAGTTTCAGGCCATCCCTTATACTGCTTTCTAGATGGTTATTTAGGCTACTTCCAGATTGAAATTGCTGCAGACGATAAGGACAAGACTTCACCCCGCCTTTCGCACATATGCCTATGAGGATGCCCTCGCCCGTAATGCCCCGCCATATCTAAATGATGTATGCTCGCATTTTCGCAGTTCCGTAGAACGCATTATGGAGGTTTGGCATGGACATATCACGCCTACGGGGAAAGCTTTGACAAATGCCTCATCCATTTGGGAACTGTCCTGCAGAGATGCATTAAGAAGAACCTAGTGCTGAACTGCGAAAAGTGCCATTTCATGGTGACCTAAGGAATAGTGCTGGGACATATCATTTATGAGAAGGGAATTGAAGTGGACAAGGCGAAAATTGAACTGATCTCTAAATTACCCTCTCCCACCAATGTGTGAAGACAACAGGCAATTGGGGCATGCAAGCTTTATAGAGGTTCATACGTAACTTTCAAAATTGCCAAGCCACTTTATGCTTCTAGAAAAAGATGCCAAGTCTGAGTGGGATGCGGAATGCCAACAAAGGTTTGAAGAGCTCAAGGCTTACTTGACCACTGCACCAATAGTGAGGGCCCCTAACTGGCAGTTGCCTTTCGAGGTCATGTGCGATGCAAGTGACCTCGCCGTCTGAGCTGCCTCGATAAAGAGCGCAGGGCAAACCGTATGTGGTTTACTTTCATGCGAGAAAACATCAATGAAGCTCAAAGGAATTACACTACCACCTGAGAAAGAATTTTCTTGTCGGGCAAAGTGGGTCTATGCCCTGGACAAGTTTCGTGCGTATTTGATTAGGTCTAATATAATCATCTTCACAGATCATTCAGCTTTGAAATATCTGCTCACTAAGAAAAATGCCAAGGCCAAGCTTATCAGATAGGTCCTCTTACTACAGGAGTTCAACCTATGATCTCTGGATAAGAAGGGTGGAAAATGTTGTCGATCATCTTTCCAGACTAACCATAGCACATAACACCCACAACCCTCCAATCTATGATGAATCTCTGTAGGAACAATTTCTACTCACCGTGGACAAAGGTTCTCGGGTTTGCCCACATTGCTAACTTTTTAGTACCGTGGAGCGCTAACATAATGGAAAGTATATCAAGCAGTTCTTCCATAAAGTCCACTCATACTATTGGGAAGAACATTATTTGTTCAAATAATCGCGGCTGATCAAATAATCGTAAAGTGTGTGCGAAGGAGAACAAGAAGTGATACCAAATAACGCCATGACAATGCACATGTGGAGGTCATTTCGCTTCCCGTAAAACAAGAAGAAGGTGCCGCATGTGGTTTTATCGCCTTCTTCGCTTAAGGATGCCTATACCATGTGCAAACAATGCAACATATGCCAAAGGTTGGGAAAAATCTCTCATCGTCACATGATGCCACCGAACCCTATTCCTGTCATTGAAGTTATTCATGATGTTCGGGGTATCGACTTCACGGGACCATTTCCAATTTCCTGATATGCTTACATTCTCGCGGAGTCGACTACGTGTCAAAATGGGTTAAAGCAATGTCGAGTAGAGCAACAGATCACAAGGTCAGAGACAAATTCTCAAGGAGAACATTTTCTCCAGATTCGGGGTCCCCAAGGCCATAATCAGTGATGGAGGTTCGCATTTCTACAACAAACCTTTTGAGAATCTCCTATCCAAGTACGGTGTCAAGCACAAGGTGACCACCCCTTATCACCCTCAGACCAGTGGCCAAGTAGAGCTAGCCAACAGGGAAATCAAGACCATACTGATGAAAGTGGTAAATTTAACCGGGTAAGATTATCTCTCAAGCCGCCACTCTCTCTAGCATGCAGATGTCACCTTACAAGACCATTCCCGCATGTCTCCTTATCGCCTCGATTATGGCAAAAGCCCCACCTACCCGTGGAAATCAATGGCACCGGTGGGCGTGAAAAATCAACTCGATACCGGGCGCAGCCGTCTGCAAGGCTCCTCGACATCAATGAGCTAGAAGAACTCGGGAGAAATGGCGTCACTTAACTCAAAAATTGTAAAAGATAAGTCGAAGAGGTGGCATGGATCGCCTGATAGCCTCGCAAACATTTCCAAAAGGGGACCAAGCACGCTCTACGACCTAAGCTCCACCTCTTTCCAAGCAAGCTTAAATCAAGATGGACTGGCCATTCACTATCCAAGAAGTCTACCTCAATGGTTCAGGAGACTGCCTCAATGCCAAAGACAATCGAGTGTTCAAGGTCAATGGCCAAAGGTCAAGCCATGCAGCCTCAACACTTCAAATTGCATAAGGAGGAATCCTCCGACTTCCTCCATGAAACCTCCCGAACACATATTTGTGGAGTGACATTCGCAGATCTCGTAAGTCACTATAATTTAATCAAGCACTTCTTTTAGTAATCTTTTTGTGTCCCTTCTATTGATTAGTTTGTTTTCCTTTACAAGTTTTACCATTTACAAGTTCCTTTACTCACAATTTTTAGTCTTCGTTACAGTGTCGCAGCAATGAGGGATCGGGTTTTCCTGTCGAAATTTTTTACAACCCGCGAAATTTTTATAACCCGCGTACCCGTAAGCCCACTGCTCATCTCCCCGACCTCCATCCTAAGCCTCCGTTTCCCGTGGCCCACCATTAATTTCCCTATCTTTTGTTCCAATCCATTTATCAGACCATTAATCGACATGAGCTTAATTGCCGCACCCCCCCCGTCCCTTTATAAAGCCAATTTCCTTTCTTTCCTTTTCATTCCACTTCCCATTTCCAAATGAAACCCCCACCCACCCCTTCTTCTCCTCTCTTCTACTGCTAGTATGGCTAAGACACGCGTATAAGCGCCTGCACTCCCGGTTCATTGCTCCTCCTCCCGTCACTACTCCAAATGCTGCGCCACACCGTCGAGCCCATAGGGCCGCCCCTCCCGCCACCGCTCGGTGGCTCCCCGCAGCTCGCCGTGCGCGCGGCCGCGGATCTTCCGCGGTGCCCTTGCCCCGAGGAGATACCACACTAGGGTCAGTCCCACTCCACCCTCTCCGCCACATCCTAGGCCAGCCCGGAGGGCACCACCGTCCAAGAGGGCCCGGACCTCGGGCCCAAGAGAGTCCTCCAGCTCTAGGCCTCAGGAGCCACAGTCACCACCTCATCAGAGCCCTACTGGAGCCCCTCCTCTAGACCTATCCCCAGCTTCCATCATCCGGCAGCCACTCTTCCACTGCAACCCTATCCCTGGGAATGCTGATTGTAGTGAGAGGGACCTACATGATGAGGTTTATTACGATTTTCCATCCTTTCCCACATACCTGGAGCTTCAGGACTCGATGCTCCTAGTGCAGAGGTACTCCCTGGAGCCGCTCACGATAATTGTCAGCTTTACTCCTGGGTGGTCATCGAAGTTCACTAATCGATGACATCCAGCGCTGCGGCCCCAATTCGAACGCTTCAATTCTCCACCACGGCCTACTGATACTCAAGGCCCTCAAACATTGTCACTACATTCAATTTACCTATGGGTCTCGGCCAACTCTTGGCCGAGTATAGCAATGGCCCCAGCACTATCCCAAAGAGATGGTCCGTCTTCTTTCCGGGGACACACCGAAGCCCCAAGACGCTCTCCGTCCAAAGGCCGCCTACGCACCGCCTCCGACTCAGGTCCCATGGCCCCAAGACCACCCCTAGCTGCACCTGGCAAGCACAAAGAAACACTTCCGCACCACCTTAGCCGCATATCACGATTTCCACCCACGATTTTCTAACCATCATGGATGCGCCGCATCTCCACTACGCCAAAGATCACTCAAGGACGCCCATGTCGCCCTCCTCGTGACAGATGACTCACACTTAGGCCGCCATGGCTCGCACTTCAAAGACCATTCCGCAAAGAATCAAGCCATACTCATGCAAATCCAGAGACACTTGGGCCTCCCTGCTATATCCTCATATGTACCTGCTTAGACTGTTCCCACTCATACTCCAACAGACTGCCACCCCACCTCCAAATTTCGTAGTGAAACCCTAGAAAATCTAATTTTCTCGAAATGGCAAATGGTAATTTTGGCCAACCGGAATTTTCTAGATCTCGATGATGAAACGAGCTTCACCATTGAATCGCCTCGTGAAATCTAGCTACCATGTTGAATTCGTCACCCGAGACAATAAATTTGCACGCTTTTCAAGGCAACGAAGCGTAGCTGGGGACACTCTGGGCACATTTCAGGCTCACGGTGTGCCACGTGTCGTGATGAATCACTAACTTGAGCTCAAGTGTGGACCTACATACACATGTGGCAACACATGATCGAGGGAAACTACTGTAGATGGATAAGGTGATAAGTGGTAATCAAAGGAACCACTTAGAATCGACAAGTGGCATGTGAAAGGACATCTCACTTGGATTTCTATCTTCTCCCAACCTATTGGGAGAGGGGGAGGAAAAAGGAAACCAGATTTGAAAAAGAGAGAGTTTTGCAGAGAGAGACTCCACTCTCTAAATTTCCTACGATCTGACCGACTCATTTCAAGCAGAGCAAGAGGAAGAGTTCATCCTCACGGCAAGGGTTTGGCATAGAGACCGGAGTTGGGGAGTTTCGACAAACTCCAAGAGGTAGGTCTTCTCCTACTTTGGTTACTTCCTACCCTAAGGGTTGTGTGGTGGTTGTATTGCCCTAAGGGGAATGTTTGGTTGAGTTTTGAACCATAGGAAGCTGCGATATTGTGATAGTACACATTAACCGGACCTTAGAACTGGTTTTTGGGTGGGAAAGAAAGGAAATTTGCAGTGTGCCCTTCTGGTAAATTGTAGCCACAATAGTGAACTTGATGTTAGGGCTTTGACCCCCTCTCACCTGACCTCTGTCGACCAAGTTATGGTCTTTTACTCCGAACACCGACTCGCGAGGTCAGCCCATGAGGTCACCCTTATGTAGGTCGCCGTAGAGGTCACTCGCGAGGTCGGCTCGCAGGTCGGCCCAAAGAGAGGTCACCAAGAGAGGTCACCAGAGGTCACCGTAGGGGCCAAGCCGTGGCGCCACCGTACACGGGCCAAGCAGAGGTCACAGCTAGGAGGTCGCCCGAGAGGTCACCTCAACCAGTCACCAACTACACAGTGTCAGACACCCCGCCCAAGTCAATTTCTGGCTGGGTTTGACTACATATGACCTCCAATTTCGGAAGGTCATAACTTCTTCGTCCGAACTCCGCTTCTCGTTCTGACCTATGGAAAGCCCATTGAGTTAAGAATCATCCAGCGCCTGAGGAGCATAGAAAGTGCTCACCAAGGTGTTAGACCAGCTCAGCTAGGTCGCCAGGTCAGCTAGTTCGGTTAGCTCGGCCGGGGTTTGACTAATGCATGCACCTCAACTCTAAGGTCATAACTCCTTCGTTCGAACTCCATTTCGGGTGTTCTTAGACTCTATGGAAAGCCCATTGAGTCAAGAATCCATTCATATGCCTGAGGAGGATAGTAGGCATCAGACCAAGGTGTTAGACCTAGCTCAGCCAGGTCAGGTCAGCTCAGCCAGTTCTAGTCAGCTCGTCTGGGTTTGACTACGTATGACCTCCAACTTCATAAGGTCATAACTCCTTCGTTCAAACTCCGTTTCGAGTGATCTTGGACTCTATAGAAAGCCCATTGAGTCAAGATTCCATTCATATCCATGTAGAGGGACAAGGATGTCAGTCCGAGCTCTGAAGGTCAGTCTAGCCAGAGGTCAGTTCAGCTCATCGATTACTACGTATGACCTCCAACTTCGGAAGGTCATAACTCCTTCGTCCGAACTCCGTTTTGGGTGTTCTTGGACTCTATGGAAATCCCATTGCGTCAGGATTCGAGCCATGTTCCTTTGGGGGACATTGGGTGATCACAACGTTCTGAATTATGTTTTATACCAAGCGTTCAGTTTGCTTAGTTGTGTCGATGTGTATAGCCGGGATATAACATGACCATTGCATGGCATGTCAGAGGATACCGTATTTGGTATGGTAGGGCTGTCTATGGATTCCATGAGAGGGCCATATGGCTTTCAGTTCCAAAACATGGGACTAAAGGATAAAGATTTTTATAATCGGCTTCATTACAAACCAAGACCGTGGTGGGTCAGTTTGAATCGAAACTAAAGGTTTCTAGGTTTATGGTTGTTTGATGTTGTATGGATGATTGGAACCAAACTGGTTCATGATTGTGAAGGGGCCGTGAGGTACCCGGTTGGATGGGTCAAGATGGTGACCTTATTGTGTGTGTGGCTTGTTTCAATAACATGAAAATTGTGTGTTGTTGGTGTGATAAGGGCCAGCGCTCCAAGACGACTGTTGGCTCAGGTATTAGCCCATGAGCTAATTTATGTTATTGCTATGTGTTAATGAATAAAATATGTTGATTGTATAAACTCCGTTAATATATGCATGCATAATATATTAATATGAATTATGGTGAATGGCATATTGCATTTCATATGCACTGAAACCTATAGTAATAAAGCGTGAGCGCATGACATGAAAGAAAATGGAAACATCAGAAAGGAATTTCATGAAGATTTTTCCGGCCAATCGTTTCTGAGAGGGTCCAACAGCTTTATCTCGGCGGCTAACTCCATGACTGCTTTCGGAAAATGATCCAGCAATTCGCCTCGGAGGGTAGTCCAATATATTTACCGAATCTCGGTAGTAAGTTTTCGAGAACAAAAAGCTTTTGTTTTGAAAACGATGTTTTGCTCACATTTGGCTTAGGCATGCGTGAGGGAGTCAGTGAGGGCTCGAGACATGGGAATGGGTGGGTCACTTTCTCATCCATGACATATAGACATTTGAGTAGGAATTTGCATGTTTTACTTAAATGTGTGGTGCGACTCATCAGATGCACTTAGGTGGGGGAGAACCCGCATAGAGATTATCACTAAAAGGGTTTTGCCTCACCCCGCCGGTGGGACCCCTTTCGTGCACATCGAAGACACGGCGCTCCTCGAGACCGTGAGTACGCAGAAGGCCTGTCAAGTCTGAGAATTATTTTTGTAAAATATAGCTGTAACAACTCAGTTTTTTAACAGACGGCATATAAAAGTGTAAAAGAGTTGTATATCAAACTTTTGTGAAATATCATTACAAATTGGTTAATTGTAAGAAAATTATACAGAAATGGGTCTCCATATATGAGACAAATGAGTGTGATATCGGGATACCCGATATTCACAGGAGTTTCCGTAGGTCACGTCACCCGACTCCCAAGACAGAAGGTCACACGCAGCTCTCTCACGGGCCCCAGCGCCTACAACACCGGGCAGCGAACTCCTCCTCAAGAAGACTCCTCACTCGCCCAGACCGAGGACGCCTCTTCACCGGCTGTTGATTGAGGAGGTAGCACTTCCTCCACTACCTTTCCAATCCACACCCTATCATGATAATGGCAATAATTTGGTTTGGGAGAGTTAGTGAAGGAAGTGATGTTTTTTTTATATATATCGGTAGATATCGGGCCGTTACACTTTCGACCTACCGCATGTAAGCAAAGCCCATTTTGTTTGTTTAAGGGCTTCTTTTGTGCTTTTTGAGAAAGCTGTTTTTGAAAAGCTAAAAATTCTAGTGATATACACCGATACTTTTCGCACAGCCTAGCTTTCTAATTCATTTGCAACATTTTCGTCTCATTTTTTTATGGTTTTGCCTAGCCTATAAGTTGAAAGTTTGGAGCACTCCGCCCAATGCCATTGATGCTAGATTAGTTCCATGCATGATTAAGTGGTTGGTCAATGAAGTCTCCGATATTCAATCTTTTCTTCCACTCGAAAGCTAGCCACACACCGCGCACACGCTTCGTAATAGCCTGACAAACTACATAACTCCCTTATCGTGCAAACCTACCCTAGTTTCATTGACCAACTGTAAAAGGTTATGGTTCCCTAGAAAAGAAGGCCAATGAAGTCTTCAAAAGGAAAAAGAAAAAGAAAAAGAAAAGAGAAGAGAAAAGTCGCGACGCTTTACCTTGAAACCCGAGCACGGTCCAAGGGGTTTATAGAAAGTCTTAAAGTCAAGTCTTCTAAACCAATCAAGCCGGGAGCCACCGACTTAGTGGTCGCTACATGGGTGGATGGGTGAGGTTTAGAGAGTTGTAGGTGCTTGATTTTCGAATTCATTCGGAGTCCGGGGTGAAACCTGAGGAGTTAGTGGTCGAAAGATCCTCATGACTTGATGCCCTAAGCCTTATCAGGTTGGGAGTCACTCCAGGACCCCCATTACACTGACTTTGGTGAGGTCGACAGCATTGCATCCTACAACACAAAAAAAGAAATATGAAATAAGAGTGGAATCAGAATTATTTAGGTTGGTCACTGTGCTAGGATCAAGAAAGAGTTCTGCTTGGGGGAGAGCAAATAGTAGGATTATTGTTGAAAACTGATCACATAAACACTTAGATTTTGGTGGAAATTTCAGGTGGATTCCCTTGGGATGGATACTCTTCTAAAACTTAGTCCTGTATGGCATTTTTTCTCCCAAGATGGTTGTTGTACAGGGTCTCAATCATTCACACTAAGGGTAGGGCATTACTTATCCATGCACTTTTTAAAAACACCATTCCTTTTGCACATGTAAACCCGTCTCGCTTCTTCCTTCTTTCATATTGCTAGGACTAGTAATGTAGGCTCATTGGGGAGATTAGCACCCAATGCTGTTTTGAGGCCTGTTTATTGCTGGTTTTGAGCTCTTTTTGTGTACTAATCAACTTAAATAACCCAATTGATACACTAAGGTCCCAACTATGCTACTAATCACATTTTGTGGATATTTTTTGTAGTTTTACAAGTCAATTGTACCACTATCTTCAAGCTAATTCAAATGCGAAGAACCCGAGCCAAGCTCGAAGCTGCATGAACAAAGAAGATAGCAATTGGAGCCAAATACAGAGGGAGGCACTGTACAAAGTTTTACAGTTGTTGCGAACTTTTCGTAGTTACAAAAGTTTCGTATGCCGCAAACTTTCGCATGCACTCGCAAACATGTAAATTTTCAAGTAGCCTCCCTGCTTTGTCAGATTTAATTAATTGTGGCTTTTACCAAAATCCCTTAATGTAATTTTTGTTCTTTCATACATTTATGTAAATTCCTTGACTCAGCACTATATGCTTAGCTGCTTTCATTAAACTGTGGCTCTTACCAATAAAGTTGGTGCCAAGCTACCTTCCCGCTCTACAACTTTCCTTCACTTTCTCCTCGTATTTTTTCTCACCTGTGCCAAAAACAACCTCGAGAATGACAACTCAAGGGAGCCAAGCTGGCTAAACCCCCTCTCATCCTTGAAGAGGAGACATCGAGTAAAAAGTCAGGTGTAAAGCATTGTCCTCCCCGTCGCCAACCCAGCATTTATTACCATTTATGTTTCGCACATCACGCTAGGTTTGAATCCTCGTGATGTACTTTCAGCGCTACGCAGACTCGCAAGTATTAAAGGCCTGGGTGATACTTATTGATAGATCCACCGATGCCGCCTACTTAAGCATTTATTGGCTCCTGCTGGTGTTAGATCTAGCGTACGCTTTAATCGTTTCTCAAACATTAATGGTCAATAAATGCCATATACTAGAGAAACACTTTGTGGTTCTGGCTTATGGCTAACGTAGATCCGGCCGTAAACGACTATAGTAATCTTCCCCAACGCGAGGAAAAGGACCCGAGGACATTATATTTGCCTTAGAACCCTAAGCCCAGTAACCCGAAACTTCAAGGATTTCTTTTACACTTTATTTCTCTACGCTACTTGCCAAGCCATCAACCTCAATTGCTTTATAAGACACCCCAAACTAAAGTGGAAAACCAATTTCACTCAACCGTAACTCATATAGCATGAAGAAAACCCATCCCCGAGTTCGACCTTAGTCACTATATACCGCAGTGAGCTAAATACGACAAGAGGGAATCCTAGGATACAAATTTTGTTGATTCGGATACACCTATTGTGTTCGACCAAAGAATGTGTTGAAAATTTGTCAAATTGAATTGAATGATATACACTTTGAACTTCAAATAGTAAGAGCATATGAATAATGAGAATGAGTGGTTAGATCATATAGAGAAAATTTAGTTCCTTATTTTCTAATGTTAATTATTTTGCTACTTGAATTATTTTTTATACTTTATTTTCTTCTATTAATAACTTTCATTTTAGTAATTTTGGATTTCTTTTATTACTTCAATTATTTAATAATATCTCTCTTTATGAAAATTAATTTATTAAAAATATTTAATTTTATTAATTTTGTAAATTTTTATTTTATAAATTTTAAATTAAACCAAAATAACATTTGACAACCATTAGTCAAGTTGCCTACATTTAACTTGCGACTAATTTATTTTAATGACAACATGAATTTACATGCAACTACTTATTCTTTGTCAATAAATGAATAAAACTTGTGACCATTAAGTTTTCGTTGATGAAACTTATTAATAGTGATCACTCGATTTTCCTCGTAGAAACATTTAAACTTGTGACCATCACATTTTCTTCGTTAAAACATGTAAAATACAACTACTTATTTTTCATCATGAAAAATAATTAACTTGAAACCATTTATTTTTCGTTGCAAAAATAACCACTTAATTTCATTTTAGAAATATTGAAATTGAGTCCAAAATTTTTCAACATGAAAAATTGTAAGCCATGACCACTTGTTCTTAATCGTAGAAACACGAAATTGTGACCATGTAAATTCATCGTAGAAACGCTTCAAATGCAATCAAAATTCTCCTCGCAAAAACTAAAATTTCATGCATCAGCTACTAATGGTGGTATGAAATAAAATTAGCAACTAAGATGTTGGACACTAGAAGTATGCATAAGCGACTAATATCATTCATTACACAAACTAATTATTTGTGACAAAGTCAACGAATGGTCATAGAAAACATTTTCCGACAAACATTCTGCGACGACTTAACGAACAATATTTTTTTGTTGCAAATTATTATTCACGACCATAATTATTATTTTTGGGATGAATAATGTAGTCACAGAATAACTAATTTCTAGTAGTGAAATAGAGTGAGTGGTAATACTACTCAATCAAGGGAGAGAGAGAGGCATTGAAAATTCTTTGTAAATTTAGGCTTTTAGTTAGATTATTTGGGTTTTTTTTTCTCATTCCTTAGAATTTGGACCCGTTGAATATTCTAGAAGTTACTCCTTCAATATATATATTTTTAAAAAGAGAAATTTCATTGATTCAGAATAGCAATACATTACACTTAAACAAAGAAACCTAAGTACTAAAAGCATTGAGGATGAGAAATTTCATTGATTCAGAATAGTAATACATTACATCTGAACAGAGAAACCAAAGTTCTAAAAACATTATAGGATGACACAACATTCAAGTTAATAGTATGAAAAAACAGCTCAAGGCCTACATAATTGGTAGTCATAAGATGTCTAGAATACCTAAGATTCTTGATTTGATTAAGCATACTAAAGATCAGGGAGGTGATACGATTGCTCTATCTAATCGAAGCAGCTTTGTCGTCTGAATTGCCCACATGAAAACCAACGAACAAATTAATCGTCATATGATGACACAACAACATGTCGCAACATGTCGGTGACAAAAACACAAAAGAACTAAGTAAATCAAATGAAACCTCAAATCAGTTAGAAGAAACCATTTTATTGACAGAGAAAAACCATATCTAAGGGGACGAACAATGAGAGGGGTGATTTCAAGCAAAAAAATAATCTCTCGTTTATAACGATGATGAAAATAAAGAACAAAGAAATTGTATTCTGTGGGATATATATATATATATATATATATATATATATATATATATATATATATATATATATATATATATATATATATATATATATATATATATATATATGTTTACACTAAAAATGAATTTTTTGGGCCTAAATGGTGTTTGGATAATTATTCGACCTAAAGGGTAGTGGAATGAGCCAAATGGATATATCAAGCCTAACCCAATTCGAGAAAGCCAAAGTCCATGATAATCAGCCCATGAAAGGGTCCAAGGGAATTTATGGAATTTTTCAATTTGTCAAAGTAGCCAGCTGAGAATGGTGAGACTTTGTCTCAAAAGCAAGTGGAATGAGACTTTTTCTCCAACTCAAGTCATAAATGTGAGCAGTTATTGTTAGCGGATAAATGACTTTAGAGAACAAGTTGTTAGGTGGATAAATGACTTAAGAACAAGGTTGTAGTGGGTACGTGAGCAATTATTGGAGAAGGTGGGATGCGGCAGTTATTCAAGAATGCCTATAAAAGGAAGATTCAACATCAGAGAAGAGACCAACAAATCAATCACCAACAACACTCAATAGAGCATTTCAGCATTTTCTCTTAGTTTCTACAAGTTCAACAACAATATTTCCAGATTTCTAGCTTATTTTATTTCCAAGTATTTTGTTTTTAAAGCTTTCATGCTTCAACAATTCCATTTCTAGTAAGATTCTATAATGAAATTTACTACTTTTTAAACTTGTTCATACAATTTTTCTCTCAACTTTCAATACATTCCAATTTTCAAAGCATTTTTCACTTAAACTCTAGGGAACTGTCAAGGGAACTAGGGAATCCATTTTTCACTTGAGTAGAAGTTCGATTCGACATCGTTTCTGTTTGGAAATACTATAATTTCCTGGCACGCCCGCGCATTCACCAATTCCTGTGCTTTTATATGTTCTAGACCAAAATCTAGCATCAATATATTTTTGGCACGCCCGGTAGGACACATCTTTGTGGAACATTGATACATCTTTTTGTTTTGTATGTTTAGTTATGCAAATTCCACTTGGACATGCAATTTGTCAAGAATGCCACCAAAATCGAGTAAGACAACTATAGAATCTCCGAACTCAAGATCTAATGCTATAAAAGTAGCATAGGAAGGAAGAGTTCCAGCCTTGGTGGAACATATAGAGAACCTAATGAATTCTCCAATGCAACAATAGGGGAATCCATCAAACAACCCAATTGAACAAGTGGAAGGAAGAGGCGCAAGTAATGTGGACATGCCTATTCTTTTCTCTAATAATTCTAATGAATTTCATGCTTTCATGCAAGAATTAAAGATCCAACGATTGATCATGATCTTAATATGGAAGAAATGAAGTAGCGATCTTAAGCCATTATGGAGAACTTTAGAGAAAAAGGGCAATCAAGGCACGAAGTTGCTTCTAAACCTGAAAGGAAATTTTCTAATGAACTCAGGGAACAGTATTCTAATAACCTACGGGGAGCTGGTGAATTTCACCTCTTACCTATGTAGGCAGAGGTTAGATACCTTCCTCCCCACAAGAGAGAGGGAGGTACTCTCCTGGACAGAGAACATAGCAAGGAAAGACTCCACGCGGCTAGAACCACACCCCCTTAGAGGATTTTTGTCGTACTAATCCAATTACACAAACTCAAGTATCTCAAGAGGTTTTCTTCACGGAGGCCTGGGGCACTGCGCGCCACTTGCAGAGTAAATGGCAATCGGGACTACAAGTCTTTAGGTTCTACAATGCTTCTCATCACCGCTTGTGCAACCACGCAGCAAATTGGGGCAATTAAAAGATGTGGTATAGGAATCTATATGGGCCAGCCTCAAGCAAATCGTCGCCTGCAGTTCGACAAACCTTATTCAGGGATGATAGATAGGGAAAACCCCTACCCAAGGGGGTACAGGATCACTGATTTCTCCTTATTCTTTGGAGAAAATGGTCAATCCACCTTGGAACATGTTGCTAGATTCACTGTGCAATGTGGGGAGTCAAGCAACTATGAGAATTTCTATGATTTCAAGCCTAGACTGCTTCCGTAATCCTTGACATGGGCAACATTCACTTCAGATACAACATTACCAAGGAACTCCATACATAGTTGGAAGGAAATGGAAAGGTAGTTCCATACTCAGTTCTTTAGGGCTGAGCCTGAAGTGTGCATCGCAGAACTGTCTAAAGTGACTCAATGAAATGGGGAGACCACTGATTTGTTTATCTCCCGTTTCAAGAAGATGAGAAACATATGCAAGATCCATCTTCCAGAGACTGAGTACGTGAAAATGACCCAAAGAGGTCTGGACATTGAGTTGATGAAAAAAATCCAAGGTAAGGAATTTAGAGATTTTTATGAAATTGCAACTAAGGTGACAAGGTGACAAAGTATGAAGAGCTGCTCAAGGAAGAAAGCTACCAGAGGAAAATGTCCATGAGAACCTATTGTTAAGAGGTGAACCAGGAAGTAGCAGTGGCAGATCTATCTACTAAAGGGACATTCACTTATCATCTTTTGGTAGAAAAGACACCTGATGTGTGGAAGAAAGCACAAATTGTTGATACACAGGTCCAATATAATTTTGAGGTAGCGAAGACTGAGGAAATATTTGATTTCCTAGTGAAAGAAGAATTCATCACCTTCCCTAAAGACCATTGGATCCCTAACAAGGACGAACTAAGGGGAAAGGCTTACTGTAAGTACCACAATTCATGAAACCATACTACTAATGATTGTTAGGGTTTCAAAAATGTCATACAAGACATGATCAACAAAGAGATACTCAAATTCGCTAACAAAAAAGAGGCTATGGCAATCGATGAGGATCATTTCCCACCAATGGCCTCAGTCAACACTACTAGATTCGATCTAAGAGCATTGATAGAATCCAAGAAGGTGAGAAAACTCTCTCCAGGAAAGGTATGGGTCCCAACATTGCCCGTGTTGATAAGTTGAAAAAGAATGGGCTGCGCCAGGCCAAATCTTCCCTTAAGAATAAATTCAAGAGGGACATTAGGGAATAGAGTAGCATAACCATTCTCCAAGAAAAGAAACCACCAAAAGGTAAGACGAATTTCTAGGTTAATTCATTCCCAGAAAATGTTGTAGAAAGGCCCACTCCTCCATAGGGTAGGTTCATTTCCCCACAAGAGAATTATGCAAGCAGGTTTAGAGAATGTTCCTCAAGAAAAAGATTCTTTTTCCCTAAGGGGTAAGTTCACTCATCTAAATGGTAAGATTGTAGGGAAAGTCAATTCTCCAAGGAAAAAGGCAAGGGAAAGACATGTTTATCCCCTCATACCTATGTTTTCAAAGGTAGACCTTTTTCCATAGTTCATAATGAAGTTCACCATGACAACTTCACTTCTCCAAGAGGTAGATTATTTTCCTCAAGAGAGAAGATTGCTGACAACTTCACTTCTCCAAGGAATCTTGTATGAGAAAGACAAGTTTCTCCAAACAGACTCCAGTTTCTAAGAGGTAAACCCCATTTATCCAAGGAAGGAGGTTGCAGAGAAGGAAAAGCATG
This sequence comes from Tetrastigma voinierianum, assembly GCA_016808115.1. Taxonomy (NCBI): domain Eukaryota; kingdom Viridiplantae; phylum Streptophyta; class Magnoliopsida; order Vitales; family Vitaceae; genus Tetrastigma; species Tetrastigma voinierianum. Next base: position 66,239 of record JAEQBH010007361.1, on the reverse strand, counting down.
TGAGGTGTATCATTCCTTTTATGGTTTTTCCTGATTAAAGGTGGCATGTGGTACAACACAACCCCAAAGGCTGTCCAGGAACCAAAAGATGAGTATACAGAGACAAAGAGCGGCTGATAGAAGGCGATCACACGTACCTGCGGGAAATCTAAGAGAAAGATGCCATGAATTAGAGAAAGTGGCCAAGAATGGTTCCTAGCTTGAAAACAGTTCGGGGAGGAAAGCTATCGAGGATTCGAGTCAATGTGAGCAAACAGATGAAGTGATGGATCTGAGGCCTTAATGATGATGAAATCCCTATTTTTAAAATTGTTCCCATCAAGCTTAACATTTCCAACTATTTTCAAGTCAAAAAAGACAGAGGAAGATGTAGGAGAGGTAGAAGGGAAGCACCCTACCATAAAGAAAGATGTGGGCCACAGTGAAGTTACCATAGAATCCTCTGAAGAATGCAGACCTCAAAAGGTGATACTTAAGAAAACCTCTTTCAGGGAAATGACGAGCGCTATAAAGCCTTTGTAATGAGAGCCCATCTCAATGATGACCCCAGATCCATGCATTGATAGATAATGGATCAAGCAGAAATGTAAATACTGAGAATGTCAGAGCTCCGGGAAGGAGACACGATCCGATGGAAAGAGAGGTGGTTGTGTCTTCCTTTACTGGAGAAGTATTCAAGACCTTGGGGATACACTCCATAGATATCACCATTGGCAACAACCGCACCTATCTCGCCTTTTGTGATAGACTCACCGCAAATTACAACATTTTATCAAGGGAGGGACCGGATTCATGCCAACTAGTGTGTGTTTACCTCTTCATCGGGCTTACAATTTTGGAAAGGTACGAAGGAAGTGGTGCATGCGCATAAGCAACCCTATCAGAATCTACAGCTCTATGGATGCTGTGTATTATGATCAAGAATTTAGTCCTATCGTTCTGCGGATCGCCCCAAATCCGTGGTGTCTCGTTGACCAATCTGGCCAACCTCATGGACATCTATGTCTCATATCACAGACATGTACATGAGTAAAACGGCCACTGGGGCCCATACATCAATACTCATCAAGAATACATCAACTATATAATAATACTGGTAGTTATTATATTACTTAACCAAAACATATATCAAAATCTAGAGTTTTAATAATATGTTATACAAATGAATACCAAAGCCATAATCCCATTTCTTTCTAAAATGCGCCTAAGTGAGAGTCGTCCTCCGCGTACACCCCTCGTACCTAAAATAATGATCCCCGACAAGGCGAGCAATGCCCAAAGAGTGATAATTTCCTACACATGGGTTACTCCCACCTAAGTGCACATGTCATGAAACAAACACACCTCAAGCAAATACATGATCCTACTTGAATGTCTACATGCCTAATCCCATGCCCCCAGTCCTCACCGACTCCCTCACACACGCCAAGCCTAAATGCGAAAGAAAATACAGCTTTCAAAACAAAGATTTTTTGTTCTGAAAAACACACTACCGAAGTTCTTTGCAGAATATATTTGACTACCCTCCGAGGCGAACGTTAGATAATCTTTCAAAGCCATGGTCCGCCTCCGAGATGAACTTATTGACCACTCCAAGGCAATTCTTCTGAAAATCTCTCCTGAAATTTCCTTCACAACATTTTTCACTTTTCTTTCATTTTCGTGTCATGCACTCACACCTATTGTCTGTGGATGCCCAAGACATATGGAATGCATTATGTCATTTCCAAACAATTGATGCTAATATATTTTGGTTATGTATATATTAAACTAAATTAATTCACATACAATCATGTTATTCAATTCAATCAATAACACCAAAATTAGCTTCACGGGCTAATAACAATCCGTTGAATTCATTTCAATTACTCCAAAGAACACAAAATCATACAAACATATCACGGAAATGAAGAACCTCTGCTCAAGACTGCTCACTCGCCACACAAGAGTGATTCTCCACTTGGCTCAGCATTTTGAGATGAACACCTGCCTTCTCCGTGCCCCAACAAATCCACATCCATAAAAACGGCTCTACCAAAGAAATAAACCAAGTAGGAAAAGATCTCACCCTTGGAGTTGTCGGAACTCCACCATATCGGTGCCCACGCATAGCCCTTACAACGTAGATCGACTTTGTTTATGCTCCATCGAGAACCGACCACCGAAGTCGGAAATCTAGGAGAGAAGTATCCCTTTCTCTCTAAAACTTAAATCCACACCTCACTGCACGATTTCTTCCAATTTGGAGAAGATGAAGACTATTTCTTTTTGTCTTATTCATTTAAACTTTTCAAAATTTCCATCCTTGTCCCTTCATTTTGATTTTTGACACATGGCTTAATCTGGGTTTCACCATCTCCATCATCTCACTAATCATGCAACATGTGTCACATGGGTACATGTAGTAGGTGACTTTTGTCACATCACATGTCTTTCACAAGCCATCCTACAGCACTCGATACCCGGTGCCTCGAAAAACGTGAAATTCCGATTGTCTCGGAATTCGACGAAATTTGACTGGGTAACTAGATTTCGCGAGACGATTCCAACAGTGAAGTCCGTTTCATCATCTGAGATTTAGAAAAATTTGATGATTTCACCAAAATTACCATTTTGCCTTTTTCGTAAAAATTAGAATTTTCTCGCTCTTACATTCTCTCCCAAGAATTTCGCCCCGAAATTCTCGCATAATCACAACGAATCACATGCATATGCAACGGCACTATGCCATGTGGCATATGTAAACCAGTCACGGCGATTAAACTACTCAAACCACGTGACTCTCATCCCTAAACAAGAAGCGGATGTGCCCCGCGCACAGCCCAGAAAATGTCATTTCGTGAGCCGTCCACTATCACCTATACCGCATCATGTCCTTGTTAAACCGTGGCAAGTGGGTCACAAACCACCATGACTGCTCCCACTCCAATCAACCACCTCCAATGGCTGAAGTAGCCCCATCGGCTTCTGCTCAAATTCTTAACTGGGTCGACACATGAGACACTCCGTCGAACAAAGTCCCCACGCTCTCTCATCCCGCCCAGTAATAATCGGGACGACGAAGACTTTGGGTACATCTGCGCCACCTAGATGCATCGAAAAATCGTATAAAGTGAAACCCCCGAGAAATCCTCTCAAATCAGTCAATCGGGAACCACTACCCGTCCCTCTATACCGAAGACTAATATCTCGCGTGACGGGTCCAAATTTTGGGCCACCAGACCACTCGTACCGGTCCCCGATGACACTATCTCCGCTCCCGTCCCTGTGGACTCGACCACCGCCTCAAAAGATACTAGCTACTAAACTCCCTAACGACTCCTAAGCCGCCGTTGTAACGTAACCCAACCGTCCTACGCCCCGAGCATTCGCCATTCCCGAAGCTATACTAGCCAATGCTCCCGGTGACTTCCGACTTAGTGCATCAGCCACCACATTTGCCTTACCAGGGTGGTAATGCAAAGTGAAGTCATAATCCTCTAGCAACTCCATCCATCTGCGTTGCCTCATATTATTGTCTTGCTACGTGAAAATATACTTCGTGCTCAGGGTTCGAGTACATCTCAAACACTCGCAACAAATGCTGGCGCCAGATCTTCAAGGCTAGCGAAGACTACGACCGCCTAACTCCATTTCGTGTGTGGGGTAACTCGCTTCATGATTCTTCAACTAATGGGAACCATAGTTACTACCCTCCCACAGATCAGGTCAAAACATCCCAACCGCCGAGGCATCACAGACCGCGGCACTCGTCTCCCGTCCCGATCATTATCAAGATAGGAGCGTAGGTAGTTTCCTTCAGAACTCCTGAATGCTTTCCGCATCGGGTCATTCCAATCAAACTCGACCTATTTTCGGGTCAATCTCATTATAAAAATGCTTAATCTGGGAGAAATCCTAATGAACTTCAGAGACCCACCAATCTTAAGAAACTACGATTCAAGACTGGACTTCGCTCTCCCAACTCATCACGGCCTCACCTTCTGGGGTATACTTAACACGCCCGATGCCGACACCCACGTCCAAACACGCCCAGAAGCCAAAACTCGCAGACTCCACCGAACTCGCATACAACTGATGGTCTCTCAACAACTGTAAAACAATCCTCAAGTGATACTCATGCTCCCTCTCTGTTTGGAAATAGATCAAGATGTCATCCATGAAAACCACTACAAACTGATCCAAATAGGGTTAGAATACCCTATGCATGAGGTCCATGAATGTCGGGCCACGATTCAACAATCCAAAGTGGCATCAGAACTCAAAGTGCCCATATCATGGCCCCGAACGCCGTCTGTGGATATGTCTCCTAACCCCCCGCCGATGGTAACCAAAGGCAGCGGTCTATCTCGGGAGGATCACGCCCCTCTCAACTCGATCAAACAAATCACAACTTCTGCAGCTGAAACACCTCGATCGTATCCCTATTCAATCGGTCTCCCGTAGTCAATACAAGGTCCCGTCTTTCTTCTTTGCAAATAAAACCGAGCGCCCACGGTGAAGTGCTCTACTTAATGAACCCTCTTGTCCAAAGAGTCTTATACGGGGACTTCTAAGTTCTTGCAACTCAACTGCGCCATCTCATGCAGAGTCACAGAGACGGGCGAAGTACCTCAAGGTGTAACTCGATACCAGCAAGTCTACAACCCTCACCTGGGCACCTTGTGAGTCTATCCCGAAAAACATCCTCATACTCGTAGACTACTCGAGGTAGATCTAAGGCCGATCTCACCTCGTCCTCTAGGGTAAGGCTTGCTAGCCAACCCGCCAACTGTCCATGACATCTAGACTCGTACACTGTCTGGGGCAAAATATCATGCTTGTCCCCCTGAAATACAACATAGCACTGCCCCCGCGATAGCGTGAACCCTCCTACACTCACAATCGATGACGAATATGTAAGCTATCAGCCAATCCATCCCCAGGATGACGTCGAACTCTGACATGTCCATGACCCTCAGGTCCACTATGAGTAGAATCCCCGAGATCTCTAACTCGCAACCACGACATATCATCCCTATCCTCACCCTAATCCCTAAGGGAGAACTCACATACAAGGGCTCCTCCAAGTCCTCAACCTCTAAGCCCAACTCTATCACCACTGATGCAGCAATGAATGAATGTGATGCACCAGAATCAAATAACACTCGCCCCATAAAGTAGATAGCAAAACTTACTCATATAACCGGCTGATTTGCCGACCTACCGGCGGGTGTGTGATGGCGTACATGCCCCCGAACCCCGATGAACCCGCCGCTGGCCTCGCCCTTCCGCCCTCGCCCATACCGACCCCTCCGGGGCTTGCCTGCGGTAAATGTATGGTGCCCGTGCAAAGACTCCTGTGTGACCTAAACCCGGTCTCCGGGCCCGTACCTGCCGTGGAGGAATACATCGTATCCTCTCCTATCCCACCGCTAACTCGAATCGCGCCGTCCCGAACCCCGGATCCCCGTCTCTGGGGCAATCCTCCTCATATGTCCGGGAGTCGCTGGCAATGGTAGCACACCATCCGCCCGCACCGGGCCGAAAACCCCGACCCATCCCCGGCCCACGGTCGCGGCCCGAACCCACGTGAACCAGAAGCCTCGCTTTTCCCCAAATCGAAGAAGACCGACTCTCCTTCCTCTTGCTACTAACACCCTTATCCCGAGTGGTCCGAGCATCCTCGATCTTTCTCTCTATGGTCAGGGTGGTCCCAACCATAGAGTTCATGTCTTGTAGGCGAAGGCTTAAAATCCTACCTCAAATGGACAACTTCAGTCCATTCTCAAACCTCCTGACCTTGGCCAGGTCTGTGGCTACATAATCGTTAGCAAAGCGAGCTAACTCCGTGGACCTAGCCACATACTCAATCATAGTCATAGTCCTCTGCTTCAGCTCTAGGAACTCCTAAGCCTTGGCGTGACGAGCAATGTCCTAAAATACTGGCTTCATGAACAGCCCCGAACTCGCCCATGTTACCGCTCTAGATCTCTAGAGGTCTTCGCCTAGTTCCACCATACACCTCACCCTCTACTGAATGCAACTAGTCTGACCCCGGGTCATATCAAGGCAATCCCATAGCCTCCAATACTTTCAACCGCATTTAACCAATGGTCCGCCACCATAGATCTCCTCTCCCGTGAATATAGGAGGATGATGTGCCCCGAACCTCTGTGAGGTTACCTCGAACCTCCCCGGCGCCACCACCGTGACTCAACAGGTAATGGCGCGATCCGCAATCCCTACAAATGCCTCGCAAAGGCCCGCTCGGTTAACATCGGTGGTGTTTCGCTAGCAATTCTCCTGGATCTAATTTACGCCCTTCGGCCGACTAGCCATCTACACATGTCAAATGGCAAGTTAAGTTCTAATGCAGTATCTCTAAGGTGTAAACACAACCCCAAGACACTATTTGCATACCGAAAAATTTATTCCATACACAACGTCCATGCATTCATAGGTAATGCAAGATAATAAGTTCATATATTAAATCATATTCAACAAAATATTTTATTTTATTTTATTTTTTCCAGTTTTACACACTGTAAAACCTCAGAAAAAACATTTCTCCTCAACATATTTATTTGGTTCTACTGATTTTCCTCAACATTTTTTTCCCTATGTGCTATTCACTAAGCACACAAATCACACAACATACACAACAATTCATGTTATACACACCATTCATAAAAATGCATAATGGATGCATGATCTAACTCGTTTCCCATCGAGTCCTAGGATTTCTCGTGATACCTAAGCTCGATATTCGCCGTGACGCCCAATCCGGGGTGTCTCTGCCGACCACCACAACTTGCTGGACAATATCTCGTGTCTCATATCATGGTGACATGTACATGAGTAAAACGCCATCAGCCTACATCAATACTCATCAAGAATACATCAACTATATAACACAATAGTTCGAGAGTTATTATACATTGTTTTAATCAAATATATATCAAAATTTTGAGTTTTAATACATGTTATACAAAATGAATACTGTAAAGCAAATAATCCGCTTCTTCTAAACGCAGCCTCTGCGAGTGTCGTCCTCCCGAACACTCCCTGTACCTAAAATAATGATCCCTCGACAGGCGAAACGCCTCAGGTGATAATTTCCGCATGGGTTACTCCCACCTAAGTGCACATGTCATGACAAACAAACACACTCAGCAAATACATGATCCTACTAATGTCTATACGCTTAATCCCATGTCTCGAGTCCTCACCGAATTTCACACATGCCTGGCTTTCAAATGCGAAGAAAAATGCAATTTTCAAAACAAAAAGATTTTTTGTTCTCGAAGCACACTACCGAAGTTTCTAGAATATATCGACTACCATTCGAGGCGAATTGTTGGATAATTTTTCCGAATAGTCATGGGTTCGCCTCCGAGATGAACTGTTGGACCACTCTCCAAGGCAATTCTTCGGAAAATCTTCCTTGAAATTTCTTTCACAACCATTTTCACTTTTCTTTCATTTTCGTGTCATGCACTCACACTTATTGTTCTAGGGTGCCCCGGTGCATATGGAATGCATTATGCCATTTCCAAACAATTGATGCTAATATATTTTACATGTATATATTAACAAAATTAATTCACACAATTCATGTTATTCAATTCACAATCAATAACACCAAAATTAGCTCACATGGGCTAATAACAATCCAAGCAATTCATTTTGAATTACCCAACAACACAAAATCACAAAGCATATCACGTGAACAGTGAAACCCTCGGGTCAACACTGTTCACGACCACATAAGTAGGGATTTTCTCCACCTATTGAGACAGATAACACCCGCCTTCCGTGCCCCAACAAACTCTCATCCATAAAATGGCTCTCTGGGGCCAAAGAATAAAACCAAGTGCGAAAAGATCCCTACCTGGAGTTGTCGAACTCACAAACGGCCCACGTGACCTGCAGTCAGATCGACTTTGCTTCTGGTCTGGCCGAGAACCGATGGTCCGAAAGCCGGAAAATCTAGAGAGAAGTATCCTTTTTTTCTCTCTAAACTCAAATCCACACCTCACCGCACAATTCCTTTCCATTTGGAGAAGATGTGAAGACTATTTCTCGCCTTATTCATTTAAACTTCTTCAAAAATTTCGTATCTTTGTCTTTCATTTTGATTTTCATAATTTTCGCTTAATCTGGGGTTTTTATCTATCTCATCATCCTTTTCACTAATCATTCAACCCGTGTCACATGAGTACAATGCAGAAAGGACTCTTTTTACATCACATGTCTTCACAAAGACGACATATGGCACCCGACACCCTAAGTGCCTTTGAAAAACGTGAAATTCGACTCATCTTCGAATTCGACGCAGAGCTTGATTTGAGACGATTCCCAACAAAGGAAGTCCGGCTTGGCCATTCGGGAGATTTAGAAAATTTCGATTTTGACCGAATTACCATTTTACCATTTTTCGTAAAATTAAAATTTTCTGGTTTTACAAGTTCAAGTAGCGTATGAAAGATGAGATCCTAAGAAAATCATGCAATGACCTAAAGGTTTTGAAATCCGAAGAGGCAAACCCAAACTCCTAAAGGTGACTATAATCGTGCCTTATAGGCCAATGAGTGGCCTAATCATCAAGGAGATCGATGATGACTGATTACTCTCAAGAAGAAAAGGTTGTAGCTGCAACTTCCATATTCAAAATGAAAGTGCAGCAAACTGTGGAAAGGATTGGAAAAGGGCACCTCCATAATACTTGTGAGATGATTTTTGAAAAGGATGCATATGAAGAATATGAAGAAATACAGATGGAGGATTTGGAGTAAGCCGCTCCTAAGTTCAAAGACACGCATCCTCAAGTACACGACCCTATGGAGGAAGTGAACCTTGGCACTGTAAAGGAGCTAAGGATTACTTATATTAGTTCCTTGCTACCTTCTGACTTCAAAGAAGGGATTATTACAACACTACAGAATTCAGCATTCGCTTTATAGGACTTATAACAAGATGCCAGGATCGGGATGTAAGCTCGTAGAATACCGCTTCCTATCGTTTAATTTCACCCCTTTCAAAGAACCACCTAGAAGAATGTCCAAGGAGGCAGAAATAAGGTGAAAGAGAGATTGAGAGCTTTTTGAAGGCCACCATGAAGCCTGCCAAGGTATGTGCAGGTTAGCAAATATTGTCCTTAGAATGAAAAAATGGAAACTTAGAGTTTGCGGTGTAATTTTAGGATTTAAATGTTACAATTTCTAAAGAAATGTATAAATGCCTATTTGCTGATATGTTAGTTGATTCTAATGCAAATAGTGAATTATTATCCTTCATGGACGGTTTCTCTGGGTATAATCAAATCCTAATAGTCGTTGATGATATACCTAAGACCGTCTTCCGATGACCTGGTTCCTTAGGAAAGTTTGAATGGATGGTCATGTCTTTTGGTTTGAAGAATGCTAGTGCGACTTACCAAAGGGCTATGAATTCCATCTTTCATGATATGTTAGGCCACCACATGAAGATTTATATCAATGATATTGTGGTTAAATCTAAGAAGGTCACAAAACATGTGAATCATTTAATAAAAAGTTTTGAAATGATGAGACTTCATCAACTGAAACTCAATCCACTAAAATATGATTTTGGAGTTCAAGCCAGAAAATTTCTAAGGTTTCTAGTTCACCAAAGAGGAGTGGAAGTCGATCAAAATAAAGCCAAGGCTCCTCAAAATAAGAAAGAACTTCAAAAGTTCTTGCGTAATTGAACTATTTAAAGAGGTTCATCTCTAATCTGGTAGGGAAGACTAAGGTATTCTCCTAATCTAATCAAGCCGAAAGAAATGGAAGAGTTTAATGGAGAAACAAAGACCGTATAGGTTTTTGATGGAATCAAAGGTTACCTTTCAAACCCCATGTTTTAATGCTACCATCGAAGGATCAACCACTCAAACTCTATTTATCAGTTGCAAAAGAGTCTATAGGATGCCTTCTGGCACAAAATAATGCTGAAGGCCATGAGCAGGCTGTTTACTATTTGAGTAGAGTCCTAAATTCAACAGAGACAAGGTATACACCCATCGGTGGTCATGGTTTCGCCTTATACTTCAGACATACAAAAATTGAGACATTACTCGATCAAGTCTCAAGTATATGTGGTCTCCCAAACCAACTTGGTGAGATACATGCTAAGCCGACCCTTAATCACTAGACGAATTGGAAAAATGGTCCCCTACTTGGCTGTGGTTGTTTGGCCCCAGTCTATTTTCCAATGTGTCCCCGCCGCGGCAAGCTTTAGCTAACTTTCTTGTTGATCATCCTTCATTATAAATCCAACTAGAAAAGGATGTGGGATAGGGGATATAAGAAGTAGAAAGGCGGCCATGGATTCTAAAGTTTGATGGCTCTAGCACGAAGAAATTTGTTGGAGCTGGGATAGTAATCATTTCACCAAAAGGGATAAAGAATACCCTATATTTCAATTTGGCCTTCAAGTGTACCAACAATCAAGCTGAATATGAGGCTTTAGTGATCGGCTTGGAGATCTTGATAAAACTCGAGCACAAGAGGTACACATTATCGGGGACTCTCAATTAGTACTTCTGGAAACAATGTGGAAGATAACATAGCTTATCATTGGCCCTTATTATACTCAATTGTTATATCTCTTTCATTCCGGTGGATTTTGAATATGTGCCTAGGGAATCTAATTGGGAGGCAGATGAGCTAGCACAAATAGCCTTAGGAGTGAAGATGAATGAAGAATTGACTCATAAGCTAATTGTGATAGGAAAGAAGAATCACCCCTCAATTTATGAAAGGGGAATTAGATTAAGTCGCACACAGATGCAAATGCTTAGGATTAGAGAAATTAAGATCGAGAGTGTTTAGAAAAACCCTAATAGGAAGGTAAGTGTTCCCCCATGGGGTGAAAGCTCAATCACAGTAACTTCTCATTCCAATGTGGAAGGAGTCAGACAAAAAAAGGCCTTTCTGATGGGTTACTACTCGTATGCCTATCCTTCCCGCAGCATTTCAAGTGACGGCAAGTCTACAGGGGTTTGTGGAGCCCATCAAGTCAGGATAAAAATGCGATGGCTGATTATGAAACATGGATATTTCTGGCCAACCATCCTAAGTGATTGCATCAATTAGTCCAAGGGTTTCCATCAGTGTCAAAAATATGGCACCATACAGAGGATACCTACTATGAAACTCTACTCAATTGTGAAATCGTGGCCTTTCGTACATGGGTCATGAACTTTAATCGGGAAAATTTACCCAACTTCATCAAAGGACACAACTTCATCTTAGTCACATGTGACTACTTCACCAAATGGGCAGAGGCAAGACTGCTAAGACCATATGATATACACAAACTTTTTCCACTATTACCAAAGACTGTAATCTCCAAAGAATCCGCCAAAACTTGTTAAAACAAAATATAACTCAAATGCTCATAAGAAGAATTGTTTTGTCAATGAACTCATTTAAAGATTTAGTTTAGTCTTAAAATCGCAAGCATAGGTCGTATTAAGTACAAAAGCGGATCTATAAAGTCCGACATTGCTCTACAAGAGATTGAAAAGAATTTAAACTCTGGGAACTCACCCCAACTACTCAAGTTCTATACCATTCGAACTTCCATTTCAGAGTGTATTTAAGAACCTATAAAGCAATTTTAATAACCTGAATCCTACATCTAAAATAAAGAAAAAAATTAAATTTAAATATAAACCTGACTAAACCGTATTATTGTTGAAATAAACACTGGATTTCTACCACGGAATTGTCAATTCCTCGCATCCTAATCTCATCTCTATTTTCCCTAAGTCGAATCGAATTTGTCAAGAGGCAAGGTAGTATAGTTTGGATTCCTCCTCTAACCATACTTTTCACTGAGTAGAGGTTCATGTTCATTTCTGAAACATCATTCTAATTAATTACTTGTAATTAGAATTCCTCTATAAGATCTAAGTATTTTTCTTTTCCAATACTTCATACCCATTTCTTATTATCATGTATTTCTTTGCCTTCAAGACAGTAAGGCAATTTGCTAGATTTCTACAAAATGAATGGTGTCTCATCCTTAAAATTTGAAAGAGTTTTCCCTTTCTTTGATTAGATCTCAACTAACACAGGATTAAGATCATTCCTTCAGGCCAAGGAGAGACTTAATTGATTAAATCGATATCACTCAACCTTCTCAAAACCATGAGCAACCGAGGATTTATCAAGTGACTTTCGTAGCTCATTAGTTCATCAATATTAGTCTAGCAAAACCCCAAGTAATCGATTCTATGCTCTCGTGAATTTCCATCTCGTGTCACCGTGAGGGCCTCCTGAAATCAACCGTGACAATAGTCCTTTCACGGGTATAAGCTACTAAATTTGGGACAATAATTAATATCAAGAACAACACCATTAAATTAAATTCAACATTCAAATCAAGAAATTTTCTTCTCATCGTGCGTAAAAGACCATAACTAACATCGATCTTTCCTGGAAGTCAGGTTCTCGAAACTCGGATTACAAAGGTACATTGAAATACCGATCGTGAAAATTCCACTATACATGCAATCAATCGAAGAAAATGATTTCAGCTTTTGTCTCGAGTTCAGCTGAATTCAAATGTGAATCGGGAATGATTTTCAACATTAAATTTCAACTTCAAAACTTCTGAACAATTTACTGTTTCAAATCCAGTAAAAGAGTCAAAATCCCATTCTAAAGCTAATCCACAAAGAAAAGAAAAATAAGAAAAATAAAAAAAAATAAAAAAATAAAAATATAATACAAAAGAGTCCTCACTCCTTACTCCGTTCGCTCAAGTTAATCGACCGCTCGCTTCCGCAGCCGTTTCTATTTATAGAGCCCTAAAAGCTCGGGGCCCCAAATTTAGGCTATGTGAATCCCAAGCATTTCGCCTCGATTTTTCTCTTCTCTATCGCGACCTAGAAGTCAGTGTCACGAGTTTGTTTTGTTACAGTCCTCGTTGTAAGTATGTACGTCCCACGCGACTTGAAGGTCTTCAGGTTCTTCTGTTTCCACCATGGCTAACGACATTGCTGCGATACTCTCTTCCTTCAAAGATGAAAACTCATCGCGATAGAGTTTCCTTTGTCGCGATAATATTTTGTGTATTCCTTTAACAGTTATGTCGCAACATCGATAATCATGTTACAACACAATTTCAGTGCCGCTTTTACAGGTTGGTGTCGCGACCCAAGTTTTCATGTCGCGACAACATCTCTGTTCAGGCTATGTTGCAACACTGTCTTATATTTTCTGCATTTCTGTCACAATCTAGAAAGTCTGTCAAGGATAGGCTCAGGCCACGAGTTTGACTTCAAGGTGTGCCTTAGTTCCGATGTTATACATGACTCTTAGTGTCAGGCTAATATTTACTGGTCACCCGCTTTCTATGTCGCGATTACAAGACTCTTCCGTGTTTAGCGTTTATCGCGTCGCAGAGTTTAATTCGGGCTTTGTTATGTCGCGATTACGACTTCTTTGCATTTTTAAAACCTCCGTCGTGACCTAGAAGTCGGTGTCGCGACTCGCTTCTTTGCTCATCTTTATTTCTGTGTTGCGACATTAAGATCCATGTTGCGACATAGACTTCTGTCCTCAACATGAAGTATGTTGCAACATTGGGTTCCTTTGTTGCGACCAGGCCAGTTCAACAAGTAAGCGCCGCATTCACGCGAGATAAATTTTTCTCATTATGATCGAGCTTCTTCTTCGCGGTTTTCTGTCTCAACCAGCTCCTCCATGTTGCAAGAGTTAGTGTCATGACAGTAGATTTTGTCGTGACATAGATTCACCTTCGGTCTTTCATTATGCGTTGCAACAAAACTACACCTTTAGTCTCACCTGGCTTTCTTCCCATTTCCCGTCGCGACCTACTCCGCCTTTACTGTCGTGACATGGCTCATCCGCCAATTTCTAGATTTTGTGTTGCAACACATAAAATATTGTTGTGACATAGTTTTCTAGCCATTTGCTTAGATGTTTGTTAAGACCTAGAAAGTCTGTCGCAACAAAGACTGTTGCAATTGCTATTTTTCTCACTGGAAATCTCTCATTTTTGCATTAACTCTTGCAAAACACTAAGTTTGTAATTATTCAATAATTTGACATTAAAACATATCTGAAAACACTAAAAAAAAGACAAAAAATGGATAAAAAATAGATGATTTAAGACTCATCATACCCTTAAAGAAAGCGGAGCATAAGGATGTGATCTAATTCATCAAGGAATAGATCATTCATAGGTTTAGAATTCCTCAATCCATTACAAATCCGACTGGGTGGCACCATGTTCACTGGGATGAGATTAATTTTATTTATGAAGGACTATGATATTAAACTCACTACATCTACTCCCTTTATGCTCAAGAAATGGGCGTATATTTAATAAGGTGTTGATAAACATCCTAGAGAAGATGCTAGAGGACAATCCTAGAGATTAGCACTGAATTTTATCTGAGACCTTATGGACTTATAGAACTTCTAAAAGAGATTCTACAAGGATAAGTCCTTACTCTCTAACATATGGATAAGATGTAGTGCTTCCAATGGAGGTGGTAATTCCTTCTCTAAGAGTATCCAAACATAATGGCCTTAATCCTCAAGAATGGCTGAAGGAGGTCATGATGATGGAACTGAGGTACTGGATAGGAAAAGATTGATAAGTGCTTGACCACATCATGATCCATAAAAGAAGGTGGCTAGCCTATAATGCGAATCAAAAGAAAGAATTTCAAGCACGAGAGCTCGTTTGAAGGTGGTGTTACCCATCGATGCTAAAGATGGGAATTAGGAAATGGTCTCCTAACTAGGTGGACCATTCAAGGTTCGCTCAAGTACCGGCCGTAAATGCCTACTAGCTATCATCTAAAGATATTTAGCAAACAGAATGCAATGGAACAAGAATACTTTCCAAATAATGTAAATGATATTCACAAGAAAACCCAAGATGGGAATGAAGAACAATAATAAAATAGGTCCATTACCATTTTATTAACGATTTTTAGTATTACTATGATAAAAGTGAAGGTTTCTTGCCATCATCAATAAATCTTTGTATTCTCACGTCATTTATGATTCTGAGTTATTTTTATAGATAATGAAGAAGAGGTCCCAAGAATCATCTTTTTAAACTAGGGAAGATACATATCTTTTGATTAGAAGGTTAAAGCTGGCTTTATAATCTTTATTGATCCTAAATAAAGGTTTTTCCCTACAACGGGCTTGTCAGATTATCAATTCTCCAAAGGTGGGTTCCTTAACCATTTTAAAACTGAGAAATATGGGATGACTTAAGGATAAAGTGGCTTCTTCCAACATCGATTCATCGTCACATTGATTTCTCCAAGGGTGTTCTTGCTCCTCTAGATAGGTCCTAAGATTATTAAGGTCATTAGAGAAATAGATATGAATTGCGCCTAAGATAGGATTTTGAGTGTATTAATAGCCGGCCTTTGGCCACTTCGCCTCAAAAGCACAAACTTCTTCAAGATTCCATAATAATTCCTCAAGGAAGACTTCTTGATCACATCAAGATTAGGGAAATAGGAGCGAAAATATCTGAGTGAAAAAGGGTAGGCCTCTAGGCCACTAGATACACATTTTCCCAAACAGAGCACCTGGACAAGTTCAGGAGAGGGTATCATAATCATCCTTGAAGAAATAAGCCCTTATGATGAATTAGAGTAAAGGAAAGTAGGCATTACAACAACTATACATTCAAATGCAAGATTTCGATAAAAGAATTGGACTTGTTACATCATTACACCAAGGACAAAAAGTTATTCCTCAAAAATGGAAAAAATCAAGCTAAGAAGAAAAGCTCGAGTTTGCTACTTGCCAAGAGGTTAGCCACGTAAAGAGTGCTGTTGCTCACCGCTGAAAAGGAAGTTGGATGAAAATACCCATTCTAAGGTTCATCGCAGTTGAAGAAGCCCTTCACAAGAAGAACAGGTTCACCATATGATGAAGGATATTGCTCACCTCACTAAGAAAAGGAAAAAATACAAATTACTAAATTTCTCAGTTCACCATGGTGAAGACTATTGTTTGCTGCAGCGAAAAGAGAACATATGTCTTTATCCTAGTTTTAAATCAAACCAAACTTCTTAGCTACAGTTCTCAAGCCTGCAAGTTTTTCCCTAACACACACAGCTAATATATAAGACCAAAATAAATAGTAGGCTTTAGCCAATTATTTCATCAATTTCCATAGCAAGCATTCCGATGACGTAGATATCATACACACGCAAAGACACCTCCAAAAGTAGCCTAGAGCCACCTTGGTCCACTAATGTAATGTTATGGTTGTAATCGTACGGTAAGGCATTGCTATGAATCCACAAACAATACACACAAGTTCACCACATCCAAAGGCAGGCCTAGAGCCACCTCGGGTCCACTAATGCAATGTTATGCTTGTGAGTGCTCTGCGAATGTCATGAATTTCCATCAACAATCTAAGCACAAAAAAATAAAATCAGCATCTCAAGAGCAAGTCCTCAAGCAATGGCCTGCCACCTAGCAAAAAAGAGATAAAGTAGCATGACCTAACCTATATTCTAAGGCACATCTTCAAGTTTATCAAATAAAAGCTCGAGGAAGGCTACCTTCTCATGCTTTTGTTAGTAGACGACGCAAAATATCACACAGAGCTGAGAGACCAAGATCTACATATGTTAGAAGGAAAGCTTCGATAAAGCTTTGCAAGAACCAAACTCAATTTAATTTTTTAAAGACTTTTTATCGAGAACAAGGGTTTTAGAGTTCTAAAAACGAAAAGGGTCTTTCCTAATTTTTCAAAGATTTTTTCGTTGAGAACAAGGGTTTTAGAGTTCTAAATAATCTAAAAAGAGAGTCTTTCTTAGTTTTTAAAGACTTTTTCAAAGAACAAGGATTTTGGAGTTGTAAAATCGAAAAAGACTTTCTAGTTGTTTGAAAATCTAGAAAACTCTCTGGGATTATGGGATTAGAGATCACATCGCAAATCACTCGAAAAGGACGATCTGGCCCACCAAGGCAAGAGGTAAGTTTAGGCTATGGAAAATTTAATAAAAATCGTAACTTGCAAATAAAAGGCGAATTACCGTCCTGAAGAAGGTGTACGGTATGTGTAACCGTAGGGTTGCATATGTGCACTAAGGGCTTTCTTAATTATTTGAGTGTCATAGTCGAATTTTTTAACGTTGTTTTTAAGAATGAAATTGTAAAGTTTTCAAAGAATCATGCACCGCAAACCAAAAAAAAATAATTATTAGAAAATTTCAAAATTGTAAAAGATAATATCGACACACCCCCACCCCTTCCGCTGGTGGGGCGTGGCCGCCACTCCACGTAAAACCCCTGCACCGCTACCCCTAATGACTAGAAACTCCCGTGAAGCGGAAGCCGTATTGCTTGCTAAAACCTCCTATAAAATTTTCTATTCTAAACTTGGTGATTTTATAAAATTTCTAAGAAGATAACAATGACATGTGACATGTCCCAAACTCGTGATATCCAATTTACACTATATCCAAAATATGGCAACCAAAGATACCAACACATTCTCACAAAACTACTCTATGTACACATATGCTCCATTATACAAGTTCAAAGTATTTCCCACACAATATTCTTAATTACAAAGACCGATATAAAATGTCGGAGAATCCTAATCGCTCCAAATGTCCGAGTGTCTCGGACCTGAAAAATAGTTTTTAAAAATACAAAACAATGAGCCAAACGAGCTCGAGTGTATGTTTTATAAAATGCTTTTTCCTAAAACATATCAAAACTATAAAACTTTCTTTTTACAATTATTTTCCGTGTTTTTACTTTGCTTTACATTTGCTTTTAAAGTTTCTAAAACTTTTCTTAGCTTTCTGTTTGCTTTGCTTTTCTTAAAAGTTTATAAAACCTTATTGTTTGCTTGCTTAGAAGTTTATAAAACTTCTCAAATTTCTTTTGGTCGCTTATCTTGTTTGAAAAGCTTTAAAACCTTTCACAAACTCGCTTAAAAGTTTCTCAAAACTTTTTCATAAAACCGGGAGCCTGGGCTCAACCGCATTCTTTGAAAAATAAAACTGTGAGCCCTGGGCTCAACCGCTCGCTTAAAATCCCACTCGGGAGTTGTCAACCGATCGCTTGAAATCTAAACGGAGCTTGGCCCAACCGCTTGCTTTAAACTCTCCTAAGCCCCATGCATCAACCAAATTCGCCGATTTTTCAAAACTCGTATATTATGCTTATAAAACATCAACCACCTGAGTCTATTTCTTGCCATCAGATCTAGTGAACACTTAGTTCACGACTGTACGGTGGAAGGACTCGTGTCCCATCACCTTTTCCGAATATGGAATCACCCGTCGCCATCACCATAATTTGGCCAGGTACCATAACCTTATATACTCCCGCGCACGCGCCACTTCGCCTCTTTAAATGCATGATGTATGTCCTAATGCTTGCCGCACCAGCAAAACTAAATGCATGTATGAGATCCTAACACCACCCGCACGCATTTTAATACCTCGACCGATTTTTCGCTTTTAGAACTAGTGGAAGGCCTGTTTTTCATAAACATTCTTGCTTCGCTTGCTTGCTTGCTTGCTTGTTTCGCTGCTTGAAAGTCTGGGCTTGGCTAATTTAAAACCATTTGCTTGTTGTTTGAAAAATTCGCTTAATTATTCAAAAAACCATTTACTTACTTGGTTTTTGCTTGAAAGATGGTTTACAATTTAGAAACCATTTACTTACTTTTCAAAATGGGCTTAACCTGAAACCATTTGCTTGCTTGCTTGAAAAATGGTTTTACAATTTAAAACCAATGCTTGCTTTCAATTATGGTTTAACTCAAAACCATTTGCTTGATTTCTAATTCATTGCTTGCTTCTTGAAAATGGTTTGAACTCAAAACTAGAGATGGCATCGGATCGGATTTGGATCGGATTTTTCAAAATCCATATCCGATCCTAAATAAAATTAATATATCCATATCCATATCCATATACTACGGATAAAAAAATCTAAACCATATCCTATCCATCTGATTTCGATATTCCACGATATCTGATTATCCACTTATTAATCGGTATTATTATTTTGCTAAACCTATGACACCGCTATAACTTCCATGATTCATAAATTTAGGAATATAAACCAAAGTCTACAAGCACAAAACATCACAAATCAAAATATTTGTATTATGACAAATTCAAAATGTTTCTAACATCTTAAAACAAAGTTTCAACAAAGTTTGGTAGACTTCACCTTCATAAAAGTTGACGGTACATTGCCATCGATCACGCTGTAATCTCTGATCCTACAATTATAAAAAAAACTTAATATTTGAATACTTTAAATTGCAATATGAATTAAAATTTATTAGTTATGTGCTAATACCTTCATCATGCACGTGAATATCTTCTTCAAAAATTGATGCATAACAATCTGAAACAAACAAGTCATCTCCACCTAGAAAAATATATAAAAAGCAAACTCATATTCAAATTTTACAAATATTATGAAATTCTAGGTAAATAAAAAATAAATAATCAATGAAATAAATTTACCATAATGTTTCCCCTTTTCACATGATAAATTTGTATGTTTCCCCTTTTCTTCTTTTACTTTTCTTGTTTTCCCTTTATTATTTTCTTGATTTTACACCACAAAGGACGGATACCTAGTCAAAATGGTTATAGGCCTTAGGCTATAGCTTATAAAATATGGGCTGGAAATGAAATTAGCCCAAATAAAAACAACTCGGACTGGCCCAGACAAACATAAATTCTACAACCTTATCCACGTATCTAGTTTCTATTACTTATATAAGAAGGAAGTCAAATTGACTTTAATAGGCACATGCATGAGGCATCTTTCAAATGGTGAAGAAACGAATCCTTAACGAACATGTATTTGAACAAATTTCCAAACTGAGTTTCGGAAAAGATAGAGTAATGGTGGAAATTTATTTATTTGTTTATTTGAACAAATCCTTAACGAGCATTTATTTATTTATTAAAGCGGTGGAAATTTATATATGAAGAATAATTGATCGATTTTTTTTTTCTTAACATCTGTTCTTTTATATAATACTTTAGAGTATCATTTTCTTATAAGGATCAACCTGAATTCTTTTTTAATACTTTATGAATCGATTTATTTTATCTATAGATCTTCAACGTTTGTGGGATATGATTTGTTAACTGAAATTAAAAAATTTCTTGGTGAACTGGAACTTTTTTGCATAGTCGGTTTGCTTAAAGATCTTTGGATCCATTGAAGTATTTACATTTTTACTTGGTTTAGAGTGTATCCCAACCCATTCTTGCTGCTTCATTCTCCAACTTCAACATTTTGCCAATAACAGGCATTGAGGTTCATTTTTTTTTTTTTGTACATTTTTCGCAACCATCAAAGAAACTCATCTTGTTCACCTGGCAGTGTTTTCTGAGTTTGAAACAAAAATCAATACAAAAAAAAACCTGAAACTATTTTTAATATACCAAAGATAAAAATTAAAATTTAGAAATAAATTGAAAACCTACCAATTTCTAGGAGCAACAAAAGAAAATCAAATATGAATTAAAAAATTTACCTATAAGAACACTGCACCCAGGTACTTTGCCTCCCTTTTTTTTTTTTTTTTTCCTTCCTTCTCTAACTACTTCTTCTTCCTTTTCTTTTTTTTTTCTTTTCCTCTTCTCTTCTCCGGATCTTCTCTCCCTCTCCAATTTGCTCTCCTCCTCCCTGATTCCTCCCCCCGTTTTTTTTCTCAGCTCTCCTCTCTACTCTCTCTTCTTCACCTCTTTTTGGCCTCCCTTTCTTTCTTTTTGTTCTTCTCTTCCACTCCCATTATTCCCTCTCTTGCCTCCTCCTTTCTTTCTATTTTGTTCTTTCCTCCCACTTCCATGATTCCTTCTTTGGCCTCTCCTCCTTTCTTTTCTTTTTGTTCCTTTTTTTCTTAACGTTTTGCTCTCTAAAATAAAAAACAATAAATAATAAAATAAAATAATAATAATAACAAAAATAAAAATAAAAAATAAAAAATTGCTTTTTGGGTTTACAAAAACACATTACTAGAGAGGAGAGCACGAAGTTGTAGAGGAATTAACACTTGACAAACAAGAACGAAGAGTCGAAGACGCAACTCGTAAGGAGACAGAATGCCGAAGAAGGTAGCCGCGATGCGCGAATGAGAGAAGATGAAGAGGAGAAAGGCATGAATCATAGTAGGTTAGGGCTTTTAAATGAGATTATACTAGGTTATGGTTTACGAAGGATTGATTACGGCTCTAATGTTATAGTTAAAAACTTAAAATTTACGTGATTAGGGATTAAAATTTGTGGTATTAGATTAAGATTTATACTTGACAAGATTAGAGTTAGGTTAGTGATGTTTAATTAGGATTTTAAGTGTTAAAATTAAAATTTACAATATTAGGAATTAGAATTTGTAGTTACGTTAAGGTTAGGATTTAGGGATCAAAAAATCCAAGCAGTTCAAAAGATCACCACACAGCTTTCTCCTCCGATCAAGAGGAGATTAATTCCATTAAATGCCACCGTTGGTAATCCAAGAAGGCATAGAGCCCTAGCCATTCTAAGAACGTCAACTTGGCTTTAAAGAGCTTAAAAGTCACATAAGTTTTAATTCTTATACAACTGAGGGCTTCTTCTCGTTATCGCTTTTATCATCAAGTCTCCTGGTGATTCCAAAGTAATTCACAAAACTCAAACATCTTGGGGTTATATATGTCCAAATTCACGCCGGGAAGGATAATGAAGACATGGATCATATTTAATTTGCATGAGGCTTATCAACAAATTGCATTTGTGGTGTTATAGATTTAGAGTTTCACTGTGTTAAGAAGTTAGGTTTCATAAATGTTAGCATGTTGCATTAGGGTTTACAAATTACGCTTAGGATTAGATTTATAATTTATAATGTTAATGCAGAATGGGGTTTACATTATTATATTTTTAGTATTCATTTCTAACTTTACTAACAGGATTTTAAAAATTAGTCAATTAAATATTTGAATTAGTAATGTGAGATCATATTATATAGTGTTATTGCAAATTACAATTAATTCATATTATAAAAAACCATACCTATATTGACAATTATAAATTTATAATGTATATAATATAAATATACACGTGACATTAATTGTCAATTACATAATTGTATGCGGGACTATATTATATATACGTGTGTTTGCATCGTAGAATCCGGGATCGATATAATTGATTCCGATCGATATCCGCACGCTCGCTGACGTGATACGGGTTTTCGGATCTGACGCCTAAATCCATATCCAATCCATATCCAAAAAATCTGATTTTATCCATATCCATATCCATTATCCAAATAACGATTTTTCTAATTGTCAATCGGACGGACGGCCTGGAATCCACTGATACTGACACATTTGCCATTCTACCAAACCATGAAATACTAGTGCAAAACAGTTTATAATAATAATAATAATACACTAAAGACTGAAACGAGCCAGAACACTCACCTCTTTGGCTGCTAAACTGGAAAGACGCTCCACAACTTTCCCGCCTCGCTTAAATTCTCACACACTCGATTATTGGGATCACATTGACGCCAAGACAACTACAATTTGCACACTGCATACACTAAAATTTTCGTAAAATATATCCCAAATGCCATTCATAAAAGATACATTAGATTCTGCACTGCGACTTTCTATATGGGCCTAAAACACCCGAAACACTTCAAAATTTTGTCCGCATCATTCGAATAAAATCCTAAAATTTTAACTAAATCATTTAAAAACAAATTCCAAATTCACTCGATCATTCAGAATAGTCCCAAATTTCCTAAAAATTCCTAAACTCGCCTAAAAATTTTTGGGACTAAAATTTATGGCCTTCTAAGAATATTCCAAGCCATTATATGTTTTACCGAATAAAGAGTGAAAATTTCCTACCTCTCTTCCGGGGCCACGAAAAGCCAAGATTTTGGTGTCCACGCCGCAGCCTCCTGTCGCGAGAAAGAATCCTTGCAATTTCCATCAACCGAAAGCTGACCACTGTAATGGGTATCTAAAAAACTAAAAATTCGGGGTTTACACATATTTACTCCGAATTTCTAAAGGAATCCTCTTTTTGGTACTCACGAAAAGAAATTTCTCGTCAAGGTAGAAAGACTTTTTACGTTGCTTATCCCGACGAAATTCACTCGATTCGTGAATCTAAGAAAAAATATTCAAAAGATAAAATTAAAAATCAAACTCTCTCACAAATAGCTCTTCTCTCCTCCTCCATGCCCGTCTGTTCTTCCTGCCATTCATTTGATGTTTTGTCCCTTTTTTTTTTTTTTTCTTTATGTGGGACCCATATGTCCCTTTTTCTTTCTTTCTCTGTCCGTTTCAGCCCCGAAACAATTTATTTTGTCCCGGTTTTAATTTTATTTATCCCTAAATGGAATATTCTTTTATATCCCCTTCCATGAACTCCTTCCCCAAAACCCTGCTTCTGTGTGTTTCACTTAAACTACATCGCTCTAGAATTGTGAAAATATCTATCGTTCACTACATCTAATCTTCTTAGGTCATTGATTTCATGATCGGCAGGCGTGAGTCTCTGTTATACTATCCGAGATCTAGAGAATTTTTTCGAGACCCCCAGTGCCTATGGCACCAATAGTATTATTTTACTATTTAAATTATATTATACTTTCTACCCCTCCACTTTCCTTTTAATTGAAAATGCCACAATTCTTGAAAACTCACAATTCATCCTTTCATACTGGCACTTTGCACATATGCGCCTTTACTAGCTATATGCACTGCAACCCCATCGGACTGGCAGTTACAATAATAATAATAATACAATTGTCATAATTGTCCAACAGTGGAATCCTAGAAAATTCTTTAGATCTCATTTATTTGTAAAATCCGACTACGACGTTAAATTGCCTCAAGAAATTTAGTGACCTAGAAAAGTTTGTCAATTCCTAAGAGACAATCTTAAATAGGTTTTTTACGATTTTTCTTGGATGATGTTTACCAGACTTTGTTAATGTATTTTACGAAAATCTTGGAAAGTCGTGAATGACTTGGAGCTAAAGCTCCATTTAAAACAAAGTGAACTAAAAATAAATAAATTGTTTGCGTAAAACTGACCCGAATGAGGCAATATGAGCCATGTATCCAAATAATAATAATAAGAATAAAAAACATAAAGTCAAAAAAAAAAAGGGCAAAGTGGGGTGGGTTGCTTCCAGAGAGTGAGAGAAAGATTTTCTTTTTTTTTTCTTCTCTTCCCTTCTTTCTAAGATTTACTTAAACTACAAAGAGGGCTTCGTTTGAGCAAAAGGCAAGTCGATTCATTGCCACCCAGGTGAGCCACGCTGGACACCAAAATCTTAGTATTTCGTCAAACTCCAAGAGGTAAGAAATTTTCCTACTTGTATTATTTCTATCCTAAATGTCATTTAATGGCTTAGGATTTGCTAAGAGGCCGTGAGAGGCCGTAAATTTCAGTCCAAAATTTTTGAACTGAGTGTAGGAATTTTCGGACCGTTTTCGATACCGAGTTGAATTTTAGGACTATTTTTTGACAATCTGCTGAATTTGGGATTGCGCTGGGATAGTCCTGACAGATTTTCTTTAATCCTGTTGCAAGGGCCTTTAACTGTTAAGGTTTGGTTTTTGATCCCGGGATGAATTACTGAAGCGATTTCCATCTAGAGTCGCGGTCTCTGATTGTGATGATCAGTGTGGTCTACCACACGAATGTAGGGGTAAAAGCGAGGCTAGAAATTGTGAAGTCGTGTTTCAATTATTGTAAACTAAAGTGAGATCTAAACCTTTATTTTTCAATGCTAGGTATTATTTGTATAAATCGTTTATGATTTGAATGTTGCTATTTTAATGTTAAACCATATTTTTAAAGTTTATGATTTTGATTTATTAAATCAACATATTTTATAGCTAATATGCTTTATTACAAGCAAGCAACCTTATATTTTATGTTAGCCTAAGAAACCCTTAGTCTTAAGCAAGCATTACCGTCAAAGTAAATCTGTACATGCACGGGGAAATGGACATGACTGTATTTCATTTCCTATGGCTTGCTTGGTCGGCAAACTTAGCTCATGCATTATGGCATATTAGAGGAGGACCGTGCACTTACCAGAGTATATATAGGGTTATTGTTTTATTATGCAGATGGAGCATTGCACCATATTTACCGAATAGTGATGTGGACACGGTCCTTCCACTAGCATAGAGACACAGGTTTCCTCACAAGCTTACTTGCTGCAGCAATAAGCTGCAAATGCTCTCAGTGGTTGATCATTATATTTATACATTTTACATACAGTTTAAAATTGACCACTAATAAGCAAGATGGACGTAAAACCTTATAAACTTTATAGCAAAGCAAGTATGTTTCAGTGTTTGTAAAATATCGCTTTTTTACAGCTTTTGAGACATTTTCAAAGCTAAGATTTATAAAGCATACATTCACTAAGCTCTTTAGTCATTATTTTCCCGTTTAAAAATTATCTTCCAAGTACAAAGACGCGTATTAATCGGGACATATCAGGGTCTTCCCCGATGAAGGTATGTGTTGTATTTACTCACTACGTATGTATTTGTAAAGAAAGTGTAAACTAACTTTGTAAGAAAATATTTCATAACTAGTATAGTTGTGCATATGTGTATACATAGAAGTCGTTCTTTGTTTTTGAAAATGTAATACAGTCTCCATGTGCTTTTTTTGAAGAAGTGTTGTTGGTTGCCATATTTTAGAAGTGTAAATTGTATTTATGAAGTTCTCGGGACATGTCCATATGCAGTTGTTATGTTGCCGAAATTTTTTTAAAGTAAATCACAAATCTAGAAAAGAAAATTCTTTATACAAGCCAAAGGCCAGTTGCAAATGCAATGTTAGCTTCACACAAGATTCTCTAGCTCGAAGATCGGTTGAGTTTCGTAAGTTACAAAGAGTTTACCCACCGGGTAGTAAAGTAGGTGCCAAACACATGGTGCCTGGTATCAGAGCAGGTCTAGAAACCTATGTTGTTTACATCAGCAGTTTCTTCTTATACACTATTTTACACTATTGGCAACCATGCATTTTCAAATTCAAAGTACATACATTTTAAGTGTTTCAAAGTACTGAATAGTTGATTTTTGCGAATAAAGCACTATGTCAGGCAGAGGATGTCGAGGTCATCCTAGGAGAGCCATTCCAGAGGCTTTCGAACGTGCTGCAGTACTTGAGGGAGTTGAGCACGCAATTGGTTCTACTACCGCCTCCATGAATCAACCTCCAACAAGAAGTCAGCCGACCCAACCCCATCTCACCGAGGTGCTCCAAGTTCCGTGAATGCTTCAGCCCTGCAAAGCAAAAGTATGGACAATAACATAGTAGCTATGTGAGACCCGTCAACGCACATAAGGTGTTTCATTAAAGTCAGTGAAGGCCATTATCAAGGAAAGTCCTCGCCTGATCAGGTAGATACGTAGCCAACCCAGCCACTCCTCAAAGACTAGAGATGAGCACCTGCAGGCCTTGTGGTAGGCCCGCAGCAGAGGGGCTTCAAGACCTTTAGTGAGCGTCTTGCATGAGGCGTCTTGGGTGTAGAGTGCGTCTTGTTAGAGGCGGCCCTTGGTAGAGGTGCAGTAAAGCGTTCAGCTTGTAACACCACTTGTATGTATGTTAGTGGTAACAATACTATTTGTGAATTTGTATAGTACAAGTTAGGAGTGCCACATTTGATAAGAATTTAGGCGGTAAAGTTAGAAAATAATAAATTGATAATCAAATTAGCAATACCTAGTATCAATTTTAATGAAAGAGGGTAAAGATAATTTTCCTAATAGATACCCCAAAGAGTAGAAATGAGTGGTAGAGTTAGAAAAAACTTCTATTCATCTTTAATTCTTTCGTCGGGTAGAATCTTAAAGATACTACTTTCTTGGGTCTTAGGGTTTGAAGAACAAATTTCTAGGTAAAGATCTTCCTGCAGTTACTTTGCCTTTCAGGATTCTTGATAGACTTTAATTTTTCTTCGCTCACAACCCAAGCACAGTCTATCACTTTTAGATTTCACCTGCTTCAAAAATTCTTGAAATAAAACATGAATTTGTAGTCATAATTTACTTTGATCAAGATGAGTTCGTTTTCTAAAATAAACAAGGGAAACAACATTTAAGGATAATTTTTGAAAGACAATACTAAAAACAGCCATGATGTAACTGAAAAATGTCGAATTTTGTATAAATATATGTATTTGATGAGCATTTAAAGATATATGTGTTTTGGCAAGTAAACATGTTTTATTGCGCATTGAGAAATTGCTGTATAAGTAATATGATTAGAATAATTATTCTTTTCAGCAATTATAAAGAAAATAAGATCCGCTACATTTGTTTGTTGTCATATGGTAAAATTTCGGTTAGGTATAAGAGATGTTCTATTTACACCCATTAAATATCTCTTCACAATTTACTTACTAAGTAAAACCCCAAAATATACTTATTTGCACCCCATTCCACATTTTACTTTCCCTAAAGCTACACTTCCTTACAACCCATGAATCTCCAAAGCTTCAATTTATAATTTATATAATATACTTAAATTTTGGCAATTATATAATATACTTTAAACTAATTTTTAGAAAATTTAAAAAAAATTTAATTTTCAAAATGAATTCCGCATTTGTAAATCCGTATCGTTTGTTATATCCCAGATATTAAAACTGAATTTTACCCATTATCCCAGTTCTAAATCCGTGGAAAGTTTTGCTTTACTCGGAATGTGTCCAAAGGTCAGTTAACCCATTTCAAAACCGAAAAACTTTGCTACGTCCCCACGATTTCGTGGTTTCTGAATTTTTTTTTTATTTAATTTAAATTAAATATAAATAAAATGATGTCGTTATGAAAATTAAATTACATCATTAAAAATAATTAATTTAAATTACAACTGCTATAACAACTAACCAGACTTTGATATCCTGAGTTAATCAGATCTCGGATTTGTTAACCGGCGGTAGGAAGTATATTTCTCGGATTTCAATATCCCGAGAATGTTATGATATCCGCATTTTCAATCCGTGATTAAGTACATTCTCATAAAAAATGAACTCAATGTTATCAACTTCCCCGTCTTCCTTCTCCAATCGCTTTAAAGCTAATTTAAACTCAATTCTCACTATTTTTCAACGTCATTCTCACTATTTTTCAACGTCATTCTCACTCATTCTCACTATTTTTTTCAAACGAAGCTACTTTTGAGGAAGAAGGGAGTTGGGATGTGCAGAGAGATGAAGAAGAAGAAGAAAGAAATAGAAAAAAATAGGTTTAAGGGTAAATTTATATTTTCCTATGGGTATTTCTTTAATGCACAAGAGAAAAAGAAATAAACTGTGCCAGAATAGAATTTCTTTAGTATGTTGATGAGTATTGTGTAATAATATAATTCCATAAAATATTATTAATATTATTTCTTCAGTAAAATATTTAGTTCAGATTAAGAGAGAATGGAAAATTTAAATAAATTATTAAAATAACTGGAAGCGAATATGAGTTTTATAAAAGTTGAAAACTACCTAATTCAAATAGTTATCATTTGAACAATGTCAATATGTTTCGAGGTGGACAAAAATCATGTTGATAGAATAAACTTTATAAATCACAAATTTTTAAAATATTTAGAAACCCATTAATTTTTATTATTATGGATTAAAAAAATTAAAAATAATATCATTACAAGAACATCAATTAGGGAAAGTTTCATAAATAAATAGCAATGATGATAGCTTCTTCTTATTATTTTTTTAAGAGAAATATTTTCATTATGAAATTCCTTCGGATTAGTTTTTCTTCAAAGTTTTTATAAATTTTTATAAGAGATATTAATGCAAATCTTAAAAAGAAAATGTTTTTTTTACTTCATTCGAGGATGAAAATTGTTTAATCGAATTATATAATATTGGTTTATGAAAAAGTTTGTTTCTTTTATTTATTTCATTATCCATGGATCAAAAGTAGTTTTGTATGATTGTACTTTGAGATTTGTTTTGTTTACAAAAGTGAAAATGTGGAGAGATATGATGTTTTGTAATTTGAACTTTGGAATGAAATATTTGACTTTGGTTAATTCTACCGTCAATCCGAATAATAGTTGACACTATTCTACCACAATTCAATAATAATGACCTTACATTCGTGGCTAATGTAATTGATTTGAACCCCAAACAGAGTTTCTAATAGAGGTTACGACTAGTAGTGTTTGGTTCATTCCACCTTAAAAGGAATCACCTTGCCGCTAGTCACCCATTTGAAAGTCCCACATGATCTGGTACCATTTGATATTCACATGACTTAAAAAAATATATTCAAATATATTTGATTTTGGACTTTGACAGGAAAGTGTTTGAATCGAATTTGATATGAAATTGTTTTGTGGTGATCACATTTGATATGAAACCGTCTTGAAACAGATGAGAATGTTTTTGAAGTAAATTTTGTTAATGTTCCAAACTTATTTTTGAATCTCAAAGTTTGATGAAAACATTTCCTATTTGTTACATTTGAAACTTTGTGATCCATGAAAATGTGTATTAGTATTTCTATTCGAGCTTAAGTTCACCCCCATTCGTTGACATATTTTTCGACACTTTAGTTTCCGATATGAGTGATGGCTATTGAGGATTCACAAATATTAGATTTGATTAGAACTTTATGTTGGATCATGCTTTTGAATCCATACAAGTTCATGTTTATGAGATGTTGGGTTTTGAAAGTTAATTTTGAGGAAAGCTCACTTTGATGATAACATTCGTTTTTATATTAGTACAAAGTTGGTTTCCTTAAGATCCCAAATATTGTTATATTCTGAACAACTTTATATGAGATTTATAATTGAGATTTAGATATTTAGAAATAATTTTTGTCGGCATGTAATTTTGAATTTGGAGAAATGATGAATTTATAAAGTTGCGCATTTACTTTAACACGTTATTGCAATTGACAAAAATCCAAGTATAATGGGTGTTACGCTGCTTTCACACTTCAAACCTTCATGCCAGCTGAGGCGTTAATTGACAAATTACACTTGCAGCATGTTTCAAATGGACAGAGCTGGTATCGAGCCATAGGTTTATGATCTTAATGGGAACTTGCTTAAGTTTGTCTATGTGATAGTTATGGACGGTTAGTTGATAGTTCATATACGTTTGTGTATTCTAGCATTCTTTACAAATGTATGTTAGATAATTGATTTCTTGTGACTCAAAGTTAAAGTTCACTACACTCTTTTGCCTTTCTTTGTATTGTTTAAAGTGGTTGGTTTAGTGAATATACTTTATCAATATGGAATTATGATTTGAATTTGTCACTTCTTTTTCGGGACATGTCATTATGGACAATATGGTGGTTTGAAGTTATTTTTTATGACGATTGGTAAGAAGAATATTGAATTGACTTAATACTCCTTAACATTAAGGTTTTTGCTTCTGATTTTGAGGATGAATTAAGGAGCTTTAATGGTAATTTTTATTTGTTATCATTTGGGAAAATATTGTCTTTTCCATATTCTCAGTTATCTCTGAGCTTATTAAAGCAAATCATTGATAAATTGTTACGCATAAGCCAAGTCTTGCAAGGTAGTTATTTGCTTTAGAAATGTTATTAAGTCTTTTAAGTCAATGTGATGAGGATGAAACAATTTGAAATTTGAAAGGATCTAATATTGGTATTAAAGTTTCAAGTTTTGGGATTTGACAGACTTTACAAATAAATTAGTAAGAGATCTCTAAGATTGTTCCTTATAGTTTTCATACATAGAAAGAAGGCTGAGTTTTTGATTTGTCTTATAAATCACATATATTTCATAGAGTTGAAAAGTAAATTAAAAGCTACTCTATTTTGGATTATTTCCATTGCTCGTAAAGATTTAGTTTTGCATAATCATGCCTTTCATTAGGATTTAGTGTTGTGTTCTTATGCAACATGGAAAATTTGATATACTTCAGACATTTGAAATTTTAAGGAAGTTAGGTAAAATGATTTTTGCACTTAAGAGAAAATAGACATTTTTCTTATTATGACTTACTCATAGGGACAGAGAGTTTGAAGTCTTTGTCTTCTTCAAATGATTTTTAAGCAAGAAATAGAAGATATTGATACAATTACTTAAAGACTATGATGACATTATTCAGTACTGATAAAACAATGAGAATCTTGTGATTTATGCCTTAAATAGGAAAATGATTGACTCCTCAAGAAAATTATTTAAGGTTGTCGCAAATGATTATTATATGATTTGAGATGTTTACAAGTCCATGTCATACCTTGGATTTAGAGTTCTTATAAGAGCATTATGGCTGCAATTAAACTGCTCGAGAATTAAGATCTTATATGAATTATTTGAAACTCAGTTGAAACTCCAAGTGAATAATTGTTCAGGTTTAATAAGATAATAAGATCTTGAATGGGATTGGGACTTAATAATCTTTTAAACAACTTTTGAAGGAGGTTTATTACATTTGGCTGACACCCTAAAAGGATGTGTAAAAGTATAAATATTTAAGACATAATTTTGATGGTCATATATTTGAAGTGAATATATTACATGCTCAGAATTGCTTAGTGTGATCAGATATGGAGGTTTACATCAAAGACCTAAAAGTACTGTAACCACTTTATCTCTCCGAAACTTATTACCATGGATTTTGTGATAAGGTTGTCAAGAACCTAGGGGAATAATGCGATTGGGTGATCGCTTGATCTGCTGACAAAGTCCTGCCACTTCGTTTCTATGAAAGCTAATTTTCAATGGACTGCTTAGCTTCTCTTTTATGTTATGAGACAGAGAATGCATGAGTACCTATTTCATAGTATCCGACAGATCCTCGTTTCACTTCTAGATTTTGGCATAGTTTACATAAAGCATTAGGTACTAAGTTGAGTTTTAGTACTGCTTTTCATCCGCAGACTGATGGCCAATCAGAGAGGGTAATTAAGGTTTTGGAAGATTTTTTGAGAGCTTGTGCTTTGGACCTAAAAGGTAATTGGGATGATTATTTGCCTCTAGTGGAGTTTGCTTATAATAATAGCTTTCAAGCTAGCATTGGGATGGCACCTTTGAGGGGTTGTATGGTAAGAGACGCCGATCTCTGTTTGTCGGGATGATGTAGGAGAAAGAACTTAGGCCTAAACTTGCAGAATTGACGCTTGAAAAGATGCTCTGATTAAAGAAAGACTAAAAATAACTCAAAGAAGACAAAAGAGTTATGCTGACAATCACAGAAGAGATTTGGAGTTTGAAATGGGTGACCATGTTTTCTCAAAAGCCTCACTATGAAGTCCGGTGGAGGATTGGGATGAAAAGGGAAAACTTAGTCCCTCTTAGGGAACCACAGAAATCTTAGAGAGAGTACTGCATATAAAGTAGCCTCGCCTCAAGCCCGTCTAAGATTCATAATGTGTTTAGTGTTTCCTCACCTTGAGAAATAGATGTTTTCGATGCTTCTCATGTTGTGTGAGTTCAGCCTGGTCTGCATTTCTCGAGGGACTCACCCGCGAAGAGGCCCATCAAATTGTGGATGTGATGGATAAGGTTCTACGACACGCCGTTGTCAAGTTGGTAAAAGTCTAACAGAGCAATCACAATATCCGAGAGGCCACTTGGAAGTTAGAAGAAGAGATGAGAGAAAAGCATCCTCAATTATTTCAAAACTCAGGAATGTCAAGTTTAGAGGACTAAACTTTTATAAAGGAGGGAGGATGAACACCTGGTGAATCTCAGATAGTATAAGTTAAGGAAAGTAATGGAAGACAAAGAATTTGTATAGGTATGTTAGGAAAATAATAACAATGACGTTTAAATTTGTATAGGTATGTTAAGAAAATAATAATGATAATTCAATTAGT
This sequence comes from Tetrastigma voinierianum, assembly GCA_016808115.1. Lineage (NCBI taxonomy): Eukaryota > Viridiplantae > Streptophyta > Magnoliopsida > Vitales > Vitaceae > Tetrastigma > Tetrastigma voinierianum. The sequence continues at coordinate 33,358 of JAEQBH010007361.1, read as the reverse complement.
AATTAATAAATTAATTTTAATGAAAGAGGGGTAAAAATGTACTTTCCTAATAATACCTCAAGATACTTGAGTAAGAAAAGAAAATCATTTCTATTCATCTTTGAATTTCTTCTACGCTGAAATTCCAGAGGACGCATCTATCGACATTTAGTAAGTATTCGTTAACAAATTTCTTGCAGAAAATCTTCCTTATTTTATTTTTCATTAATGTGATATTCTTAATTTTTCTTTCATTTATTAACCTTGAAGAAGTCAAATTTAGATTTCACTGCTTTTTTTAAAAAAATGAAATAAAAATATGAATTGAGTGGAAATATAATTACTTTGATCAAGATGAGAATGAAAAAGTTAAAAAAAAAAAAGGGAAACAAATATTTATGATAATTTTTTAAATAGAAAATAATACTAAACAAATAAGATAAATTTGAAAATGTCAATTTTGTATAAATATATGTATTTGATGAGTATTTAAATATATATGTATTTTTGGCAAATATTTTATTATGATTGAGAGATTTTATTAGATATGAATATGATTAGAATAATTATTTAGCAATTATAGGAAATAAGATTCGTTAATACATTTGTTGGCTAAGTATGATAATTCGTTAGGTAAAAAGGCTAGATGAGTATTTGTAATAATATAATTTGTAAATATTATTAATATTATTCTTTCTAGTAAAAAGATTTAGTTCTGATTAAGAGCATAAAAATAAATAATTATTAAAATAAGATCCTCGAAGGAATATGAGTTTTATAAGTTGAAAACTACCTTAATTCAAATAGTTACTATTTCGAACAGCTATTACCATGTTTCAGGTGAACAAAAAAATCATGTTGATAGGAATAAACTCTTATAAATCACAAATTTTATAAAATATTTAAACCTTGTTGATCTTTTATTATTATGGATTTAAAAAATTTAAAATAATATCATTGTTAAAAAATATCAATTAGGGAAAGTTTCTTTAAGAATAAATAAGTAATGATGATAGTTTTCCTTATTATTTTAGAGAAATATTTACTAGGTGAAATTCTTTTCTGATTAGTTTCTTTCAAAGCTTTTGAGTACTCCTGAGGTAAGAGATATATTAATACAAATCTTTAAAAAGAAAATTGTTTGTTTTTATTTCATTCGAGGATGAAAATTGTTTTAACCGAATTATATATAATCTGCTTGCGAAAAGTTTTACTTATTTATTTCATTATCCACATCTAAAAGTAGTTTTGTACGATTGTACTTTGAGATTTGCTTGTTTACAAAAAGTAAATATGGGAGAGATACATATGTTTTTGTAATTTGAACTTTTGAATGAAATATTTGACTTTGGTTATCATCTGCCATGTCAATCTTAATAATACATGACACTATTCTACTGTCAACTGACACAATACGACCTTTACATTCCTCGGGTGGCTAATGTGAATTGATTTGAACCCCAAATTTCTGGTGGTTTTGCTGAGGTTACTAAGACTAAGAAGGTTTTATTCGTCCACCTTTAAAAGGCAGAATAATTTCATTTATTAGCCACCCATTCAAAAGTCTCCACACGATCGGCACCATTGATATTTACGATAAGCAGAAAATATATATTCAAATATATTTGATTTCGACTCGATATGAAAGTGTTTAAATTAAATTTTGATATGAAACCGTTTGGATCACATTTGATATGAAACTAATTTGAAATGGATGTGAGAAGCTTTGCAAATTTTGTTAATTCCAACTATTTTTAGAATCTAAAGTTTGATGAAAACATCTCCTATTTTTTTATATGAAAACTTTTTTATCCATGAAAATGTATGAGTATTTCTTATCGAGCTTTTAAGTCCACTCCCATTCGTTGACATATTTTCGTGTACTTTTAGTTTCCTCACGAGGAGTGGACATACTTAGAGGCCGAGGATTCGTCATCATTAGATTTGCATTAGAACTTATGTTGAACTGCTGAACTAATAAGTTCACAAGCATGCCAGACGCTGGGTTTTGAAAGCACTGAGAAAGTCACTGGATGATAACACATTCGCTTATATTATTATTAGTACAAAAGTCGGATATGCAGAGAGATCCTAAATATTATATTCAACACTATATATGAGATTAATAATCGAGATTTAGATATTTAGAAATACTTTGTTTCAGATGTATTAATTTATAGAAATGATGAATTTCAGAAAGTTACGCATTTATTTGAACATGTGTCGCACTGACAAAACTAAGCAAGGAAGGTTAGGAGTCACACACACTTCAAACCTCGCCAAGGCCGGAGGCGTGGACACATGCCCCTAGGGTGGGTTTCCTGACAGACAGTCGTAAACGCAGTGTGTAAAAATATGCACTCATATCGTCACAAGTGCACTGCTTGCCTCTGGCACATAGTGTACTAGTGTACTAGCATCGATCCACAGTGGAAAGATAAATTGACTGGCAGATTTTTCGTCAGACAATATCCGAATCGAACGATTCTAAGATGTGGAGCTTAAACATCGATCAGAATCAAAACATTGGTTTTGGTGAATTGATAACGAACCTGGGTTAGTTCCGTCACATTCGATGGATTATTCTTCAAAGATGTCATATTCGATTGTTTACAATATATCAATGGTATAAGGTGATCTTACCTATACGAGATATATCCTCTCTCGAGAGAGCATTCGCCTATTTCCTCAGTGAATAGAATCCAGTATATCTCTATCTCGACTCTAGATTCAATGCTAATGTTCAACCCCAAACCACCTCTCAAAAGTTCTAATATTCTATTTTACCCGACCGCTTAAAGGCTACTCTACCCAGATCCTCCCGAATACCCTCATCTCTCGAATCTCTGATCTTCAGCAGGTATAAAAGAATATCGGGCGATATTATCATATATAATTAACATGCAAAGATGTATATAAACTAACAACAACATTAACATGAAAGATTAAATTCTAATCCATACCAGGATGTATTTGATGTAACCCAGAAAGAAGTTTAGAACACTCATGGTTAAAAGAAATAATACACATGCGAATATGAAGAATATCCTACGGATTCAAACAATAATCAAACAATAAGGAAAAAAACTAATACAAAGATCTGCGAGATCCTCAAGTCCAGACAGTTCTCCAACCAGATCTCCCGGCCGCGCACACCCTTTTTTTGCTCCCAGAAGTTCTCAGCCCTCGCGCATTAACGATGAGATCTCGCATTTGAGTCGACGCGAAGACGCCGACGGACGCTTTGACGCGGGGACGCCGCGACGGGGCGGCCGACTTCACTAGCTGACCTCCACGCCGTGACAGACGCCATGACGCGCGCGCGGAGACGCTCGCGACGCGGCGCGCTTCCCTCGTCTTACCCCCTTGCCCAAAAGCCTCCCAAGATGTTCTTCGGGCTTCATCAAGCTCAGATTTCAAAATAAACACTTAATAAGAGATCTAACACCCAAAACCATATAAATAATGCCAAAACATGAAAATGTGTGCGACCGACGCTAGTAATCTCTGAAAGGTTTTAAGCACTACTCACACTCTACCGGCTGTCTGCCAAGAACTCCACTTCTAGACAAGGACACACACACTGACACCATGCAACTAACACCAAGACAATGCTCATGTCAAAATAATGACTTCGACTAATTCAGATACTCAATGTTTTCGCCGGATGTTCAATGAAAAGCACACATATATTTCAGACTTTGGTAATTATCAAGTAGGTGAACCGATCATGCATCAACTCCCATGGTAGTCAATGGCCATTCTCAAAACCTCCCCATGCTCACAGGATGGCCCCACATGCTCAAATTCACACACCCCCAAATCCTGTTCAACTTCTTACCTATTAGTAGAAGAAACGAACTAAACAAGGATACATTTAACACCCATTATTCATGACAACGAAAACTAGAAATTTCTATGTAACAAAAGCAAAAGGAAAAGAACCTAGTGCCGTTTAGTTATGTCCCCGGTTCATCGGGTGACTCTCACCGGGCTGTTAAGGGCACCGAAATTCACCTCCTTCAAACTTCACCCCGAACACCTCAACCAAACTCACGGCCCTAGGTTGCGTGAACGATCCATCTCTTCCGTCCCATGTAACTGCGCTGAAGTCAATGACTCGCCTGGGCCACGCTCCTCGGGGTATTAGGCTTCGATAGCCCTCAGATCGCGTCGGATTCATCAGAATGATCCCGCTTATTCCTATAATACTTATACCTATTATTTTACTCATTTTCTTTCTTTTCTTTTTTTTTTTTTTTTCTTTTTCTTTTCTATTGTTTTTGTATTTTCTCTGCTGGGGTCAATGGCAATCCTCTCTTTCATTAGGGTGTCCTATCACTAATGGTTCGAATCTCCTATAGGCTGCTGAACTCTTAGTGGTTGTTCGCCTCTATACATTACTCCCGCAAAGTCACCAATGTGTAAAAGATAGTGGTCTTCGAGAATTGGTGTCTTGCTTCATCCGAATTAGCGTCTGTCTTCACTAACCCTTTCTTCACTTATTCAACTCCACTACTCTAGGCATCACGCACTTATATGCCTCGTAATTTCTATACAATCAATCCAAATGATCCTTTAATTTTTCAACAGACATACATGTATAAATCACTTATATGCAAAAAAATGATTCATCAATCATATAAAAATTCGTAATGCACAAAACTCAAACAAGACCCAAAACTCAACACACCTAAACACTACTTTACGCATGCATGCGTGACTAAAATAAACACAACTCATATACTAACAACTAAAATGCTATAAACTATTAACACCAAAACAATGGAAATAAAACAACAGAAATAAAAACATGTCACCTCCCCAAACAAAGACCGCTGTCCCACCGTAATAGCAAAATATAGAAGGTGGGGTGGTACTCCCCTCGAGATCACGGCGAGTATGTGGCGTGGGTCGTGAAGTTGCGAATCGCTGCCGAAGCCGCTCGTGATAGCCCGCCGGCGATGATGGCCCCGATTGGCTGAATCTGGCGGTGTGTCGCACGCAAACGCCTCCACGCTTTAGTAGGACTCTGCGTTTCGGGTCTCATCCCGGGACGCGCCAAACGCCGTTGAGTGAGAGCACGGTCCCACACACGGGGAAGGACTGAGGAATTGCCGAGGCCGCCAAAGGCGAGGTGGTGAAGGTCGAGACGGCGGCCACGTCCCCTCGTGCTCATACCGAGCCCTATACGGAAGCTCGCCTCGCCTCAGGCCTCGCCGAGTCGTCATAGACCCCGTCAAGTGGACACCGTGTGTCCCGGGCCAATCGATATGGCTCCTCGATAGATGAAACGGTGCACCGCGCTTCGCACGTCAAGATCAAAAGGTACGCTCCAGTTTATTGCATCCCGGCGTGATGAGGATAGCATCCTCGATAACCCGCCCAACGCCAAATGGTATATCCCGTAAAACAGCGTGAGCCAGCAGTGAGCGCCGGGCAAGCCACTCACACACATTCGCCGCTTCTGTGATAAGACGCCGGGCGATAAAGCTGATGCTGGCCACCTAGGAATGTAAAGCTACGCTTCGGGCTTTGAAATTTCATCGCTGCGATCACATGACCACATCACTCTCGTCAACACTTCTGGATGACCTCCGGTAGAAGGCTGCCCATGAAACATCGTGCGTCCGATATGTCGAGGTTAGTTATTGATCGACCCTCGCAACAGTCGACACACACCCTCGCACCCTCGACCTTTGAGGACGCCGGGATGAGGTCGGCGTAGAATTCCCTAACCACGCCATGGTGGGGCCACGTAGGGGTCAGTACGTAGCACCCAACCCGGGCCCTCGATGGTTTTCCTAAAAATCTTCTGGGCGTGAAACCTCCTTAATGAAGGATCTGCTGCAAATTATGCTAAACCGATCCATGGTCATACAAACGCTTGTTGTTGGCATGAGAGTCTGGGCCCCCATCGGCCCTCACCCGTCATGGTGTGTCACTGGTCGACATCCCTTAGACAAAACTTCAAACACCCAATGCAACACTATGGGACTGGGCTACTAAGACTCTAACACGCACCCAAATATGACCTCAGTAACTCTCTAGAAGAACCCAGTTAAACTAACACTCCACATGACTTAGACTAAAATGAAAACAATCGAATAAACCTCTAGTCTAATGTACCCTAAACGAATTTGATACACAGCTGGTGAAAGGCTATGATCCAAAACTACAACGGGTGACTTCATGCGCTGGGTTCAGCAAGACGAGGTCCCCAACCTGCGGAGAACACGGCCAAGGTCCCCGAGGCGCCGGCGAAGCGAGGAGCGGTCAGAGAGCTCGTGGCGAATGAAGGCAAAAAAATGGCCTATTCCGTGCGAACCGCCTCACGCCGCGAGGCATAAGCCAATCGCCGCCGCGACGTGGACGTGAGAGAGCTGATTCAGACGACGCCGCCATGGCAGAACGAACGCCGCGACGGGCGCAAGACAACACCAAATGACGCTGGTCGCGGCGACCACGCCACGCGACGCGGGCGTGAGTTACGACTCCAATGACGCCGCGACGTGAAAATCCACGCTGACGCGACGTAGGGTTTATAAATGACGCCATGACGAGAGAATGCACGCCGCGACGCGATGCAGGAGCGAACCGGCTTTCGCCACGCAAAAATCACCGCCGCTGACGTCGTAGATACGAATTTTGACGCCGCTACCGTGAAATCGCCATCGCCGCCACGTGACGAGCTTCAGCCGACGCCGCGACGCGGAAATATCACGTCGACGCGCGTAGAGCTTGAAAAATGACGCCGCTGACGCGAAACTTCACGCCGACGGGCGTAGAAAGTTCCCAAGATAAAATTATACATACCAAAATCTCAATTTTGCAGTAACCCACTTTGTAAACTTCCTTCGACACTGAACCCTTCCGGAAGTCTCTGACGGTACACCGCCTCCGCAATTAAACCAACATGTAAACACCGATCACGGATGCATTTAAAATTCAAAAAATTTCAAAACAACAATAGAACCGTAAATAAAAAAAGTTTTAAACTCGTCGCTTCCCTGCCAGCCGTGCCTGGCGTTTAATGTCGCACACGACCCTCGAATCTCGCAGCGAGCATTCGTAGAAGAAAGTGGGAAATTTTTACGCCTCCTTTTAGTGTACTACACCATGTTCGATGAAATACTCTTCCGCATACGCCCCTCGCTCTTCGCTATCTCGGTTGCGGCAAGAAGCGCTTTATCTCGGAATTTTTCTCATCGCCATAAATTTCAGATAATCGAGGTTCCGGAAGATACTTCACGCCGTTCGATGCTTCACGTCGGAATACATGGAAAACGATCTCTTCTCCTCGGGACTAGTTTGAGTTCACTTCTCGCATTACCGATTTGAGCTTCCTGGCTAGAAGGGTCTACTCGAGTATAATTGAACCGGAAGCTCGTTCCTCCTCCATGTCTAGACGAAGTCTCCATTGAAGACCTAATTTACAACTTTTACTACAGATTATTTTCGTATAATCTTCGAGGATGTTGATAAGATCTATCCGAAGTTGTGAACCTATCATATGGCTCATTTTGCTCCCAACTTGCCTTTGAACATTGAGAGTGGCATCAAGTTTCGATGCCTGCCCCAAGTCACATAATGCTTTTCCGATACTCTGCTCCCTATAGAGAATGGAGAATTGATTCAATCTCGCGCTTGGGAAGCTTTCTTTTCATAGATGCACCAGATTCTTCGGCCAAGGTAATGTCCCATATTTCCATTCTTCTTAATTTTCAAGATTTTTCATGAATTTCACATAACTCGCATATTGTTTTCTGTATCGCTTCCAAAAATATATATTAATATGTAGTTTCAACGCCAAGAAACTTTATAATCGCTTAATTTACCTTTCTTCCCTCGAGGGGTACCTGATCGGTATGACAAAGCCCTTCCTCTCGCTTTTGTCCGGCTTCGCTATTCCTTCCCCGACCTTACATTATCTCGACCGCCATCGCACCGGGCCGCCGCTCAACCGGGTTCATAGGATGCTTGTTCTCGCTTCTAGTTTTCACTCTGCATCATAAGACATGGCTTACATTTGCAACTCTTTCCACTCCTGTAGTGAGATGTACTGCGTATTCCCTCTCCTGTGGCTCGACCGGTTGCAGTGGAACCTCGTTGTCTCCAAGCTTGCCATTCGCCCATATATTTAGAAATTTCTCCAAACTCCCAGAATGTGGCCGCTTGATCGCTTAACCGAAATGTTGTCAGACAAGTCGCTCGTTTCATTCATGAAGGCGTAATGAGGTCATCATTCTCGTGCAAGGGCTTGCTTCAAGTCCATCTTTTTTCTCGAGGTAGGTTCATTATCCCGCTGATGGCAACCACCTGATTATTCCACTCATCCATACCTTTGGTCGCTCGATCAGATCGATTGCTACGCCCACCCTCGCCCCGCCGATTCGGCTCGTAGTCACTCCCCATACCACTCTCGCGGCCAGGTTGTGGCTACCTCCCGACCGAACCGACACATACCGCCTGTTCCACCGCAGGTTTCCCGACCGACACCGCACTACTACGCCGACCCCACGTACCACATAGCTACGCTCCTGGGACGGTCAGATGGCACAATGCTCCCCGTCGTTTATTCAGAACCCGCTTAGTTGGTCTGCCACATGATTTAATGTATTATCAGGACATCACATCCAGGCCACCCACCAGCAGACCGGTGTAGCCTCTCTCTCTGCAGCCACCGACAGCTGGTCATAAAGATCTTCCACATTCATACGCCCGTCTGCGGGTTTTCTCATCACGATCCTCCACCAGGCATCTATCATTGTTCGTCAGATTTCTCTGCACCATCGAGGTAGCGTGGACTTGTGACCATCCGCGTTAGCCTGCGGTGAGGACACCGGGCATTAACCGCGGAACCCCGTCTCCATGCAAGCTCCGCCAGTTCTCCTTCAAGTCAAGGTTCAAACGTAGACGATTTCTCGCAACGCCAGTGCAATTTTTGACTGCGAAAGCATTTGTCGTAAATTGCACTGTACCGCCTTACGTAGTAACGGAGTCGGTGGTCGGCCGGGTTAGCTAACGCCGCTCTATCCCCGGAGTGAAAGTGGGAATAACCGCAATCTTGGCTTCTTCATGACCTCACAGATTTGATGGTATCGCAACTTCGAGAGTTGGCCAAATGCATGTTTGGATTCTCACTGGGTAGTCCATGAATCAATATGCTCTGTACATCGGTGGACCTAATTTTTAATCCAAAATTGTTCTTCAATCATACGGTCATCACGGCTAACAATCGCTGAGGTAGAACGAACTCATCTAATAGCACGCATCATCACCGGGTCGTACGAATTACTGGCGCTTGATTTCAGTTCGGCTTCTTCCTCATGTCCGGGCTTTGTTCCACGCCAAAATCTCGTTTCTTCGCGTTTCCATGACTATCATGCTCTACTCGCTTCTCCCGTCGTTTCCTACGCTATGTAGTAAGTCTTTCTCGGTCCCAGACAAGTGTCGGGTTAATCCCTGCTTTGCCGTCGCATGTACCACTAAACCCCCAGACTGCAGAATAACAATAATAAACTAACAAACCCACTCACCAAAGACTTGTAAAAATTGTGTAAGAAAGAAAAATTCGTAATATTATCTATATGTTATACCTATACAATTTAAGTCTTCCACTTCTAAGAATCGCCAAAAACTCATGTGCTATAAACGCAGGTAAAATATAATCCACTACAAGTGCACGCTTGCTCAAGTAACAGTGTACTATGTACCAGTATCGCATCCACGTGAAAGATAAATGACTACGATTTTCTCTTCAGACAATATCCGAATGAATGATTCTAAGATGGAGTTTAAATACCGACCGGTAACTAAAATATTGGTTTCGTGAATTTGATAATGAACCTAGTACACTCCGTCATACATTCGATGGATTATTATTCTTCTAAAGATGTTGTTATTCATTGTTTACACATATCAACGGCAAGGTGATCTTACCTTACTAGATACACTTCTCGTGAGGTATATATTCGTTTATTTCCTTTGAACAGAATCCAGTATGACTTCTATCTCGACTCCTAAGATCTCATCCGTAAATGCTTACCGTTCAACCCCAAAACCACCTCAAAGTTCTAATATCTCTATTGACCCGACCTGCTTAAAGGCTACTCTTACCTGTAGATTATCCCCGAACATCTCATCAATCTCTGATCTTCAAATGTGGTGCATGTTAATATTACGATATTATCATATATCAACAGTGGTGTATGTAGCGTATGTGATAAACTAACAACAATCATTAACATGAAAGATTATTAAATTTAACTATATAGTCCGTGATGTGTGTTTGATGTAATCAGAAAGGCTTAGAACATCATGAAGAAAAGAAATAATACATGTAATATGAAGAATATCCTCATGTGATCTAAACAATAATCAAACAATAAGGAAAACTAATACAAGATTCGCGATCCGGTCCGATCGCAGGTTCCAACCGCACCGCCGCATCTCTTATGCCCTGTAGTTCCCGAAAGCCCCCGCATTTTAATGATGAGATCCGGACTTGACGACACGTCGCGACGCGATGACGCCGGCGCGATGCGGGGACGTCGCGACGGGGACGCCGCCGACGGGCGGTCGACTGCAGCTGACCTCCAGACGCCACAGGCGAGACGTCGCGACGCGGGCAAGCAGGCTTCCGTTTCACCCCTTATTGGCGTTCAAAAGCTCCAAAAGATGCTCCTTCTTGGCCTCATCAAGCCTCAGACATTTCAAAATAAACACTTAACAAGAGATCTAACACCCAACCATATAAATAATGCCAAAACAACATGAAATGCGAGATCGGATGAGCGCATCCGAGTGTTTAAGCACTCATCACATGACAACCGTGATGTAGACAGAGAGACCCGCATCAAAGCAAAGTTTATGTTGCGGATCACACGCAGATGCGGCCCATGTGGCATCGGTATTATTTTCCTCGATCAAGATGCATATACATTAGCTGGACCCAGAGCCATGAGAGAGTTCACTCAGGATCCAGCCTTCTTAGATCATTTTAAATAGAGAGACCCACACAGGTCGTAGAGGAGAGTGCCTCTCCTCCACAGAGGATCCTCAAGCATATTCTCAAACGTAGCAGTCTAAATAGTAGCCTGGATGACAGAGTTCCAAATGATATTTCTCATGTCCCAGATACGAGGATTTGATGTGGTTCTCGCATGGATCGGGTCATAGTTCTTACCGTAAGGGCCATATTATTACATACAGATTTTTTTATAAAAAGGAAGTGCAAAAGTCGCACAGGCCGTGGAAATGGGAGGTAAAGTTCCCAAGGAATAATGCCAAAGATCTTCCAAGAGGATTCACGGCAAATGCTAGAGGATGTCGCTTATGGTCAAGTTATCTCTGCTGGCGGTGGTGGGAGACAAATGAGGGATCTATCGGATGAGATTCCAATTGTTAGAGAGTTCCCATATAGTATTCCCAAATGATAAGGCAGATTACTCCCGTGAGATGGTAGCTTCTGAAATCCACCATCGATTCATCCTGTGGGAGATCCAGTCCACCCACCCAGACTCACATCAGAGGCGCTCAGGCCTGGTCCCAGAGTCACAGGTGATTCATTCACCGGCACCCACCCAGGAGTCCCACCCACAGCAAGAGCGGCTCCCACCACACACATGCACCAGCTGCACCCATCCATCCCAAGATCCACCCCCCAGGTCTCGCCGGATGAGCGCCATCCGATCCCGGTGGGTCCCCACAGAAAGTGTTCAAGACGATTTTTACTATCTGCACGCTGAGGTATATGCAGTGATGTCTCAAGACTCGCATCTCACACGACGCACGAGCAGCTATGAGCTCTCCCAGAGTTTCGCTGACTCACTCACCTCTGCCAGCCTTTTATGGATTCACGACCTGGGTATTCCAATCAGATTTCTTGGATAGGTTCGTCAGTCTTATCAATGATATCCTAGTGTATCTGGTGTCCGCCAGAACATTCAGAGAACCTGAGGACTGTGTTGCAGACCCTAAGGGAGAGGCAATTGTATGCCGGTTGGCAGTACCATTCTGCTGAAAGGGTGGCATCTCTAGATCATGGATCTCTCAAACGGGGGTGAGTGGATCCTTTAAAATAGAAGTCAGGTAAGCTGAAGCTGCCAAAGAATGTGTCAAAAGGTCAGAGCTCTCGTTTAGCTAGGTATTACAAAAGTAGTTGCTGAAGGGTTCTCCGTGATATGCACTCTGACTCCACTAAATGACAAGGAAAGAGTCATATGATCGTGGTGATGCCCACACAAAGTTCGAGGAGTTTAAGGTAGATTATGGGTTCCACAGCTTCATTTACCTAATGGAGAGATGGGTTTCGTGATTTACGTTGATGTTTCTGCTAGCGTCTTTGGCTGTGTTTTGCGTAATGATAAGGTGATTGTGGTATGTCTCAAAGGGCTGGTTAAGGTCGAGGAGAATTACCACCCTACACATGACTTAGAGTCATAAATTTGTGTTTGCTCGAAAAATATGGGAGGCATTACTTATATGGTGCTCTCCTTGTAGATTTTTACGTATCAAAAGAGTTCTTACCATATTTTTACCCGTAAAGAGTTAAACCCGAGGCAAAGAAGACGTTTCACGACAAGACTACGACTGCATTTATCAGTTCCATCCAGAAAAGCTAATGTCGTACATGCCTTCTGAGTGTGCTTAATTTACGCTCTTTGTCTCATATGAGATCGTGTTACATTTCCACCGTTGGTGGATTTGAGAGCTTTGCGGGGTTATAATGGAGGTTTAGATTCAAGAGCATTATTAGCCACACTACGCAGCGCTGACTCCTGATCGATTCAGTGTGGCATGACAGGATCCACAGATGATTGCTTTTTAAGGAAGACAGTGGAAAGAAAGCATAGTTTCAAACGAGATGATGGCATGATAGCGAAAAGGGCAGAGAATGTGTGCCAGTAATGGCGGTAGAATGATGTATATTATGGAATAAGTATTATTCATCCTTACATGCATCCAGTGGCATTCAAGATGTACGTAACTTTTGAAAGAACATTACCCATGGAACGGATAAAGAAAGAGATTGCGTGCTTCGCCTCCAGATGCCTAACCCCGGTTAGCAAGGGAAGGAAGAAGTATTGCAGGTGTTCGTGGAGGAAGATACGCTATTTCATTCTAGTATGGAAATGGAGAAGATCGCCATGGATTTGCGGATACGTCTCTCCCACTGACTAAAGGCAAAGACGATGCTATACGGGTGATAACATCATCGACTTAAGTCTCCGCTTCATTTTCACTTCGCTAATGTTGTCGAGGGATTCGAAAAGCTAAATTCTGGGCCAGATGTGGACGAGATAGTGAGACTCTCATGGGTTCCGGGGCTTAGGATAGTTTCAAATCGAGACCCCACGTTTCACACATCCGTGTTTTAGCCCTCGTTTCAGTGGGCCTTTTAGGTACTGCTTCATTTAACAAGACAGATGATGGCCAATCGTAGAGAGACCATTCGCAGACGTTAGAGGATGATGCCGAGAGTTGTGTGACAAATTCAAGGGGGTTTTCCGGATACTCATTTACACCGATGGAGTTCGGGGCCTGTCAATAGCTATTAGTTCAAGATATTTACTCTCGGTCAGATTGCATAGGTGGAAATACAGACTCTAGCAGGCCGGGATGAGGTTGGTAAGAGGGGACTGGTAGGCCCTGAGTTAGTGCAAGTCACTTCAGAGAGAGTGAAAGTCGTCTGTTATGATAACTTGAAACCCAAGAGATGGGATGCAGAGTTTTTACGCGCGACAACCACATCGTAGAGACTTGCAATGAGATGTAACCGGAGTCTTCCTAAAGATTTCCCTCGAGGTGTTTTTGACTGGGAGGTGAGGCAAGTGTCACCCAGATTTATAGGCTCTATGAGATCATGGGAACAAGGTGGGGCCAAGAGCTTACAAAGCAAAAGTTACCCCGGTAGTTGCTCAGATTCATGACAATATCATGTGTCAATGTTAAGAAGCATGACACAAATCCTTCACGTGCCTTCGAGAGAGCGCCACGTGCAAAGGGACAACCCACTATGAGGAAACACTGCAAATTGTGGGTAGATCACAAGGAACAAGTGTTAAGAGTAAGGTGATTCCTTTTTAGTTAAAGTCCTATAGTTATGAGAGAGAGGTGGGCCACTGGGAGCCGAGGCTCGATGTGCTGTCAAGATTCCTCAACCATTTTCGATTGAGGTATTCTTCCTTTCCTTTCGAAGTTTAGTTTGCCACTTCATGACTAAATGTTCTAACGAATGGAGATTTGTAACGCCCATCCGAGAAGCGCACTTTGCATGGTAACTGCTGGGTCGCATATGTACATTGCGGCTTCCCTTAATTATTTTCAGTTGTCATAATAGTATTTTTGGAACGTTGTTTTTAAGGATAAAGTTTTCAAAGAATCATAAGAATCGCAAACTAAAAAAAAATTAAATTATTAGAAATTTTCAAAAAGGATAATAATAATAATAAATTGTCATAATGGTTCAAGCAGCCTAGAAAAATTCTCTGCGTATCTCAATACCTAAACTGCGTCATAATTTGTCTCAAATCTAGTAACCTAGGAAATGTTTCGCCACCAGACATTGGAATATTTACGATTTCGAATGATAAGTCGCCACTTACTGCAGAATCAAATTTTTACTTAAAATCTCAAAAGTGTGGAAATGGCATTTATTAAGTTCATTTAAAATAAAGTGAACCTGAAAATAAATAAATTACTTGGGATAGAAATGGGACTCGACTGAAGCAATATGAGTCATGTGTATCCAAATAATACACAATAAGAATAAAAAACAAAAAGTCCAAAAAAAAAAAAAAAGGCAGTGGAGTTGGGAAAGAGCTGCCTCTAGAGAGAGAAAAGTTTTTTTTTACTCTTCGCTCTCTTGCATCTATAAATTCTGACCGTAGGGTTTTCATCTAGAGCAAAAGGCAAAGTCGTCCACTTCATTGAGAGTACGTATGGCACCAAAATCTAGCAAGCCATCAAGCCCAAAAGGTAGGGGAATTTTTCTACTGTGTTATTTTTATCCCAAAAGTCATTTAATAGCTCGATTTGCTCGAGGTCATGAGAAGTCGTAGAAATTTCAGTCCAAAATTTTTGACCAGTGTAAGAATTTTGGAATCAGTTTCTACGCCAGGTT
Organism: Tetrastigma voinierianum; assembly: GCA_016808115.1. Lineage (NCBI taxonomy): Eukaryota > Viridiplantae > Streptophyta > Magnoliopsida > Vitales > Vitaceae > Tetrastigma > Tetrastigma voinierianum. The sequence continues at coordinate 18,252 of JAEQBH010007361.1, read as the reverse complement.
TTAATTTCTTTGGGACTATTTTCTAAAAACAACTGTGCTGAATTTTCTGGACTGTTGGGATAGTTCAACAGATTTTCATAATTATTTCAAGTACTCTGCATCAGAATGAGGTTTTGTTTCTTGATCCGTGACTAATGTTTTCTGTTTATTTTCCATCTATGAGTCATTTTGTCTTAAGGTCAGATGATTGGTGGTTCAATACACATTGAATGTGTGTAAAATGGCATGCAGAATCGCTAAGTCGCGCTTCTCAATTATTGTAAACTAAAGGAAAGTGTCTCTAAACTTTATTTTTCAATGTTAGTGTATTATTTTATAAATCGTTTATGATTTGACTGTTATATATTTCAATTGTTAAACCATATATTTTAAAGTTTATGGTTTTGATTTGTTAAACCATATTTTTAAAAGCTTACATGGTTTTGATTAACAATATTTACACATGTTTTTATTGGTGCAGCAAACTTATTTTTATAAGTTAGGCCTGGGTTAGAAATCTCTAGTCTTGCCAAGCATTACCGATCAACACGGTATTCGCACGGCACAGGTTAAGGCATGATTGCATTTCATTTTATATTTCCTGCCTGCTCAGAAACTTAGCTCAAGCCATGGCATATTAAAGGAGCACCGCAGAAGACGCATCGTAGTATATAGGGTTAGCGCTAGCTATTACGCGTATGATGGAGCATTCCACCAAATCATCGGAATATGTGATGTGACACGAGGTTAACTGCAAGACTAAGAAAGCACAATGTGTTTCGTGTTTACTAGGGCATGCCAAGCAAGAAAGGCCTCCGGTTGATCATTATATTTACATTTTACATACGCCTTAAAATTGACCACTAATAAGCAAGCAAGCATTTTTACGAACATGAAACTTATAGCAAAGCAAGTGTTTCAAAGTGTTTTTTGTAAAAGATCATTTTTACGCTTTTGAGACATTTTCTGACATAAAGCAAGCATTTTATAAAGCATACATTCCACCGAGCTCTTTTTAAATTTCATTATTTTCTTTGCTTTTAAAAATTACCTCCTAGTACTGTATGTTTAATCACCGGGACACATGGTCTTCTCCCCGATTTCTAGTTATATGTGTCAGATTACTCACTATTATATATATTTGTAAAGAAAGTGTAACTAACTTTTGGTAAGAAAATAATTTTAAACTCACAGATAATGGTGGCATATATATGTACATAGTTTGTTTATGAAAATGGATGAGATTGAGGCCCTTTGAAGAAGGTTATCGGGTTGCCATATTTTAGAAGTAAATCAGATTTATAAGTTTTAGGACACGTGTCATATATGCAACCATATGTCGTCAAATTCTATAAAATCACAAGTTTGGGAAAATAAAATTTTTATGTTTTCAACAACAACACCCATTAGCTTCATAGGATTAGTCGTCGAGTATCTACTAGAGTTTCTCATAATGCCTCTAAGATCGCCTACTAGTATGGCAGTGGTGTGTCAAAGGAGGATCGATGGAGGTCAAGTAACTGGTCCCGCAACGGTGGCTGACGAACGCCGCCACTGACGTGCTGGGTTTATGAGAGCTGTCGCCAGCTACAAGGCGCAGGGCTCGCGCCTCTGCAGCACCCTTACCTCCTGAGAACGAACTGAGCCTGCAGACGGTCCTTCTTTTTTTACGAACTAAGTACAATTCCCTTTTCTCAATAAAACATATTTCAAATACTTCATTTGTAAAGGATAATTACATCCTTATGAAAATATATACATATATATATCAATGCTAATCCTAAAGGCACACTTCTTTATGTTCCCAATACACATTTTCATTCAATATGGCATTTTATGCCCATTTGCTCAATTTCCACCTTTATACATTACAGATTATAAGTCATTTTTAAATATAAAAAACATTTACAAACATTTATTAGAGTTCAATTTTCAACATGTTTAATACAACAAAAAGCCACTCGGGGTTTCAAGGTAATGGCGGTCGAGCTTACTACTACGCGCATGGACGGATGACTTTGCGCTTTACACTCAGCTCTGCTTTTGAACTTGTTCACCGATACATCATAATGATAAAAACAACGCGCTTAAGCATTTCATGCTTAGTCGTTTCTATATGGGCTCTCTCTTTCATTTTGTATAACACAACTATGCGACTTTTCTAAAACAATGCTAACCTTATCAGAATGATCAATGCAATACTATATGTATATGTGTTCATTTAATATACATTCATTTACAATTCATTGATCATTCAAATATGGACTTTCTCATATGCAATAACCCATTCAAAACTCAAATCAGGCATTTCACAAATATTCTATCATTTTGCCCCTTAAACGACTTAATAATGTTTTCTATGTGATACCGTAATCATCATTGACGGCCCCACTGGCCGCAAGTCGGTATAAAAGGTTTTAGATAACACAAAGATGGCCCACTGGGTCGTTGACTCAATTATTAAAAAATCATTTTGTGAACACTACCGATATCGAGATACTTTCCGTTTCGCCACGACCAGCGCACTACATTACTTTCGCTACATCAAGTGCCTGATCCTGCATTGATATATCAATTTATCCTTAACTAATACGACGAATAACATTCTATTAAGTAAGACAAATCAATCATAGAAATTTATAATATGGTACACATTGATACTAAATAAGTATCATTTCAATACTCATGCAATTTTTCATGACAATCATTTCACAAATCAATTTTCTCAAATCACTTAAAATAAATCAATATATTGCTTTTATTTAAAAAATCATTTCAATAATTACAAATACTTGATACTTGAAATAAGAAGAGAATAATAGAGAACTAACCAAAAGGTCGTTTCTGATCTCTCGATCTCATCCCTTAATCTCGACTCTTCACCCCTGTCTCATGCCAACTCCCTAATCCATCACACAATTAGAGAATGTGGCTTTTGACTTATTTAGGTTCTAAGTAGGTTGTTTTCACCTAACACACCTCTTCACTTTTCCACGTTCCTCTATAAACCCAGAGCTTATCTTCGTAAACGAACCATCCAATTCGAGCACCTAAGCTCCTAGACATATCCTAAACATCCCGGATCACTTATTAACACAAAACCATCACTTCAAAAACACATACTCTCCCTTTGTGACTTCGTCTAATGGGGTCCAAATTTGAATACACTTATTTCGTAGAAAATTTGCTTTCTTAAGTTTACTTTATCTGTAAATTTGAATCACTCAATTTGATAACTAAACTCAACTTGTGGCCTAAATACCAAAACTGTTATGAAACACCAAAATTATATCATAACTAAAAAACCGCACTGACCCGAAAACATAGCCTCACCTTGAAGGATTACTCGTCCAATGGGGTCCAAATTTGGATACACTCCTTATTTCAGTAGATTTGTTATTCTAGGAACCCATTATCTAGTGAATAATCACTTAATTCCGTATAAAACACTTTATTAGTTGCTACTAAAACAAAAAATACGGCTTTAAAATTTCACATAATCTCTCCTAAAACTAACATTTCCTTTATACAAAAATTTCTCAACACCAATCCAAACTACAATACACCTTGAAAACTAAACTAATACAACCCCAAACCAAACAAATATGGAATTAGGAAGGGTTTCTAACCTTGATTCTCTTGCAACTTGAAACCCTAGCTCCCCTTTTTCCTTCTCTTCTTACTTCCTTCTCTTCTTTTCCTTCACTTTGGTATCAGAAAACCTTGGACCAACTAGACAATCAACCCGCCTTTAAAATGTGGGAGAGAGCTCTAGCTCTCAACAATATGAATGCCCAATGATACTCCTTCACATTCAATTTTTGGTCTTATCCCATTTTATGTGTAAGGTAATGTTTGGCTAGCACATTTTAATCATATTTTCTCATTTTTGTATTACAAGATCTCCTATTCTCCCCTATTTGACATTCCACTTCCCTCAATACTCACTTCGATATTTATTCTTTTCATTTATAACCATCGGCCCTCATTCTCGACATTTTTACCAAATTTATTCACCCGCATACCTTTCTGGGTTTTTTCTATCATTTTTGTTTTTATAATTTAAACGCCAAAAAAAAAAATAATTTATTTTTATTTTATAATTTAAATATGTTATATAAAATTATTAGGGTAATTTTTCAGGATGGTTATAATTGGTGGGATTGGTTCTGAGAGAGTAGCAACAGAGTCTTCACCAACAACCGGACCAAAAATCCAGCAGAAACCATGGCAGCACTTCTGTGAAGTTACTTGTTCATGATAGCAGATACTGGATTGGTGGAAACCTGAGCCCAACCTATCTATTCTACACACTGGCCCCCTTAGCCCAAATAATAAATTATCCGAAGGCAAATTTGAGCCCAAATAATAAATGATCCCTAATAATAATTTTTTTTTTCAATTTGATATGAAACAATGATATTTTATAGATGGGCTTTATTTTTATGAGAAATGATTTTTTTGTATTCTTTATATTAAATACTTCTTTAAAATTATAAACTTTTTTATAAAGTTAATCAATTAGATAGGGCACACTTCAAATACAAACAATCGAATAAAGCTTGAATTTAATTCTTAGATGATTTATTAATGAAATTTTTAAGCCCATTTAAATAAAGTATAACTTATTTGCTAAGACGAGTAAGACACAGAAAGTAATCGAATTGAGCTTTCATAAGAACAAATTGTTACAATGTTGTAATGTAAAATGAATGATTTCAAAAAACAAAACATTACTGCTATCGTGTCATGAATGTTACAAATTAACATCAATGAGGACTCCATTGATTTAAACTTAAGAAAAGACTGATAATATAAAAATGAAGGTAATTTCTAAAACTGCAAACTACAAACCCATTAATCCAACTCCCACACATCAACTTGTTGAGAAGTATAAAATTTTGGCCCGTCGGTTGACCTTTTGGGTACCATGAGGTGCCAGTTGTCCCATTCCATCTCTCAGTGTCTCATTCATAATTAGACCACATCCGAAAAGCCCCAAATGGTAATTCTGGCTTTTATTCAAATTTTAGCTGCAGTAGTAACATCAAAAGAATACAACCTATATTTTGCTGATTCGATAATGAATCCAAAATTTTTTAAAAACAATTGGAATCAAAGAACATGAGTACACCACCTCCCATGGACCCACTTTCTTTCTTTGTTTTTTTTTTCCACATATGCTAAGTGTCAACTTCCATTAAAACTGCCCAAGGTCTGTTTTACCTCACAGCGATTTAGTGCATGAAAAGAAAGCATGATCAGACCCTACTCCATTAAAAGCCAAGGTAGCTGTTCACAGGCTGAGAATGGTCATTTTTCAACCAACTCCACATAGTGTGAGAAACTTTCAAGTTCTTCATATTGACTATTCATGTAGTCAATAAACTGCACCTCCATTTCCATAGAAAGGTTTTACAGAAAGTTTCTGCATCTTAGAAACTTGATTGACTTCTCATGTCGATATGACCATTTCAAGCCAATGGGACAGTACCATGTCAAAACTATATAAATGGGGGTCACACATTCTAACCCTATTTGATTTGGTTTGGTATGTTCTCATCATATTAAAAACAAAATCCACATTACATTTTTATTCAATTAATTTTTTTTATATTTATTCACTTTCACTCACAAGCAACATCAGTGATACGCTTTACAACTGATTCAAAGCATCAGATACTCATTCCTCAACTCATTCTCCTTATATCATTTCCTGAATGACCTCAGAAAAAAAGTATAAAAAGCAAGACAACATCAAGAGATTTCCTTAGGTCACCTATATTTACTCTCGCCCAAGATAATATCTACGGAGTTCTTATAAGATTCCAGCATTAAGAGACTTACGATCAAGATTAAATTTAATTAATATTTTGAAACATTAGAATTCTTTTTATCTTTGAAAAAATTATTTCCTAAATACAATATCTAATCCTTGTGTAAACAATTGAGTTGCTTACTCCCAAATATTACATGAGAGAACCATAAAATGAATAATAATTAAAAAATATTAAAGAGAAAAAAGTTAATTTAGTTATATAGATATTGTTAATTTCCTGTTAAGAGGGAAATTTCCGTTATGGTTTTTAACATTTGTTTGGCTTGTAATTCTTTTTAAAAACTTATTGATGGTTTTAATTACTGTCCATTGATTATCTAATCAAAATTGAGCTTCCATATATAAAGAGAGAATCCAACTCTCTTTGGTGTGTAGATTTTACAGTAAAATTCTTTAAAAAACAAAACTTTGAGGACTTCCGGTCTCGATATATTGCTCCATTTTCAGCTTTCTAAGAGATTTAACGTCGTTTCGGGCCAAGCTACGAGAGATTACTACTATGCATAAGATGATGTCACTATCCCTCCCGAATATCTATATCCTGGAGATAGACGCCAACCAAATCTCGTAAAGACTATTGTGGTAAGTAAATCATTTTGGCGATTTTCAGTAGAGCTTGATCTTTCCTCCTGACCAGACATTTTTGATTTTTTTGCAATTCTTTCGCTTTTTTAATTTCAATGAATTCACGAAGTACTGTAACAGGTCTAGAATGGAACATATATGATTTCATGAACTTTATTTTATGATTCTATTCTTTATCAAATTCTTAATCTTCTTTTTAAAGGGTCTCATATTTAAGTCTCAAATAAAGATAATTTACTATTTATATAGAGTTTAGTTGAAAAAAAACCCCTTCTTGACATTCTCAAAACTATAAGATTAGGTTTCTTCTTTTCCAAAAGTCACAGTCCCTCAGACAAATTTAAAGCCCCAAACGAGACTAAGTTTTTCCATCATGACTAGGTTTTCCCCAAATTTTCCTTTATTGTTTTATTTGATTTTTTCTCTTGATTATCAAAGTTAGAATCATTGACCCTACATAAAAAAAATGAAAAATTATTTATAAATGAAATTGTTGACTTGTCAACCTATCATAACTTTAAATTTAATATCATTTTGAAAATACAAGAATCATTGACCCCACATAAAAAAAGGAAAATATTTATAAATGAAATTGCTGACTTCTGAGTCTAACCCTATCATAACTTAAATTTAATAATTTGGACAAACAAAATGAATACATTTTTACGTAGATGAAATGCCATCTTCAAAATGAAATTGTTGACTCCAGTCTAACCCTATCATAAATTTAATTGGTTTTGGGAAAAACAAATGAATACATTTTTACGTAGATGAAATGCCATCTTCAAAACGAAAATATTTATAAATGAAATTCGTTGACTTGGGTCTAACCCTATCATAACTTAAATTTAATATTTGGAAAAAACAAATGAATACATTTTTACGTAGATTGTAAACGCCATCCTCTTATACTTCTTTATACTAGTTAATATATAGTGGAGAGATATGGCAGATGCAAGTGAGGTATATGTATATAGAGGAGGTGTATATATATATATATATATATATATATATATATTAGGGGAGCCAACGTGAGTAAGGTAGATTTTTTTGAAAAAAAGTTTTAATAAGGGAATTAAACTCTTGCCTACATAATCCCTTAAGATTTCAATCTATTACCACTCATGATATTGTAGCCTCCTGTGGGCAGGTGAATGTCCCTGAAACTCAATACGTACCCCACTCTTGCTCCCTCTCAAGCCATTTCCTTAGCATTGCCTTGTTGGGAGACATTTGTTGTTATTGTCTTAGGCAAAAATTAAATCATGTTTCATGGCCTGAGGAAAAAACACCTCAAATGTTTTCAAGCCTAATCTCAATTATAACATGTTAGAAAAATAAACTAGACAATCAGACTTTAGTATAATCAATTTTGATGAGATATTCTAAAGACCAAGAGTTGTGATTCACAAGGACAAATTAGGAAGATCAGCCGGATAATTTTAAACTGTGTAAAATCTAGGAAGATTAAGCATAAATTAATTATTTTTCTATGGAAGGGAAATACCCTAAATAGTGAATATGGAAGGAAATCAACTAGCTGATTAAAGGATTTTCTATGGAAATATGCATTTGTCGGGCTTGATCGGGAGCCAAGCAAGAAACGTAGGATAAGAATCCCTTGCCTAATCCTGAGATCGGGAGGATTTGCAAATGGAGATCACTTCTTGAAGAAAAAGACAAAAAAGCTATAAAGAAAGTGTTTTTGGTATTAGTATACCAGTTTCGAGGTATACTTCAACTTTCTTAATGCTTATACATTTTCTTATCTCTCTTGCCAATGATGTCAGGAACCATGAGAACTCATTTTATGTTTCATTATGAAATAATTAGCTACAAAGTGGTTGGCAAAGTGGAGTTCCATCTCATATGCATCAACTTCAGAATCCTAATCGATATATAAATTTAAATCCTTGAGATCTAGCTCAACCTCGTGATATAAGCCACGGGAACTCGTAGACCATTTTTCTGCGTATATATGTTGGATTTGTTTTCAGTTGTTTTTATTTATACTAGAATTTACATTATTCCATTGTATGGTTTATGATATGGTGCACCATATTATATAACGCGGTCCAGAATCCTGTTATATCAACTCCGGTGCGCCCAAATGTATTAACATCTTCCATAACAAGCAATTTTTCAGCCATCAAAATATATACACCATTCTCGCGTCAATAAGAGAGTGTCTTTGCCCTTTAATAAATTCTTATTTGACTTGAAAAGATGTAATTAATCACTGCAAATTTAATCTAGAATACGAGTTAGACACTTCGAGGTATTGACTATTGAAAATGTGTTTCAAAGTAGTTGAAATGTAAGATACATGATCCCATTTTCAACATTGATGACAATTTTGCTACGAAGAAAACCCCTAATGAGCTGCTCCAATCGCACTATCTTCATGAAAATTAGATTTTTTATATGTAATACATTTGTTTTTAAGATCTAGGTTAAAATGATAAATGGTGGGATAGGTTTATCAAAGATTTTTTAAATTCAAGAAAAAAAATATATTATAACGATGCAAAGTAATACATGAATTAAAAATAACATGCAATACACTCCGACCAGGTTTTAGAGGTGAGAGAGAAAGAAGGAGAGGTAGGGGAGGGTGAAACCTTAATACTGGAATTAACACACACATTCAAGATCATCTAACTAAACCCATGCCATCTCCTCGATAATAATAATAAAATAAAAATAAACATATAAATCGTACACTGCTTCAAGAACACTAGCCATTTAGAGATTCCCTTCAAATTTTATAGATCTAAATCCTTGGATCTCTTTCCCTTCACTATAGATCTGGAAATCCTCGATCTCCTTCTCTTCTCCCCTTATCAAACCGATACGTAATCGTTTGTAATTTGGACAAGAAACGCTTCAACCGCATACGAAGGGGTTTCTATATATAACTTAAATGGACAAAGAGAAGAGGCCAAGAATACAATGCCTCAAAAATCGTTATAAACGTGTGTAATTCGACAATCAAGGCTCATATAATAAATTTGGTATTTATTATAAATAAATCGCTCTTATAATAAATGGTATTTATTATAAATAACCGTTTCTTATAATAAAATTCTTATTTTATTATAATTTACCCATCACTCCATCAGAAGGGAGCAAATATCTCATACAACTTAAAGACATTGGGTATCTTTTTAATCGTTAAATACTAGGTTAGTGGGCCACCCACTTAATTTTAATGTGGAAATAACATTCTCCCACTCAGGCCCACTAAACGATCACGAAAACTATACGTGATCACGATTTCAATAAACTTATCAATACATCCAAAATCATATACCGCGCACATCAATCGGGCTTAGATCATAATGCGAAGTCACGGCTACTACAGCGACCATAATGTCATGTTTCCCTTCCATGCACCACAGCGATCAATAAATTTTACTAACCCAAATTCATAATGTCAACAAATTCGTGACTTGTCTTGTCAGACAATTCTTGCTTATCAAACAATAAACGTGCACTCATAATTGAAACAAGAATAAATGTAAACAATTTTAATGCGTTAAATTGTCAATTACATAACTAATTATTCCATTATGGATTACCTAAAAGGCCCATCCTCATAACATGTTCTAAATTATGCCTTTGGAGGTAATCCTTTTAGTTAATGGATCAAGAACCATAAGTGTGGCCCTAATATTTTCAATTGATTAATTTTGTCGCTTTCAATTCTTTCCTTTAACAACTAAAATTACTTAAATCCATGTGTTTCGATCCACTAGAAAATTTGCCATATTCTTAGAGAAGAAAACAAATACAGAGGTCATCACAATATATTCAAGTATAAGAAGTAACAGAGCGCTCGATAACACCAAGCCCTTCGAGACAAAATTCCGCAACCATAAAGCATGACTTGAAGCTTCAAAACAAGCAAATGTTCCGCCTCCATCGCTGATGAAGTAGTAATTGATCGCTTTTTCACTCTTCCACGAGGATCGCCTTTACTCATAAAGATAAAGACAAACTCGGTCAATTTTGCTTCATCGAGACAACCACCATAATCGAATCCAGAACCAACAACCTCTAATCGTCGTATCTTTATACGCGAAGATATAATCCCTTTTGTCTCTCGTGGCACACCTCATCACTTTCAGAGCCTTCCAAAGTGTTCGAACTCGATCACTTTCGTATCTTCCTAATATACTCACAAAGAAAGCCGGGAGTATCCTGGCTCAGGAGCATAAAATGAGCGCATCAAACTCCCATACCGACATATGAATTTTCTTCATTTGCTCCCTTCATGTTATTTCGCAATCGTGATTTTACTTAATTTGTCACTTTTCAATATGTGTGCAATACCCATTTAACATGATCAAGATATTAAATCTCTCTAAAACCCGAGATCAATATATCCTTTCCTGAGATAAACCTAGCACTCCTCGAGATCGATCCCCAAAGATCTCGATGCCAATAATATAGTTCTTTGCCTCACCCATATCAATCCATATGAAAGTTTAGAGAGATATTCCTCAGTTTCACCTAACAAACCAAGATCATCGCTAGCGGGAAGCAAAATATCATCCACATACGTGATTTAAATATAAACTTATGCTCCCACTAACTTCTCGCATATATACACCGATCAACAATGCTCTTCTTTAAATCCGAAAAAGATGTAATGTATTATTGAACTTAATATACTATCAAGTTCCTGCAGCTTAGTTTTAAGACCAGAATGATTTCTCTTTTTAATTTGCAAACTGGTGTGTTCATTTCCTTTTCAGAATCCTTCTTGTTGTTCCGGCAGATATCTTCATCCAAATTCCCATTTAAGAATGCAGCCATGATTCATTCATGAGCTCAAATCAAAACAGCCATAAAAACATGATGATTCTAAGTTTTGAATCTTTCCTGAACTGGGAGTAACGGTCTTCGTAATCACACTCAGTGAACTCACAGTCTCGGCTCTTAAATCGTCTTAATATTTACTACCACGCGCTTATTCCAAAGACCTACTATCTCCCCTCGACTATTTGGTATAACCAGGGCAAATTGATGATCCTTACAATCACATGTGGGCCATAGATTTCGGGGTAACTCTCTCATTCATAGCTTCCCATCCATTTACTTAATCATTTTCCATGGCTTGTGAAAACGAAACCGATCCTTTCCTTTATCCTAATATCAAAATCATATTCCTGTAAATACACCACATAATCATCTCAGAATGGCAGTCTCCTTCCTTTGAGGATCTCTCAAGGTGCCTGGGTTAGGTGGCTCTTACAAAGATTTCTAATGGCAATATTTTCTCGTGGTAACGAACTAACTCTATTATGTCATTACCTTCCTCAACTTGTCGAATGTGTCAGGACAATAATTTCTCGAGGTAAAAAGAGTGGGCGGGATATCCACTCTTATTCCTTCAATATCTACCTGTTCATTACTCCTAATTAATTTCACCATTCTCTAAGAATCTGGCATTACCGGTTTCAACTATTCTCACACTGTGGTTAGGACAATAAAATCTATACCCTTTCGATTTATCCGGATAGCCAATGAAATATCCAGATATCGTTCTTGAATCAAGCTTTTTCTCATGTGGGTTATAGATTCTCGCCTCCGCTGGACAACCCCATATATGTATATGTCTCAAGCTAGGTTTCCTACCACCCATAACTCAAAGGAGTTTTTAACTACCTTACATTAGAACTCGTCAAGACATGTTACATCATGGTTTTTAAGGCTTCACCTCACAATGAAATAGGTACGTGAATATTGAACTCATCATGCTCCTTAACCACATTTCCATTAATGTAGCGACACGCCTTCAACAACACCATTCTCGTGGCGTTATAGGCATCAGGTAATCGGTGCACGACGTGCCATGCTTTTCAAGGAATTTGGCAAAAGGACCAGATTTTGTCCCGATTCATCATATTCCGCCATAATATTCACCGCCCGATCCGATCTCACAATTTTAATCTTTTATCTAATCTTGTCTCTCGACTTCCTATATGAACATCTCGAAGATGTCAATGGCCCGAGACTTTCATGCATTGTGATAAACATTACCATAACGAGATGTGATCATCTATAAAGCCTGATAAATATTTCTCTCCCGTGAAACATAACGTAGAAAGAGTGGTCCACAAATATCTCAGATAATTCATCTCAAGGAGCTCATTACTTTTGCGGGCACCTTTCTTTGTATGTTTAGTTTGTTTTCCTTTATGCAATCTACGATAAGAGCGAAAATCGTTGAAGCCAAGATTTCCTCAAAATTCTCTTCCTTCACTAACTTCTCTATTCTTTCCCTGTAGATGTCTTAGTCTTCTCGTGCTACAAGATTAAGAATTTTCATTTATTAAGCCACGTTTTGAACCAACACGATTGAATGCAGGTTATTAAAGTTTCAGGTAAATTCATGATTCAAGGAAATTTTTATATAAACCATCACTATACTACCAGAATCCAATCAGAATAGAATTTAACATCAAACTTAATCATTCGTAATCGAATAAAATGTAATATCCAAGAAGATCTAATTCGACAAGGAAACTAAATCTCTGTAGCCAGCTGGGTACATAAAAAAGTGCTCTAAAAGATCCATCCGACACCCGCCTCTAATAGTAATATAAAATTAACAAATTTCTACCACTCCAACCTTAAGACTCGCTTCCCTATATGTAGGAACTTTTCACTTTCCTTTGGTTTCCTCAAGTTAAAGGAATCCCTCGCATTAAATTAGTCATAATGAGTCAGGGCTCTCAGACCGTAATCCATCAAGTATTTGAAGGAACTTCAGTGATTGGACCATAAATATACAAGCAAAAAGAAAGAATTATACCTCTCTCTTTCGAACCAGCCTCGCTTTGATACGCCTCTCTTCACATGCCCTTTCAAGCCACAAAAGTAGCAACTTACCGTGAATTTTCCATCATGACTCGGGCTGTACTCTTCCTGTGTCCACTTTCCTTAGGTGGAAAGTTCTCTTCCCTTTGAATCTCTTCTTCATGACATGAGTTACAAAGAAGAGCAAGATTATGTCCTTACTGTCTTAATCTCACTCTCTCAGATACTTTCTATCGGGTGAGTTCTTATCCAAGTTCCACCGATCCCTATTAGTATTATAAGTGGATTTCAATGGAGCAAACTGTGACGAAGTGAGTTAAGCGACAACCGTACTCGTAATAGCTGACTCCATCCATACCCATGCCTAGTGCCTTAAGCTCATAGAATTCCTTTCACCATGTTTAAATGTGTCAAGTTGAATACCTTTTCCTCGACCATCATATTTCATGGTGGTCAATCCAACCATCAATGCGCGTTCGTTAGTGACTTATCACCGCGCTTAGCGCTCCTCAACAGACATTTTAAATTCCGAGGCAAACCTTGGCCAGGAGAGAGGTCTTGATATTATTGGCAATAGTCATTTCATAAACATCGGGATTTGAGTCTCGTCGGATTCGCCTGTGCTTTTGATCGTCTGCACTTGCTCCCAGCACCGTCATCCGCAGCCCCGTGAGGCTTCATCCGCTATTAAAGTCGTCAAGATCCAATACGCCAAAGGAGAATCGGAACCCTTTCTTCATACCATTCTCGCCGTAGTTCCACCCATCAAAAAACAAACTATTCCGTATGCAAAAGAGAACGTAATGAAGCCGAACTGCATAAAATGTAACAATGCTCAATAAGGCCTCAAGTATAAAACAAATAGCAATGAACTGCCATTGATATCATTAAGATTCTCCTTCAAGTGAATTTTAACATATCCAAGTAAGGTTCACTTCGATGCTTAAAACACCTTACTATTTTGTGTCATTTATATGTTACCGGGGTAACCATTTTACATTTCTCAAGCAAATACAAAATAAAAACCATTAATTAATAATTAGTAGAAATCGACTCTGTTGTCTCATTCTCCTAATTATAAAAGAGAATTATAAAGAATTTTATAAGTCTCCCTTTATTCCTTGATGCAATTTGAGGTTATAAGGCTCACTAATTTAGGTTACTTTGGCAACTATCTAAATTAGTTAACCTTACATTTATAAATTGTCATTTGAATAAATTCTCACAAGATGAAATTAATTCTTTTATTTTGGAGTTAAAAAATCAAGGAAATGAAGTATCTTTAATAATCATCCGATTCAATAATCAATCATAATAAAATAAAAGAAATCGACATTCATCGTATAATTTCACAAAGGTTCAAATCATGTGGATATACTGAATATTCAGTTATGAATCCGCTTTCATGTTCAAAATATGTGATAACGCATAACTCCATTAACCAAAGGTCGCGATTCTATATTTCTCCTTTATCAGCGTTCAATCCGAAGCGTGATGCCGCACTCGAACGGCCCAGTGAATGGCGTCGAAAATCCGCCACTGATCGACGCTAAACCAAATTTCAACAATATTGATCCAAACAAATAAGCAGAATAAAAATCTTCCTTCGTTTGAAGATGGTCTTTATTTATTTATTTTTTTATTATTATTCATTTTATGAGACGAATCACCGTGTGAGATAAATCTCAAAAAATTTAATCTTTATAAAACAATGATTCAATATTTAAATTCAATCTACCGATACCAAATGTAACCTTAATACTAAATTAACACACAATATTTCGTGATCATCTAATTCAAACTCATCTCTATAATAATAATAAATAAAATAAACATATATCAGATACCGTTTCAAGAATACGTTGTGCATGAGAGATTTCCCCTTCCAAATTTATAGATCTTAAATCCTCATCTCTTTCCCCTTCACTTTATGTGATCTTAAATCCCTTTGATCTCTTTCTTCCTCCATATCAAACTTCGATATACGTAATCAAGTCAGAACGACAAGAGTGCTCTAACCGGCATATGAAGCGGTTTCTATATATAACCTACGATAAGCAAGCGGCTAAGTTAACGCACGCTCAAAACCGCTATAAACGCCAGAATTTAATAACTGCTCATATAATAAATTATATTATTATAATAACTGCTCTTATAATAAATTATATTTTATTATAATTAACCTGCTCATATAATAAATTATATTTATTATAAATAAATCGTTCTTATAATAAATTATATTTATTATAATAAATCGTTTCATAATAAATTTATTTATTATAATTTACCCACTCTATCGCGGTAAATATCTTTATAACAATTTAAAAGATATCGTGGTGATTCTTTTTAACTGGCCATTTGCAAGTATGGACTACCCACTTAATTTACTTAAAATAACAAGGGAGAGAGAGAAAAAAGTAAGAGTGGATAGTGGGAGGGAAGGGAAGACCTAGAGTCTAGAGATGAGAGAGAGAGAGAGATTTTGTTTTTTTCTTTTCCTTTTTGCAGCAAAGAAGTTTCAAGAAAAGGATTATTCTCAATAGTTTATGAATTAGTGGGATGAGGAAAAGTTGAAAGAAAGGAAACTTTTTAATGAGACTGGTGGGATGTCATAGCAAATCCCGCTGTGAGTCACATGAACCAATGACTCTTGTCTTGGCCTTGCCTGGCTTGGCATTCTCATTTTGACCTCTCCCCATAGACTTCTGTTTAATTCCAATCCCCCCCACCTGCCTTGGAAATATAATTCTCAATCCTGACTTGGCTCTTGGTCAACATAAAGTAGATGCATGAAATTCTATCAACATTAATTTTAACTACTTTAATGCATTAATTTTTGTCTCAAAAAAAAAAAGAAAAAAGAAAATGTCAAAGATCATGAAAAGGTTGTCATATTGAAATTTTCAATATATATATATATATATATACATATATATATATATATATATATATATATTTTTTTTTTTTTTTTTTTTTATGGTGATCACATCCTTTGTATATTAGTGCATTTTCTTTTTCAAGAGCATTGGCGTTTACAAGAAAGATCTCCAACTACACTTAATAAAAATAAATTTACCAAAATATATTTAAATATTAAATTCAATTACCTTTACTGAAGAACTTTTTAAAATACACTTCAACCACACTCTCTATTTTTACACCTAACTTCCAACAATTTAAAAAAAGCTTCCAAACATATATATGTGAGAGAGATAGTATAGAAAAAAAGGTAGAAAAATAATTTAGAGAATTAACTATTTCCATATTCTCATGAGCCATTTCCAGAATCCAGAACAGAGAGCTGGTCAGGTAATTTTTTTTGCTTCACAATTAAAGAGGCCTGTTGAGTGTTGTGTAACAGAGAGCATTTCTAGACATGATGTATTTTGATATTTTTCGCAATTACGTGCAGTATTCTTATTTATTTGGTTTGTATTAGTAGATTATTGATGTAATTTGTGGCTATAAAGACTATATTTCGTACTTTTTATTTTTTATTTATATATGATTTGATTAATATAACATGTTTCACTTCACATATGTAACAACGAAATAGACATATATTGGAAAAAGAGACGGCTTGAATGCATGATCTAAGTTCAAATGGCATAATAAACTATCAAATTTTCTAACAAAATAACCTTATACAAATATTATTCAATATGTTCCTTTATCAATATTAATAAATAGTGATGTCTACATGTTAAAGATTAATACTTTAAATGTATCTTAATTTTTGATTAAGAACATATAATTAGTCGGACATATATATATATATATATATATATATATATATATATATATGGTATATATATCATTAAGATAATTATTTGAAATAGAAAATTATAAACATAATATGTTTAATTGAGAGGAAACCCGTGCACGGGATCTACTCACCTTACTTGACATTTCTGCCAGGGGTAATTACAAATATCACAAGGATCACAACTTAGCATTTCCAATTGTTATTATTATTTTTCTCCTACAAAGTCAAGTGAATTAATTAATGAACACAATAAATATAATAGCTGAGAAGGAAGAACTAATAAATAGAGTTGGGTCAAAAGTTATTCCCTAAAAAAGAAATAAACAAAAGAGACCCCAATATAAAATTATTGATCACAAAACTTAAGAAGCAAAAATTAAAAAAAGTGCAAGTTACGGAATCTTGTAGAGGTTTGTAAAGGACAAGGATTGATGGTGTCAACTGTGCACGTAGACGTAGTGCCCTAAATGCATGGGTTAGTGAGACATGCATACATTCTTTCAACCCATCAAAACTTACTTTGTCAAACTAACATTCTTTATTCTAAAACAAATATTTTAATTAATTTAATTAATTGATGAGTATGGATTTTTAAAATAGTTCATCCCTAAATGATTCGTATGAAAATTTTTAAATAATAATAAAAAAAAAAATTTATATCTATATTCACTTTGTGATTATTATATCATACTATTATATTCTCACAATGCACTAACCTCGATATCTTCTTTATATACGCGCTACGCCTAACTTAATTTTCATTGCCGTAATCTTATCGACATAGAATATATTTTTTATTCACTTCCAGTTAATGTTGGCTAAATTCAAACAAACATGTGATATATGATTAATTCAATAATTACCATAGTCATGGTTTTTAATTTCTAAAGCCTGACGTGATAAATTTTACAAAATTTAATTGAAATATTTCCAACTAATTCTAAATTTTATTAAAAAAAAATTGAAATACAAACTTTCATCATATTCAGTAATAAAAAAAAAGCACATGATATTTATACCCATGTTTGGGTGTACAAGTAATCAATATATAACCTTAGTCAATGTTCTACTAGTAATGAATACATACTCCTGTTTAGTGGAAAATTAATTTCATGATCCATTGTGTACCCCTTTAAGGAAAAGGACACTTGTGGCCGTAGACCCAGCCTTCATGGTTTTGTCTCAATCAATTCCGCAAAGACTTTTTTTCTTCAAGCGAATTGAAATTAAAAATTCTTTAATTTGCTTATAGTTT